>VWZF01000640.1:16021-85559 GCA_013396755.1 Sclerurus mexicanus | reverse complement strand
CGAGGGGCTGGCCGTGGCGGGGTCCCAGCTGCAGAGCCCCACGCAGGTGCCCCTGGGCGCGGCGCAGCCGCTGGCCGCGGTGCCGCCGGCCGGCCCCGGCGCTGGGGTCACCCTCCTGCAGCAGCAGCAGCAGCAGCAGCAGAACCCCCCCGGCACCGCCGAGTCCGACGGCGAGGGGCCGCCCAGGGTGGACTTCGTGGACAACACGATCAAAAGCCTCGACGAGAAGCTGCGCAACTTGCTGTACCAGGAGTACGTCCCGACGTCCTCGGCGTCGGCGGGGACGCCGGACACCTCTGTGCCCCCGGAACAGGGCGACAGTGAATTCACCTTGCAAGCTTTCCCCGAAGAGCAAGCTCCTGCCTTGGTGTCGGATGGGAGAGAACCAGGCTATGGCGTCCCGGACGCCAGGCAGGAGGTGAAAGCTGCTGCCGACCCGCCCTGTGCCCCTTGTGCCCCCGGGGGTCTTGCCCTGCCCGCCCCCGGTCAGTCCCACAGCAGCTCTGCCCCTCGTGCCCCCAAACACGGCCCGTAAGGCCGGCACTGGGGCAGAGCTCAGCACTCACACACCCACGGTAGCACACGTGTACATCTCTTGATTCCCTAAACATCCCGTGCCTCTGCTCCGGGGTGTGTTACCTTCGCCTGCTGACTGCCTGTCCAGTGGGAGAGCTCTCTGAAATGTTTTCCTGTTGGATGCATCCCAACTGGTTTTACAGAAATGCTGGTTAGGGAAAACCAGACTTTTCCCTTGGATTTAAGCGGTGTATTACCTTACTCCGTCCCCTCTTGTGCCCTGTGTCCAAAGCAGGCGGAAATGTCTTCATTTCTTTGTAGTTTAAGAATGCAAAGCGTGAGTGGGTTTAGTCATTCTAGTTCTGATGAAGGCAGTTGTCCTTCAATAGGAATTTTTTTAAATGCAAATTAATGGCAGCGGTTGCAATTCTTGCCTCTCAAGTCTGAATGAAGCAGACGCTTCAGGAGCCTTTGCCTTGTCCATGTGCTGCAGCCAGAGGCAGACACTCCGTAGGCAGGAGTTCACTCTGCTGCCTGTAATGGTTTCTTTTGTCTTCTCCTAAGTTTGGCAGAGCGAACTGCCCTGGAAGCCTCTAAGGCCAGAGGGAGCAGGTGGTCAGGGCAGTGGGTGCTGAGGATGAGTCCCCATGTTATGTTCTTTCAGATAAAATCTTGCGTTTATGAAATCAGCAGATTTGCAGAACTTTGTGCTAGAAGATCAGTGTCTATTCCAGGCCCTGGCACAGGGTGCCCAGAGAAGCTGTGGCTGCCCCTGGATCCCTGGGAGTGTCCAAGGCCAGGCTGGACGGGGCTTGGAGCGACCTGGGCTGGTGGAAGGTGTCCCTGCCCATGGCAGGGGGTGGAATGAGATGGTTTTTAAGGTCTCTTCCATGATTCCATGATTCTCTATCTTACTTCAAAAGCAGCATTTCTGGAGATAAGTCCATCCCCACTAGCAAGGCTGAGGCTGTTCTGGATGGACTGTATCAGCTGCTCGAGAGACACTGTATGGGACAGGAAAGGAGCTGCACTCAAGTGATTGTTCAGAGTGTGTTGTTTTCCAACGATAAATGATTTCCTACAGCACATAAAATGCCCTCTCTGTGCAAGGTGTTATGTCTCTCCAGTAATTGGAATTTACCCCATTAAGATCTGTGCCGATAAGGAAAGAGTCGTAGAACTTCTAGAGGCAGACATACATGTACAGTGTGGCTGGAAAATCAAACCAGAACAAAATCCCATGGCATGTGTGTATATAACATACTGGTTTTTTAGTAACTTGAGTTGCAGTTTCCACTGTAATGCTGCCACTGGTTTATTTCTTCCAAGGAAGGAAAAAAACGGAGTAGTTGGAGGCAAAACTCAAAGGCCACCTCCGCAGGCACTGTGAAATAGTTTAGTGTTGCCCAGTAGTGCCAGGGCAGCGAGGGGGAGCGAGGGAAGGAGGACACATTGCCACTGTGGAGACTGATGTGGTGTTTCTTCTCTCCTTTTACTGCAAGTTCGACCAGTCGGAGGTCACCGGCATCGGGGCACATCCCCCAGAAGCAAGAGGTGGGTCAGCAAGCAGAACAGGTAATGCTCCTTGATATAACCCATGTTGAACATCTCCTTCCTGCTGACCTTCCTCAAAACTCCCTCTTGGGAGGGTTAATTTTAACCTGTAAGTGCAATTCCTGTCTCTGGTGTAGGTGTGGGGTATTCACATAGGTGTTCCCAAAGGTCAATTTCCAGTGCCCTTTAAAAGTCCCTCAGTATTCCTGGGATTCATAAAAACCTTGACAAAAATAAGTGATTGAGGGTCATCTCTCTAGGGGAAACCTGGGGGATTCTCAGGGGAGTCCCATGGAGCAGTTCTCTTAGGTGCTTGTAGCTACAGTGACACTCCTAGAGCATCATAGCGGGAGCCACAGAAAGAACCGGGGTATTTATTTATCTGTCTGACTGTTTATTTACATCCATTCACCTGTTTATTTGCCTGTGTTTACGAATTAATTCACCTCTGTTTACCTTTCTTGTAACTCACAGGAAGTTTTACAGGCTGAGGAATGCCACACTGTTCTGCTGTTATGGGTGGGGTTGGGGAGGGCTGATAATTACATATATATATATATATATTTTGAGATTGTTGTGGCAGATCTGGCAGCCAGGTCTGTGTGACAGCCTAGGCCATTCTGGTCCTGGTGGACATTGATTGTCCCCTGCTTTTAGGGCAGTGTGAGAGGGTTTGGGGTAGCTGGCACTCACTTGGCTCCCTACAGGCAAAGAAGTTGTTCACGAGTGGAATGTAGCACTGTGGAGTAAAATCAGTGTGTCTGAGAAACCATCCAGCACTGCTGGGTGTCACCCTGTCTGAGCTCTGAAGTGGCAGAGCTTCTGTGGTCCGAGTGGCCACCTTTTGGGCTTGTGATTTCCACTTCCAGCAGTGTGCATTGAACTCCGTTCCAGCTTTGAGGTGTTGGTGTCAGTGTCTGTCACAGGGAAGGTGTGAGACACTGGCCTGTCCGTGGTCACTGTGTGTCTCTGAGACAACAAGAACACTGTAGCAATGCAGGCCCAATGTACCGTGCAAGGTTCATCCCTTTTCTGATTTTTTCCTAAAAAATTTTCAACTGGCTCATGAAATTCCACACTCCTATTATTGCCTGAATTCCCCAAATCAACAGATCTGCCTACCTGCAGATATTTTATATTGCTGTTGCCTCCTGCATTGTAGATCCTGTATGACAAAGATTGGGCATTCAAATTACTCTTCAGTGCTGCATTCCAGTTTATCACAATAAAAACATTGGCTTTTATCATACTAAAACATTTAAGATGGGAATTTTTTTCCCCATCTTTAAAACAGGTCCAGCTGTAAGCATCACTTCATCTCCTGCTGCTGCGGCCCAAGGTCTCCTTCAGGTAACCAGAACTAGGAGCAGTTTTGATGGTACTCGATCGTTCCAGTTGCTCCCAAAATTAACCCTTCTTGCTTCCCGCAGGTTGCACCTCCACCATCCAGCACAGCTGCCCAGCTGGAAGCTTCCCAGAGGGGCGAGGAGGCGGAGAGCCTGGCTTCTCCTGCGCGCACGGAGAGCGTCCTGCGGCGATCCACGGCGGCTGGGCTGGCCAGCAACCTTCCCAGGGACGGCTCCCTGGACTCGGGCTCCCCCGGCCGGCGTGCCGAGCCCGCGGAGGGCGGCACCCCTGCCAAGACCATCGGCAGGTTCTCGGTGGTCAGCACGCAGGACGAGCTCACCTTGGCGTCCCCGCACTGCCTGCGGTTCTCGGCGCCGCCGGACGTGTACCTGGACGAGCTGCCCTCCAGCCCGGATGNGGCGGCGGCGCCGCCGCGGACTTGATCAAGAAAGCGGCTGCCTTCCTGCAGAGGTCCGGCAAAGGCGGCTCCCCGGCAGCGGAGTCGCCCAACGGGCAGAGCGCGAAGATCCCCACCATCAACGTCACGTCCTTCCACTCGCAGTCGTCCTACATGAGCAGTGACAACGACTCGGAATTTGAAGATGCTGATATGAAGAAAGAACTGCAGAACCTGAGAGAGAAGTACGTTGGGATGCGGGCAGCGCCAGGGAAGCTCGTGTTGGCAGCAGCTCGGCGTGGGATGAGGAGAGCTGTTACAATAAACCGGTTCTGGGGGGGGGAAGTTGTCTCAGGGCAGGCTTAGGGTGGATCTCAGGAGAAGGTTCTTCCCCCAGAGGGTGGTGGGCACTGAACAGGCTCCCCAGGGCAGTGGGCACGGCCCCAAGGCTGCCAGAGCTCCAGGAGGGTTTGGATGATGCTCTGGGGCACAGGGGTGACTCTTGGGGATGGTTCTGGGCAGGGCTGAGGGTTGGACTGGATGATCCTTGTGGGTCCCTTCCAACTCAGCATATTCTGTGAAATTAGGCATCACTGGGACCTTCCCCTAAATGTCACAGTGCATCCTTCTGTGCTTCACCTTATTTGCCAGTTCCATTCAGAAGAATATTTCACAGAATCCCAGAATGGTTTGGGTTGGACAGGACGTAAAGATCATCTTGGGACACCTTCCATTAGACCAGGTTGCTCCAAGCCCCATCCAACCTGGCCTTGAATAATATTAACTCAATATTCATTCCATAATAACTCAATAACTTAGTAATAACTTGTTTAAACCCCAAACCATTTTTGCTGCTGCTCCTTCCGACAGGGAGGCTGTTGTGCTGCCAGCCCTAAGAGCTGACTGCTTTGAATTTGAACATTTTCTTCCTTTCTTGGCAGATGATGGGTAAAAACTAGCATTAGGTGGTAGTTTAACCAAAATATTAAATTTTACCTTAGGGTATAATGGCTTTGCTGAATACAGATGATGCATCTTTTTAAAACAGAGCCACAGTAATGCAAAATCTTTGACATTATGCCATCACGAAGTCTGCACTATAAGTAAGGCAGTGATTCATGTGCTAATGGCATTTTTATGGGAAGCACTTGTGTTTTTCTCCATGTTGAACTCTTCACACTGGTGTACTTGCCTTGAGAGTTCACTTTTTTGAAGTCACTGGTTTGCAGAGGAAAGTTCCGGAGCTGTTTGGAGTTCCTGCCAAATCTCACGTCAAAATCGGTTGGTTTGGCTGAGGATGTTGAAAGCCTTTTTAGTTGCCAAGGATTCGGTCTTATAAATGATTTGGTCATATAAATGAATATTTGAGACGTCAGTCATAGAATCATAAAATAATTTGTGTTGGAAGGGGCCTTAAAGCTCATCCAGTTTGACTCCCCTGCCATAGACAGGGACACCCTCCACAGGACCAGGTTGCTCCAAGCCCTGTCCAACCCGGTCTTGAACGCTTCCAAGGACAGCGAGTCAGCACAGATGCAATTATAACTTCACATACTTGGGGATGAGCAATTAATTGTTTCGTAGCCAAAGACTCGTTTGTTTTGCCTTTCACAATGAATTGCACTGTCAAGGTGTGGTGCTTCATGGAACACATTGCCGACTTCTGGACTTTTCTTTTAGGCATATGAAGGAAATTGCTGAACTCCAGACCCAGCAGAAGAACGAGATAGAGGCACTGTATATTCGGCTGGGGAAACCCCTCCCTCCCAACCTGGGCTTCCTTCACTCTGCCCCCCCGAGCGGCCGCCGCCGAAGAACCAGCAAAAACAAACTGAAAGCTGGCAAACTCTTAAACCCTCTGGTCCAGCAGCTCAGGAGCGGAACATCAAGCACAAGTAGGTGCCCTGCGATGCTCCCCAGTGCCTGTTGCTTGTGTCAGTTGTGGCTCTGCTGTGGGACGGCCAGGAGTGCAGGAAAGGGTGGAATTTTGTTGGTTTTCAACTGGAATCCTTTTGGACAGGCTTATCCCAGCTCCCAGTGCTGAGCCATCCCTGCCTGCTCTGCATTAGTTACAGCGCTTGGCAGAGGAACAATATTCCACTTTAATCTGGAGAACAGCCTGGTTGCATCCCCTCCTTTGTCCAAATGCTGTTTATTGATGTTTGGTTTCACTTTTTAGGTGCTGTTATCCCCTATTGATTAGGTTCTTTATCTTCCTGTTGTTTGCTTTTTCCTCCAAGGTGCCATACAAAAAAGATGGGATTGCATTTGCTTCCCCAAAGGATGGGAGGTAAAAGCAGTTACAAAACCATGAGGGATGCTTTGAGCATCTGCAGCGGTGTGAGATTTTTCACACAGTAGTACAGCGTTGAGTTGTTACCTCTTGGAAAAGTATAAAAATATAATTTAGCTGGGAAATGTCAGTATACCCCAGTACCTATTTCTTCAGTGAAATGTAGAATAGAGTATGAATAATTTTTCCTTAGCTTAGTTCTCGCTGTTATTTATGGGAGCAGCAGCATTTCCAGCATCCACCCTGCGTTTCAAACCTGCTGGCTCTTGTTTTCAGTGTCACTGAAGGTCCCCTCTGAATTTCATTGCGTCACTCTTTACAGACAGACTGCTCAGGAGGTTTTTGCTTTTGGGTAAGGATTTTAACTGAGATGGGAAAAACCAGTATGTTCAGGGGCAGTAAGTTCCGTGGTCCCTCTTGAGTCTGGGGGTTCTTGCCCACAGGGACTGAAGCAGTGCTTGATGCTTTCTCCCCTTAAGCATCAGTCTGTCTGATGTCCATGGGTTTCACTTCCATTCCCCTGGAGTGAGATGCTCAGAGTGGCTGATTTATCCTTGGGCCACTCATTTCGCAGTTTGTTTTTGGGTTCTCTCCAGCTATTTTCCCTGTGTCTGTTCACAAACCCCACATGTCTCTCCACTCGTGCATCTTGGCTCATATCGGGGTGCTACCCTAGTCCAAAGAATTTAAACTGATTTCTGCATTAAATATCCCATTTGTCTTTTTTTCTAATCCTTGTCACCTTCATTTAGAGCCCAGAAATCTGCTCGGTCAGATCACTGGTGCATGCCCTCCTTCATTCATTCCTTTCATGTGATTTCCCAGGGTTTGAGGCAGTGTCTAAAGCTCACACCATTCTCACCCTGGGCTGTGTGGATTCCTCAGTTTTTGGCCTTCCTTGATCCTTTCTTAGGGATCAAGGACAGGCAGCTCCTAATACAGTTACTGATGTTATTGTAATTTCCACTGTTAGATGCTTTTGCTGAAAAATCCATGTAACACATGATTGCAAAGGCGTTTTGGTTTTAAAGAGTCTTTACCTGAAACATCTGCATAGACAGAAGTATAGATACAGACATTTATCTAGATAGCTGTAGATATGTGTCTATAAAAATATAGATACCTGCACAGATACAGATATTTACAGAGAGATATATATCAAATTGTAAATATCTATATAGATGTATAGATACGGGTATATAGAGTTATGAGTCTACACAGATATCTTTGGTAAAATAGGCAATATATATATATAGAAAGAATGCATAATATATGAAATATAGAAAAGCACCAGAATACAAAGTACCTTTGTAACCTTGTGTTACACGGATTTATCAGCAGGAGCCTCTAACAGCGGCAGAGACAATTATGCTCAGATCTCTGTAGATAAAAAGTTCACATGTCTGCAGCCACTTTCCATCCCTCTCCATTGGCTTCGTTCCACCTTCGGTGTTGCAGAGCAGAGCCCTGTGTCCCGCTCATTCCATGCACTCCTCCTCCTCCTCAGCACTGCCTGATTCCAGCTGTGAGACCCCTGGAAGCTCAGGAGAGAGACCAGAACCAAACCTCATCCAGGAGCTCCCGGCGAGAGCAGTGAGCTCAGCGACGGGACGCGCAGATTGTCTTCCAGGGCAGGCTGTCCCCGAAGTCCTGCCGTTCCTCTCGAACGGGATCGGGATTGTTTTCTTAGGGACTTAGGGATTGTTTTCGGGCGCCGCTTTTTGTTCCGGGGGCTTTCCTAGCGTGTGTTCCGTCTGTTTCGCTCCCGCAGGTAACGTCTCCGACTCTAAAGACTCCCCCCACAAAGAAAGCGGCCGATCGCAGCCGGGCTCCCCCGACGCGGCCGCGCTGACGCCCCCCGCGCCCCCCGCCCCGGGGAAGGCTGTGCAGACCCAGCAGCCCTGCTCTGTCAAAGCCTCTCTGTCCTCCGACATCTGCTCCGGCCTGGGTCCCGACGGAGCCGACGCCAACGCAAGCTCTGGCCAAGGTGATTTCTCCTGCCGGCTCTTTCGTATCCCTTCCGGCGCAGGCTAAAAATTAGTTGCCTTCCCTTAGGCTCGAGGTTTTTTAGAGGAACGTGAGCCTTTGGCGATCCAAATCGGTGGCTCGCCTTTCAAAAGATCGTTGCGGTGTTGCCAGAAGAGCGCAATTAAAGTAGCTTAACCAAGTGTTGCCAACACTGGAGAAGGCACGCCCAAGACATTCCTAATTTTTAGGGAGGAAATACCTTTCAGTGGCTTTATTCTGACACCTTCTCTGGAGTCTGCCTCGCAGATTCCTGAGAAAAAAAAATGAAAGGAAAACAAAAAAGGTACAGAAGGAGAGGAGATGGTTTCCCTTGATTCATTTTTTTTAGCCCCTTGATTCTGGTAGACCCCCGAGTTCCTTATTATAAACTACCAAACTGCCTTGGGTGCGAGGGAGAATAAAACCAGAATTAAAAGAGAACCAAAGCCAGGGGGCCAAGTTCTGTTTCCTTTCTCTTAAGGGGTTCGTTTTGTGCATGATTTTGGAGTCCCAGCTGCAGGACTGTAGATTGGCTGTGCTCCCCAGCCCCCACCTCTGAGACCTCCGTGTATTGCCCCCGTCGTAGGCTTTGACTGATCTCGTTGCCATGCATATGGGAAGTTCTAATGATGATTAAAATACCTTCCTCTCATTGCACATCCTGCCAAACTAATCTGCAAAATACCTATCTGTCCTCTTCTGCTGTTATTGCATCCTTTGTGTATGGTCAGTGAACTTGCTCCTCTTTGGCCAAGTTAAGGGGGAGATGTGGAGGTTTAACTAACAAAGCTGATTTGACTGATGGTTTAGGACATCTGATCACAGCTACTTGTACTTTATAAGTGTCTTTGTTTTCTTCCCTTTATATTCATTTGCAGGCTGGACGGTTTTCCACCAAACGTCTGAGAGAGTGACCTATAAATCTAGTAGCAAACCTCGTACCAGATTCCTCAGTGGACCTGTGTCTTTGTCCATCTGTTTGTATTTGTTCTTTTGTATTTTATCACAGTCCATCTTTCTTTTACCCCCTTTTTCCAAGTCCATGGTTTATATCTCTAATATGTTTGGCAGGATGCCCCTTTTTCTCAAACATCTTTTCTTTCTTTTCTCTTTCTTTTAAGTAATCATCATGAACACACCTTATTTATATTAATTTTTTTCATATGAAAGCTTTTTTTGCACTGCTTTTGGCTCGTGCCTGGGCACCAAAAGCATGTGTGGAAGATCTCATCATTTATTATCTATAGCCTGATGGTAAATTTTACCCTGGACTTACCAAAGCTTTTGTACTTTATGTGATTTCTGTTGAAGTAATTTTATTTGCAATGTGGCAAATATACATGTCTGCTGTCCCGGTTCCAGCGACAACAAAACGAAATCCACCCTTCTGTAGACGAATGGTCTCTTTCACACATGTTTGGACTCTGAAGACATGCATGTAGCAAGCTGATACAGTTCTAGAAGGTCACTGGAGGGTATAACTTCCATACAAGGGCTGTATTAACACAATATACAGTACTGTTTATATCCACTCTATTTTCTTTAATTTTTTTCCCCCCGCTCTTTGCATGTGGAAATGCTGAGACAACAGTGCTCCAGCTAGTTCTTTCCAAATCTCTGTCCTAGGTGGGCTTTCCCCCCCGTGCAGTCACTTTAATTACATTAAGTGAGCAATTTTGGGTGTACTCACAGCAGCAGGAAGATCTGGTTACTCCAAGGGAGAGTCCCATCACCTTTTTGTGTAAGCTGATCTGGCTGAAGCACTTGACTCAGTTTATTTTCTTATGACCTTATGTGACCTCAGAGATGAAGTCAATTAGCAGTTCATCAAAGCATAAATAAGTAAAAAGCAATATCAGATTCTCAGATGATACTTGGAAATGGATTGTTAGGATCCAGGAGTTCTGTCTCAAATAACTGTGCACCTTCTATTTGTACCCTATTCGTCTGACTTCTAAAGTAATTGGCAACTCCACCAAATGATATCAAGCTATGTAATTACAAAATTAAGACTTTTTCACCCAATTGTAGATGCTGCTTTTTAGGCAAACGGATTTTGCTTGTACAATAAAGATATGTTGTGCTGAACAGGTACTATAGGCCACTTACATATAACCTTAGAAAGGCTGATAACGCCCTTGAGGAAGTGTTTGGTTAAATAACTGTGGGTTTGCATTAATTCTGGATCTCCCGTTGGAGTTCTGCATTGCTCATCACCCTCCAAGTGGTTCAGGTCAAAGGCACAAGACCACTCAAATACACTCCTCCCGATTTGATGAGTAAACAGTATTCCAAAATATAATCTTGATTTTTTTTGTCTGAGCTCCCTGAAAGCCCAAGCACTCAGGTTTTTGAAAACTGACGTTTACTGAATTTATTATCGTGTAAGTTTTTAACAACTGGTGAAATCGTGAGGCAATTTTGCATTCTGGGATTCTTTTTTTTTTCCTGAGAACCTGAGGGGAATTCTCAGCTCCCAAATGTTCCCATTTGGTGTTACAACGGCCACAGTAATTTCTTCCTCTGGACATGTAATTCCCAGAAGTCGGTTCATTAATCTTCCCCAGAATTACTAGTCAGTAGGATTCAAAAAGTCTGGGAGATGGTAATTAAAAAACCAGCGCATCAGAAATGTTTGGGCGCATGGATGTTGTGAATGAAACCAAGGGAACATGTAAATCCTTGGAATGGTGAAGTTTCCTGGTGCTTAAATAACTCGGCATGACTAATTGCTTTCTGTTCTCAGCCCATATGCTCTCTCGGGTTCTTCTGGGCGCCGTGCTCGGGAGGAGCTTTGCACTCCCCCGTTCCTGAGTCACACCAGGAGATGGACCACCTTTCAGGCACTTAACCCTGGCACGTCAATCCAGAGTCACCACTGAGTAGATTCCAATCCTGAGAACACAGCTTGGTTTCCAGTGCTGCCTCTCGCTTGGGATGCCAGACAGGTCCCCCCACCATGGCTGAGTTATGGGTGGGTTTTGCTGGGGCAGGAGGTTATTCCAGCTTTTTTTCCCAGGGAGCCCAGCAGGTTGGTAACGTGTGTGTGTGTGCAGGGGTGGGGATGGGGCTGCGTGTGGTCCTGTCCTTCCCCAGGGGTGGCTGGGGCTGGGGCTGGGGCTGGAAGGACGCACAGATGGTGGTTCTGTTGAGCTGGTACCCGTGGACCTCGGGGAAAACAGTGCCTGAGGAAGGGGCTTGAAAGCAGCCTTGTCTAGTGGAAGGTGTCCCTGCCCATGAGATGGGCTTTTAAAGGTCCCTTCCAACCCAAACAATCCTTTGATTCTATTATTTGAAGATGGTAATGAAAGGAATGCCAGGTGGCTCATGTTCTTCTGGAAGGGACACCAGTTGACCCAGCAGGCACTAAGCTTGTCTGCATCCATGCCCTGTCCCTGGAAGTGTCCAAGGCCAGGTTGAACGGGGCTTGGAGCAACCTGGTCTAGTGGAAAGTGTCCCTTCCCGTGGCGGAGAGTCTGGAAAGAGATGATCTCCAAGGTCCCTTCCAACCCATTCTGGGGAGGGTTCCATGACCTGGACACCTGAGCAAGCAGAGTGTGTGCTGAGTGTGCAGGGCTGGGACGTGGCCGGTCAGTGCCAGCACCTCGGGGGCACATCCAGGCAGTTTGGGGTCCCGAGACTATTCCACAGTTTTCCCTGGGAATTCTTTTCGTTTGAGAGCTGTCGGGAAACACTGCTGGATTTTCAGAAATGCTCTGAATCCGTATGTTTGATTAAGGAAAACCAGCCCTCTGGGGAGGTGGCATGTTCCAGCGGGAGGCCTCTTGCTGCATTAGCAGAAGAGTCAGCAGCAACCTGAAGAAGAAATGTTTGGATGCATTGAAGGCACTGTCACAAGTGTCTTGCTCTGGTTGCAAGATCCATCCAACTTGAGCACTTTCACAGTGTTCTCCAGGACCTTTCGATCTGTCCCCCATGTCCAATATTGGTTTTTCCTTAGTACGTTCCATGAAAGTAAATTGTTTTTCATGGGCTTCAGCATAATTTTCGCCTGAGTTCCTTTCCTGGGTTAAATTGCAAGGGCGTGCAAGGGAGGAGTTTCCGCTGATCGTGAGTGGAATTTTCAAAGCTCCATTTGGCTTAGGCTTGGAACCTCGTGGAAAGCAATTTCTGTCAGGTCTGTAGCAATTAATGTATTGTATGTGCATATGCAATGATGGAAATGGTCTAGCAGTTTATTGCCATTTCCATTTTTTGGTAGCTTTCCAGCTTTTTGGCAGTTGTTAGAGTGCAAATATGGGACAGTGGATTTTTTTTTCCTGTCCTGTATGATGTAGTAGCTATTTAATTCCTCAGATAAGAAATCTGGCATTGGAGGTAAAACACTCTGCTGAACTTTCGCAGCCTTACATTAAATCTTAATTGGGATTCATCTCCTTAACTTTATAGCTCTTAAAACACCTTGATTATAGCAGTAATGCAATTAATCTGATGAATTAGGGCCACAGAGTGAATTTTTAACTGAGCTGGGATTGAAAACCTGCTGTAGCCGTGACTGGCAGTCCCTGCTTCAGGCAGCGTCACGCTTGGGGAACGTTCCCCGTGCCCCAGCCCCACGCTGGAGCGATGCCCCCTGGAAGGAGCAGCTCTGCTGTAACGTTTCCCCCAAAGCTGACTCCTCTCACACCGTGTTTTGTGAGCGTGTCACCGCTCTCTGTCACTTCCCCACACACCCGGGGGCCCTGGTCCCCTGAGGTGCAGGGAAACCCGTGCCTGGGTGTGCAGGAAGTGATGGAGACGTTCCCACCTGCACTCGAACACGTACTGCGGTCAGCTGCCCGCTTTTCCTTCTCGCAGGCGGTTGCTTTCCATTTGCATTCCTATTGTGTAAGAGCTGCCTTTGCTGCAGGAAACGGCCTTCTAGGGTCGCTGCCACGGCCAGTTCCATCATGGGAGCTCTTTCCATAATGGGAGTTGGGGGCTAACTTTGGGATAGGCAAGGTAAGGTATATCCGAGGGGAAAGAGGGGACAAGGTCGAAGAATACAACGCAGATGGTTGAGTTGTGAATGTGACCGTGTTTGTTATCTGGGTTTTGAGGTGAGGACCCAACTTGGTCATGCTCGCATTGCTGTAGTCTCGTCCTTCTGATTTTCCCAGCATACCAACCTATATGAACTATATGAAATAATACGAAATTCTTTCAAAGCAGTCCTCTGTTCCTTCTCATGCCACCCATACCCAAGCACAAACATTTCTTCTCCCTGACTTCCTCCCTCGTTTCTTTACTTTCTCTTCCTCAGTCTCTGACTGACATCTCTTCTTCCTCCTCTGAAGACTCATTCAGGGCCTGTGTCAGCCTGGACCTGCAGTCTCTGAGTTTAAAGCTTCATTTCTGGCACAGTGACATAAAATACCTCCACTGTTTACTGTAGAGAAAAAACACATCCATTCTCTCCCTTTTTTTGCCCCACTCTGATTTTGCTCATTCCTCCCAATGAACTCACCATACCCCATGTCAGACACTCATCTCCTCCCATGCCATAACGATGTTCTTCTTACCAAGTCCAAAATACCTTTCAGGAAATTTGGCACCCAAAGAGCAACGGTGCCGATGTCTGGCAAGATCTGACAGTCGAGTCGGGGGCTCGGCACACTTTGGCACTCTGCTCTCTGTCAACAGGCCGTGTAAAATCATGATGAAGGATGGAACGCGACAATAATGACAAAACCACGTAGTTTAGTTAAATTAAAACTCAACTCCCCTGTTTTTCTGCACTTGGACAAGGCATGAGGGAAACTCATTCACAGTTCCGTTCAATTGAAGTTCAGAATCTCACATTTAGACACAAATCCTACAAATAAAATATTTGGAAACAATTGGCCTCAGACCTGCAGAACAATGTATCTTTTTGGACTTGTAAAACAGGAGTTTTGGGGTTGCTTTATGGTTTGTCTTTGCAGCCAGACTAGCTTGACTTGTTCCTGAAAGCATTTTTGGCCTCCAATCACAAACTGAATTGACATCATTTCCTGCATTAATAGCTAACAAATTGAAACCTCCTATCAGGAAGCCAAGGCAATTTGGGGAAAAAAAAAACCCCAACAAAACAAATAAAAAAAACCCCAACCAAAACACCAAAAAAAAGAGAACCAAACCCCAACCAAATGCATCTTTAAGTCACGAGCCCTTGCTTTTGGCATGCTGTGGTACTTTCCAAAGCTTCTGAATGGCTGCACATTAAGAAAGGTTTGAGCTGTCCAGTTATTTAGGCTTCCTTTACTCACCTGAACTGCTGACTTTGTCTGTCCTTTCTTGCATAATAACTACTTTTTGATTGCTTAAAAGTACAGAAGCTTGTCCGTCCGATTTGTTGTGTTTAGTCTTACCTAATCCTGTGTGTCTTGTATTGTTTTACCTTGTAGGGTCCACCTTGAAACGACTATGTCTAGGCAAAGATCACAGTAGTAGTAACTATCCCGTTTTTGTTTCTCAGTATTTCCTTCATGGCATGGGATGTTCTTTGCTTTTTCTATCGTGATTTATTTCTATTTTTTTTTTAACTAAAAGCTAGTTGTTTTAATAACTAGAGCCGATGCACTTACACGAACCTAGACTCTATAAATTGTGGTACTTTGAGACTAATGCATGTGCTGTGATGCCTTGGGAACCTCGCATGCTGCAAGAGGGTCGTGGTGTTGTGTGTGTGTGTGTGTGTGTGTGTGAGACGTGCACGCATGCGGCCACGAAACTGGGTTCAGTGTTTTGTCTCTGAAATACACACCTTTATATGACTGCAGTTCTCTGCTGGAGGAATTGATAGCTTAAAACCATCCCGGCCCCCTTGAGCTGCATGAAATTAATTACGAACACCGATTGAAGAGCTTTCCTCTCAAAACCCCTTGTTTTTGTCACTTCCCCCCAAGTAAAGGAAAAGGGACTGAGCAGTATTCACTTAGAAGTGACATTGCAGGCTGAATGCATGATCATTTAAAGGTTATTAATGTATTTTATATAACTGTAGGACTAATTAGTGTACTCGGTTTCATTGGCTGGTAACTGATTAACAGAGAAAAGAAGACTGAATGTTCATGTTTGCTTATACAATCATTTTACTACCGTTCTATGAACTTTTTGCTTGGAGAGATGGTCTTTATTTCCAATCTTCAGCTATCTCAGATGTGCTAGCTGAGAATTTGCTTTACATTTTCTGCTCAGGTCACATGCAGGCTCCTCCACTTGCAGTTCCCTGCTGAGCTTGCTGTGTAACACTTGAAGTTACCAATGCAGAAAAAGCACAGCAAAATTTTTTCCCAATTCTTCTAGAAAGCAGTGAACATATAAAATTAAACCTCTCTCAGTACCCTTCCTGACTGCTTTTAGCTATACCAAAAGTTCTCTATCTTTGCCTCAAAAAGTCGCTGCCCCCACTATGTCCTCTCTCCTCTCTCTTCTATACGTTCATGGTCCTGATGGGGTTTTATTCCCCCAAAATACAGAGGAGGCCAAATAAACGGCCGTGACATCACTGAGAGAGGTGGTGGGTTCCCAGAGCCAGTCCCAGCTGTAACCTCTGCAACAATGGCATTTTTCCAGGAGGACGGTAAACTTAGGCAAGTAGAACAAACGGTAAATTGATTTTATGAATGCCTGCAGTTTTAGCAAGACCCCCCTTTGTCCTGGTAGTCTGTGGTGAGATGCCGTGTGCCTCGGGATGGCTTCTCTCCCTGTCCCCAGTTTCCCCAGAGACAAGTTAGTGGCCAAGATAACACGATGTGGTAGAAAATATGAACCCATTGGATGGGACCATTTCTTCAAGCAAAGGTGTTCTGTAGCCGGGAGGGGGAGGGTTAGAAGTCTGAAAAGCCACCACTAGAGTGGCAGTAGATGAGGAGGTGTTCGAGCTGCAGAGCTGAGGCGGAGATGTCATTGTCACTTCTCTCTGTGTGGTTTTCCAGGATCCTCGACCAACAGCCTGGTGACGTGTCCTGAGCCCCTCCCGCAGTCGACGCTGCAGGTTCAGGCCAACAACAGTAACAACAAGAAAGGGACGTTCACAGACGACCTGCACAAGCTGGTGGACCAGTGGACGAGCAAAACTGTCGGAGCTGCACAGACAAAACCTTCTTTAAACCAACTGAAGCAGAACCAAAAAAGGCAAGACATGGAGCCAAAGGCCAACCCCATGCAAACGCAGAATGAGACATGTGGAGTAAGTGGCCCTCCTTGAAGGACATACCTTTTGCTATGTGTCTGACAGCCTTTGCAGAACTCAGATGTGGAGGAGGACATAGACTAAAATTACTCCAGATAGATGCTTCCTATAAATGTCCAGCTCTTTTCATTCAGTACTAAACCGATTTTTTTCTTAAAAATCGCCTTTTGGAATAATCTTAAGGGATATATGGGCTGCAATATATATAAATATATAAAAATATATATTTTTAAATTCCAACCTGCTTATTAACAGCGATACACAGCAATACTCATATCATTACCATCTGTTGCTCAACTTCAGTTTCAACTTACTAAAGTTTCCTTCTTTTTGATGTTTGCTGTTCCTCAAACAGAGCAGTGGCTGTTGGCTTGGTGGTGTGGGTGGGATGGGAGTGAGTCCTGGGCTCAGAGAGGGGACAGCTGGGGGTGTGCTCACCCTTGCTTGTTGTACTGGACATCTCTTGATGGTATCACTCTCAGAAACGCTGTGACAGTGTCCTACAACAAATAGTGTCCCGTTCGTCCCCTCGTATTTTCCGTAGCAGGACAAAGCCATTGCGGTGTCCCTTTGTGTCTGTGTTCAGTGCTGGTTTTTGTGGCTGAGGGACGATACAGAGGGAGGCACAAAAAGGATCCCAGTTTACCTTTCTGTCCCAGCCTGGCCTGGGTTTCCAGATCTCTTCCTTCTCCTCACGACTGGAGATTCTTTGACTAATAATTTTTGCCGGCTTCGGTTTTTTTGGAAGACTGAAAATTGAGCTAAAGGAGAGGAAAATAAGTGTAATCCCTTAAACCCAAGAGGAGTAGACCTGGATGGTAAACCTTTGCCTTTTTGGTGTGTAGAAGGAAAAGAATCTTGTAGCAGAAGTTGATGGTGAGGTGAGATGTGCCAAGGAGGAACTGCACCAGTGCCTCTGCTTTGGTACCTGCAGGTTCCTCGGCCTGCTGGGTCACCGACAGCACAGGGAAAAGCATTGGTGCAAATGTTTGAAGCAATTTGATTGCAATTCTTTTTTCCAAAATGAGTGAAAAGTAAATAATCCTTCTACGCAGCAATGGTTTAACCGGCTCCAGAGTGAACAACCTAAGGCCCCAATAGTTGTCATAAAATAACTCAAAGGAGGTGCTAGCAAACCCAAATGGGAGATTTATAGAAAGTGATGGTGAGGGCACAGATTTTGCTCTGTTAAGTCGCTTCTGACTCTCTTTTGATGTGCTTTTTGCGGCGTTTTGGTGTGTTTGCCCTGAGAGTCCTGCAGAAGTGTGAAGTGTTCAGTGTGGGTGTTTTGCTCACTTGGAGCTCCGGAAAAGTGACCGGTTCTTTTGCGTATTTAAATCACCCATTTATACCAGTTTAGGGTTAATTTTACCTGTGTCTCAAAGCCTGTGGAGGAGGCAGAGCGTCCCTGTGAGACCAGCAGGAATGTCCCTGTCTCAGGACACTGATGTGAAAGGGTTTGTGTCTTTCTCTACCATGGCAGCGGTTCCAGGGAACCAACAGGGCTGACTGAAGTCTTTTGGAGGTGATGTACCAAGAGCACGGAGAGGTTGGGGTTCCCTGCCCTTCATTTCACATCATTCCTTGTTGCTTGGAGGAGTGGCATCAGTTGGAGCCCTGCGGTGTGGGTGAGACCTGAGGTGGTTTGGGGCATGAAGTCCTAGTAAGGACCATGGTGGCTGCAGCAGGGGCAGATGGCAAACATTCCTGGTGTGGTGATGGTTGAGTGTTTTGGCCATGAGGATGGCACAGGATGCTGTGGGTGACAGAAAACGGGGCAGTAGGACGATATAAAGGACTCCGGCAGGGCTTGTTTTGGGAGTTGAGCATCGTTCTCCTGTTTGTACCCTTTGAAATCCACACGAAAGGGGAAATTGAAGTTGAGGGAGGAGAGGGCTGTGTGATGTTGGGAGACAAATAGCCTAAAGAGGGGGAAGGGAATGTGTGAGAGGACCCTTCCTGTGGACAGCCGGACAAGTGACCTGTGTGTCAGTGGTCAGAGGGATGAGCTCCATGGAAGGATTTCCACCAGTGCTGGGTCACAGCTGGGTCCACTGGAAAGGCGGAAAGAACTTGGGAAATCACACAAAGGCTGGAAAAAAATAGCTTTCCAAGAGGGAGAAAGTGAATCTCTGCCTGTACTTCTTCAGTCCATCTGGTAACACCGTCTTTTGTCGCCTCTTTTGATCAAAAATGCTTTTGCAACAAAAGAATAAGGAGCACTAAGCAGATTTCCAGCCCGTCAGAGAAGCTTCTAATAAGGTTTTATGTTGGAAATAAAGGCTGGATAAATGGGAAACGTGGAGCTTCTTAGGCCTTTTGTGTGCTTTTGTCAACTGGAATGCACTCGCGGGAAGCTCTTAGGGCGGGTTGCCTTGTCTCCTCACGTGGATTTTGGGAAGAGCTGTGGCTGGTCCCGTGTGATGGTCATCAGAAGTGTAGACAGCAATGAAATAATTGGGATGCGGAGGAAAACTTCATATTCTGCTTTATTTCTGTGGAAGCTTGGCTGCAAATCCTGGTTGATCATATCAGAAGTTTGGGAGGAGTCCCTTCAGGCTTTTAGTTGTGTCACGGGAGCACTGAAATGTTCCTTTTCAGATGTTTTAAGGAAATATGGAAATGCAGGTAGATTCTGAGCAGCAGTAGTTTGAGTTGTAATAGGAGATGCTAGAAAGTCCTGGAGTCAAATTGCCTGCTGAGAGTGATTTCTCTCTTTGTCATCTGTGTGAAGGTAGGATGAAATAATCCTTTTTTACATGTAATTCTGCTTAGCACTAGTGAAGAAATATGCTTAGGAATGTGAGCTGCATTCTGTGCAAATATACTGAATATTGTGCACTGTTTGAAGATGCCTGGGAATGAAGGGCTTGCCAGAAATGTGTTCTAGTCTCTAAACTGCTCTGGAGCTCCGTGGGGTTTAGAAGACAAAACCATTACCCCAAAAAAGCTGTAAATATGTTCCCTTCCCACAGTGAGGTTGTTGCTGTGGTCACACAGGGCTGTGTCAGTGGGTGACTGTGCTGGAGGCTTGGACACCGTCGGTAACATCCACACATCTGCTGGCACTTCCTGACTCTGGGCTCCATGGGCTGACTGCCCCAGAGCTGGAGATGGCCATGGGTGCCACCACAAAGCAGGAGGACTCGTTCCACCTTTACTCTGTCTTCCATCTCTGTTGGATTGGAAGAACAGTGAAAAATGAATCTGTGTTCGAAGCTTGGTCTGAACGTCAGAATGACTTTCCAGGAACTTGGAAAAGCACAAATAGAAATCTTCAGGACATTAAGCAACTTTGGGGTTCCAGCAAAGTGGGCAAAAGCCATAAAAGAGGTGGATTAGCATCCTTGCCTGCTTGTGTTGGCAGCCAGCTCTGACCCTGCCCTGCGACTCAGTTTTCTTTCAGCGGCAGCTGGTCCTTGCAGAAATAAACCACTGGTACTAATGGGAGAGCCAGCCAAAGAGAAATACTCTAAATCTTGCTTTTTTTAGGTGGGTTGTGATAGTTACAGTCAGCTTTCACAGCAGAATTACCTGTTTTCCTCTGTTCTAATATAAACCCAGAAGTATTTGTGATGTTAGTAAGTCCTCCCCAACTCTTGGCTGTGTGCTGTGACACTGCAGGAGCTGTGAGTATCACTGAGGTGGCACCTGGGAGCTTGACTGGTAAAACACAAGAGCAAGAGAGAGAATTCAAACAAGTCATAAGAACAGATTTGGGTTTTTTGAACTACTTGAGTCTTTGTCCTGTTTGCTTTTGTCTCATTTTTACCAGTGTTCTCCTGTATGTTCCTCTGTGTGTATGCCTTATTCTTGTTTTCTACATGAGTCTGTGGGATTATTTGGGGGAAGGGGAATAAACAAATGCAAAGGAAAGACTGGCAGGAGAAGGCACTTGTTGGGGAAGCAGGAGGGAGAGGTGGCTGGTACTGCAGGGCTGTGTCCAGGTGCTCAGGGCAGAGGTTTCTTGGGGACGTGCAGGTGGGGAGGTGACCTGAGCGGAGAGGACAGTGGGCAAAGGTGCCCCCGTAGGTGTTGGCTCAGTAGGTTTGTTGCTTCTGCAGAGGAGGCCAGTGGAGATGTAGAGGAGAAGAGCAGGGGAGGAACTTCCCCTCCTACCCGTGTGGCACAGGGTACTCTGCCCTCTGAGATCCCCCCCAGAGCTGTGTCCAGGGCTGGGACCCCCAGCACAAGGACTTGGAGTGACTCCAGAGGAGGCCACGGAGATGATCCAAGGGCTGGAGCCCCTCTGGTCTGGAGCCAGACTGGGAGAGCTGGGGGTGCTCACCTGGAGAAGAGAAGGCTCCAGGGAGACCTGAGAGCCCCTTCCAGAGCCTAAAGGGGCTCCAGGAGAGCTGGAGAGGGACTTGGGACAAGGGATGGAGGAACAGGACACAGGGAATGGCTTCCCACTGCCAGAGGGCAGGGTCAGATGGGATATTGGGAAGGAATTGCTGGCTGGGAGGGTGGGCAGGGGCTGGCACAGGTTGGGCAGAGAAGCTGTGGCTGCCCCATCCCTGGGAGTGTCCAAGATCAGGTTGGAGGGTGCTTGGAGCAACCTGGGCTAGTGGAAGGTGTCCCTGCTCAGTGCAGGGTGTCTGGAATGAAATGAGCTTTAAGGTCCCTTCCAACCCAAACCATTCTGTGATTCTACGATTTGAAGAATCTTCAAATCTTCCTTCAAAAAAAAAAAAAAAAGGTAGAAAAATCTCTGTTAAATATCTCTAGCAGGCAGACCTTATACACGGTGATGACAGATGGAAGGTTTGCAGGGCAGTTGTTAAATTTGTTAGTTTTGACACTGTTTGCCTTAGCAGCCCCCTCAAAGGCAGGGCAGCTGACTCTGCTGGGCCCCGACAGGCAGCGGAACGAACGGGAGGGAAGGAATATTGTCACATTAAAAATGAAGCCATGCCATCCACAGCTGGCTAAGCCGTGGAATCCCTGTCATTCCTTATTCCTGGTGTTGCAACGTCTAAAGCTGAATCCAAAAGGGAAAAGACCAGTTCAGCTTTTCGCTCCTGCACGGGGGTTGCTTTGTTTGAAATAACCCCCAAACACGTGTCCTGTGTGACTGTGGGTACATCTTGGTGTGGCAGTGGCCTCTCAGCGGGGGCTGCCTGAGCTGGATGCCGGGCTCTGCTATGGTACTGCTGGTTTTCAATTCCCACGACAGCTGCAGTATAGCAGAATCCCTTCACAGCCAGGCCTTCGAGCTGTTGGGGGGAAAAGCAAAGCTCAGCAGCCACACTGGAAGCTGGAGCCTTGGCTCTGCTGGGATATACTGGGTGTAGCTGGTGCACATTGTAGAATCAACAGCCTGACACCTCTCTTAGGCTCACAGAGGCTGGAAAAGCCCTCTGAGCCCATTGAGTGTGACCATTCCCACAGCACTGCCAAGGCCACCCCTAAACCATGTCCCCAGATGCCACATCCACATCTGTTAAATCCTTCCAGGGACGGTGACTCCACCACTGCCCTGGGCAGCCTCGAACAAACTTGCAGAACTGACAAAGCGTGGCCAAGAGGAGAGGTCCCTCGGGCCAGCAGGGAGCCATGGATACCTGCTGTGTCCTCCCAGCCCAAAACTGGCCAGCTCCTGAGTGGGCTCACAGCTGCGCTGGTGGCTTTGCCCTCCCCGGCAGCTGCCAGGCTGGTGCGCAGGTGAACACCCTGACCATTGTGCCACGAGTCCCAGGGGCTTCCCTCGGGGCACCTTGTTAAACACCAGCCTGGCTGACTTGAAATGCTGAGCTAGTCCTGTTCACAGCTGTGGTTTGACCCTGTGTAGGTGACGAACACGTCTTGTTCATCTCCATCTGTTCCCCTTTGTACTGTAGGAGCAAAGGGACTTGCAGTCTCATGGCTTCCCTGGAGCTGGGAGATCCACAGCTCCTTGTGCTGCCTTGAGGACTCTTCTGGCATGTGTTAATTCTGAGGTCTCAGTCGGCATCTCCGTGCAGGAATTGATGGGTCGTGTGGGCCTCCATCAGCGCTGAGTCGTCAGAGCTGGTTAAAAGGTGGTGGTTAAACAAAGGACATGACCAAGGGACTCCTACCCAGGGGAGGGCACAAGAGCCAGGTGTTGTGCCTCTTGAGGTGTGTCTTGAGCTTGAAGCATGGGATGAAGGTGGAGGAAGCAAACTTAAATCATTGACGTGCACCTGTCACGTTATCAGGTTTAATGAGGATGCGTAACGTTGGGTTTGGAGCACGACAGGCTTTCATTCCCAGTAGCACATGCGTGGCCTCAAATCCAGCTGCTGCTTTGCTGAGGAACTCAGCTGAGAAGGAAGAAGTTCAGAAGCATGAATTGGGGTGAAGCAGATTTCTCAGTACTTTTAAAGAGCTGAAAATAAGCCTTTTCAAGTTAATTTTTAAATAGGGCCACTGAAAACGTCGCCTCACGTTTTCAATGCCACTGAATAATCTGTTGCTGGTATCAGAAATGCTGTCATGGAACCGTGGAATGTCCTCAGTTGGAAGGGACCCTCAAAGGTCATCAAGTCCAACTCCTGGCCCAGCATAGGGCACCCCACAATCCCACCACGTGCCTGGGAGGGTCGTCCAAAACTCTGTATTTTGTTAGGTACGTTCATGAGCGTCTGTTGGCATCACTCGTGGGTGTTGAGTTTGGTGGAAACCACAGTTTTGAGGATGTTAAGGGTTTAATAACAGCTTAAAGAAGCCTGTTGGTCTTAAAATACGTCCTTTGTTCCTCTGTTTCTTGTTGTTTGGTTTCTGTTGTTAATTTTGGTGGGGTTTTACACATTGATGACATTAAATTCATTATACTGAAGCATCTCTTTCAGTGCGACGTTCACCATCAGATTCAGGTTTCAGGTGAGAAGAAGGGCATCAGATACTCCTGTATTTTTCTAAAACTGTCCCAAAGCAGGAAATCCCTGAGGGACATTGCCATTTTTATTGTTAATTGAGAGGAGAAATTAAAATCAGAAACACGGAGTAAGTGTTCCACGCAGCCTTATACATACATTCATTTCCTCTGAAATTTCACCTTCATGCCAGTTCTATCAATTGAATGTGAAATACCACATTGATGGGAGATGCCCAGAATTAAATAACACCCTTTTTTTTTCACACCACGAGTAAGTGCTGGCACGGGGCGGGGGGAAACCCAGAGGGAATTGTAAATTCTGTGACATTAAAACATAATGAAATGCCAATGTTTGGGCTAATGGCAGTTCCCACGGCATCCTGCAGGATGGAGTGTGCCCTTTGGGAAGCTCTGCCATCCCATATTGAGGGAGGAGAGCTCTTCCTCTGCCCCTCAAGTGCAAAAGCTGAATAATTGCACGGGGTGTTAATAGAATTTTAGAAACCCACCTGGAATTGGTGGTGGTCTCCTTCCCTTCCTCACCACCCTCCGTTCTCGGGGGCCAGGTGGAACAATTCTGCACAGAAACGTGGCTGGAATTTTTAAACCTCTTCTGAGGCTGGCTGTGAGATTTGGGTTAATTCTGCATTTAGTGCAGGTCATTTACTTCTATGCACAAGATGAAAGATACTTGAGTTCCTTTGGACATGTGAGGCTGTTCGTGACTTTTTATGGTGTTCCTTCTCACTTGTTTAGTGATGCTTTCTGCCTCCTCAAAGAGTGAGGTTGTAGTCAGATAACTTTCCCCTCCGCCCCATATCAATCTTTCCCGTTCATTTCCAAATTTTATGTCTTTAAAAAAAACCCAAACCCAACCCAATCCCCCACTGAAAAATACAAGAGGAAAAAAAGAAACGAACCCCAAATAAAGCTCCAGGGACACCGTGACACCCTGGTGCCTGTGCCCCCAGCTGACAGCCCTGCCTGGTTGCCTGGGGGCCGTGCCATGGGGGAGCAGTGCCACCATGGACACCCGTGTCTTGGCACGGTGTCACTGCCCGTGGCACGGCGGGGGAAGAGGAGCTCTGTAGCGACGCTTCTTGTATTTCTCTTTTTGTAGGTAAATTCGGTAAGGACAGGACTGGGGAGCAAGTGCCCTGTTCCGGTGGCTTGCCCCATGCCCACAGGATTAGCTCCTGGAGCTCCACCGTCCCTGCCAGTGCCTGTGCCAGGGCCCGCCCTGGCGGGCGCGGTGACACCATATGTGATGCCTCTCTGTCAGTACGGAGGAGTTTTCCCCACGCCCGTGTACGGAGTGCCGTGGCCGGGCCCCGTGGGGCAGCCCGGGCTGGTCGGGGGTCCCGGCATCGTGCGGTTCTCGCCCCTGGGCAGGACCTGCCTGCGGATGTACCCGGTGCCGCTGCAGCGCCCACCCGCCCGCACGCCCGGCCCGCGCCTGCGCATGACCTAGCACTGGGGGACCCTGCCAGGGGGCACCCGGCCACAGGGGACACTGCCGTGGGGGACCTTGGCATGGGGACCTGGCCACAGGTAACCCTGTCAATGGGTGGCCTGGTCATGGGGACCCTGCCATGGGTAACCCTGCAGTGGGGGACCTTGACATGGGTGACTCTGCCACGGGTAATTCTGTCAGTGAGTGACCTTGGCATGAGGACCCTGCCATGGGTAATCTTGTCAATGGGTGGCCTGGTTATGGGGACCCTGCCATGGGTAACCCCATCAATGGATAACCTTGACATGGGTAACTCCATCAATGGGTGACCTTGACATAGGGACCCAGCCATGGGTAACCCTGCAGTGGTGACCTGGCCACGGGGACCCTGCCATGGGTGAGCCTGCCATGGGTAACCCTGTCAATGAGTGACCTTGGCATGGGGACTCTGCCAGGGCTAACCTTGCAATGGGTGACCTTTGACATGAGTGACCCTGCCACAGGTAACCCTGCCACGGGTAGCCCTGTCATGGGTAACCCTGCCACGGGTAACCTTGTCATGGATAGACCTGCCACAGGTAGCTCTGCCATGGGTGACCCCATCAGTGGGTGACCCTGCCACGGGTGACCCTGCCATGGGTCCCGGTGATCCTGACGCTGTCCCGTGGGGTGTTTGCTCTGTAGCCGGTGGGTGTGGGACCAGGCGGGGCCCGCGAGCACAGCCATACACTGCATCAGCAATCACTGTGAGGCGGCGTCACAACACATCCTTCGTCCTTCTGGCAATAGCTGCTTCTGTTCCATTGCTGAAGACACTTTATTCCTTGTGTTCTGTTTCACACTTGCGATCCTTAAACATCGATGTACTTGAATTGATGACTAGCAAATTGTACTAACCCTGCAGGAGTTCAGTGCCTTGAATCTCAGCTTTCCAGTCCCACCTGGAAAGAGATGTACAATTATTTGAAAGGTGTATTTTATTTACAATCCGCTTGCGAGTTGAAGTTCTTTTTATTTGCAAACACACCGCGGGTTTACAGTTGACGTTCCTCATCAGCTTCATTTTGCTGTAAATGCTTTCGTTCTTATTCACGGGTTGAATTTTCATTTCTGGAGCTTTTAAAAAAAAAAAAAAAAGTAAGAATTGTGAGGTGAGGTTTGTTTGACACGTTTGTTTGACGCGCCGATCATGAAACTGTTCGTGTTTGTACAAGGAGTAGTGAAGTGCACATTGTAACGTAGGAGTATTTACAGAGTGATCCAAGGAAAGTGCATACAAGGACAGGGAATAGCTTCAGGCAGTGCAATCCGTTCTCCTCCCCAGCCCGTGGTGAGGTTGTTGCAGACAGCGACTTACTGCAGTAACAGGCAGCAAGCGCTGCTTTTCCTCTGGATCAGCAGCACGTTGGATTTCATTTCCTTTTCCCTATCCGGGCTTTTTATAATTTAGTTCAATTACAAGCTCGTGCATGTTCCATAAGTGAAGCAATGTAATGGAACTCTTGACCGTAGGAGAACGTATCTCCAGGGGACTGTGAGACCCGTGTAAGTACAGCACGTGCCCGTGTTCTGGCTCCGAGGCCGGGGGTGGCGTCTGCCCGCTGACAGTGTTCATGCTAAAACAGAGCAAAAATGTGAAGCTGTTCTTGTTTCTTTTTTTTTTTCCCGTATCTGACACTTCAGGTTTGGAGTCTCACCGCCTTCCGTTCGGAAATTATTTTCTTTCTAATGATTATCATTATTTATTTATTTATTATTCTTTTGGAACCAAAGTTTCGCGCTCCACGTGGCACGGACGCCTCTCTCCTCTGTTTGAAAGTTGCTTTTTGCCCGTTTTACCGTGCGTGGAGCCTCCACCTGCAGCTCAGTCTAAAGGCACGAGGTAACCACTAGCCCTGGTTTGCCGATGGTAAGTCTCCTTCCCCCCGACAGCGCTGCGGGACCCCCGAGTGGTGGCCGCCCCCAAAGGTGCCCCCACTTGCCCCCAGTGACATTGCACACCGTCTGCGGAAGGGCAGAGACGTCCTGTGCTGCCGAGCTGTGAATTGTATAGTTCGATTGTACTTCAAGCATTATACCTGATTAAATTATTTTGTTTGTACCCTTTGAATATTATTCCATCAATTCAGTTCGAATTGAATTTTATAGACGATTATGCAGAGTCTTCTGCCTGGGCAAAAATACTTACTGTAGTAAGAGATTTCTGTTCTCTGTACCATGTATCTTTAATTTGTTTGGGTTTTTTAGATTCATGTCTGTATGCTTCATGAGCAAACATGGAAAATATGTTCTCACACCGGGTTCCCTTCGGCTCGCACTGAATCCTACAGATTATGTCGCTATTGCCTGTACAGTCCATCCCTTGTATACTGACAAAGTCAGTGGCACTAAAAGCCCCGAGAAATTGTATAGATTAAAAAAGAAAAATAAACATTTTGTGCTTGAAAATGGTGTGAAAAACCCAGTGTTTTTCTAAACTGTAGAGCTGTGTCAACCCCCAGCTGCTCCGGGTGACTCCGCCTTTGTTTTGCAGACTCGTTCTTGTCCCTTGGTTGCGTGGCAGGAGCAGATGTGATGCCTCTGCCAGGTTCTCCCCGCAGCCAACACCCTCCGGCAGCTGTAGGAAGGCGGCAGTGCCCCGGGAGGTGCCCTGGGAGGTGCGTGGTGCCACCTCACAGGGCACGGCGCCCCGACCCCCTGCCCGTGGGGCTGCTCATGGTGCTGCTGCTGAGCAGAGCAGTTTGCCAGAGCTCCCTTGAGCAGGTGGTGGTGCACTTGAGGGTGCCGAGCTTGGTCGGTGGGAGAGACGCCCACGAACCGTGCCTGTGCTGTGCTGCAAAGCACCAGGGAAGCCCTCCTTGAAGCATCCCGGCACCACCGGAGCGTGAGGAAGCTCTGCCCCGTCGCCAGCACCCCCTTGGCACTCACCGTCGTGGNACCGGGGCTGCGTTGCATGCGCTGTGCTCCCGAGGGACCCGGGGGAGCAGGGCACGGCTGCAGCCCCCGGAGCCCCGTGCTGCCCCTGCCTGCTGCCCCTGGACCCAGCCCTGGGGCGGCACTGGCGCTGTGGCACCCGTGGTGTTGGATTTCCTGGTGGCCCTCTTGGCTGCAGCTCTTGCTTCAAGCCGTGGGGGTTTTTTGCCCGCAGTTGTGACGTTTGTGTCACGGGGTGCTTTGATCCTCGGTGGCAATTAAGATTAAATGAATGGGGCAACTTCTTGAGCCAAAGGTGAGCCAAGGAGCGAGAGGGATCTGGGGGGTCTGCGCTGCATCGTCAAAGGGGGGTCCGTACCCGGTAAGATCCCCCGCAGATCCCAGAACTGAACTCATTTTATTCCTGACTCGGAGCATTGCTTCAATGTGCAGCAAAACCTGCTGGTAGAATTCCTGGTCTCCCTAGTTCCAGACCTGCCACCGTATCCCAAAGCTCTGCCATCACCCAACATTCCCAGCCCCGTGCTGACACAGGGGAAGTCAGCACAGGTGCTCAGCTTTAAACACCACGTGTTGATGAGGCAGCTCACAGGTCCCCCACTTTTCAATCTTTCAGTTACAGAAACTTAATGCAAATCTTGAAAGAATGTTTCAACCCTCCCGAGTCATGCACTCAGTTGTAGGGAAAGCTTTTGAAACTTTGGGCAAGTTCCAAAGTTTTCCATTTGGGAAGTTGGGGAAGCAGTTGAAGTTTGCCCGTGTGCCATTCATTTGGCTTGTGGCACGAGGGAGTGTCTTAATGCACGAGCACATCCTGCTTTGCCACCCCATCCCCAGCTTGCTTGGAGTGGCACTGGGTGTCCTGGGAAGGAGCTGCTGCTGCCAGCGCCGCTCATCTGCCAAGGGGTGCAAAGCTGGGCACTGGGGATGGCAGGGAGAAACACTGCGGTGCTTTAAGGCTCTTTTGCAAATCCGGATTCAACTTCCCTGGCATGGGTTTCACCCCAAAGGATGATGTAACATTGGCCCTGGCAGTTTGTTTGTGTGTTTAACTCTGGTCTCCGTTCCGCGACTTTAAAGGGAAAATATTTTTTAAATTCCCCCAGAAAAGAAAAAAAAACTCTTTAGAAAGTTGCTTTGAAGAGGAAATGTAGCCCAGAGAAGCCGTGGCTGCCCCGTCCTT
The DNA here is from genome assembly GCA_013396755.1 of Sclerurus mexicanus. NCBI lineage: Eukaryota > Metazoa > Chordata > Aves > Passeriformes > Furnariidae > Sclerurus > Sclerurus mexicanus. Next base: position 56,861 of record VWZF01000640.1, on the reverse strand, counting down.
GCAAGTGTCCCAGGCCAGGTTGGATGGGGCTTGAGCAACCTGGGCTGGTGGAAGGTGTGGTGGAATGAGATGGGCTTTGAGGTCCCTTCCAACCCAAACCATTCTGGGACTCTGTGATTACTTAATCATCACTGCACATGTGTCTCCCAAGTGCTGTTCTTCCTTACTTTTCCCTGAAATACTTGGCATTGTGTGGGATCAAAGGCAGGACGAGGCGCTGAGCGGGTGAGACGTGGCCGTCGCTGAGCTCCGGCAGAGACTCTTGTGTTGGGGAACAGGGTTGGTGCTGAGGGGCAGCAATTCCTGAAAATGAGCTGCTTCCTCCAGTGGCAGGTTGTGCTGCTTGGTGTTTGCCGAAGGAAATCACTAATGCTTTGAATCATTAGTTTACCTTGGCTTTGGTGGTGGCATCTGTTCGGGCGTTTTTCGTGGTCCCAGTGTGTTACTGTCAGGTCTGGGAACCTTCACAGTTTTTCCAGACAAGCTCCGTGGACGCTTGGTGGGTCCGTGTTGGTTTTGTTCAGTTTGCGCATGTTTGGGGCAGGAATAACATCTGTCCTCACACATTCCTTGGAAGTTGGCTTGGGACAGTTGTAACCAGAAGTCTCCCTCCTGAAATTCTGTGACCTCAGCATTGCTTTCCCTGTCATCGCCCTCTGCCCCCACAACGAGGCAAACAGTTCAAGGATTTTGGGCTGAGGTTGAGATTGGCTATTATGGCAAAAACCTGCCGTGTTTTCTGCCTTGCTGCCAGCTAGTTCTCCCCCCCAGTTTTCCATGGATGCTGCTGAAAGTGTTGGATCAGAGACAGTAGCCGCACGTGAAATAGTTCCTGACTGTGTGTGGAGTCCCAGTAAGGTTTCCTTGCCTATTCCCATCCCTCCTGTGTCCCTGATTTCTGGTGATGCCTCTGGGGAAGCGTGGGCATGGTGTGTCTGGAGATTGTACAAACAGGGAACTCACACACTCTGTCCACGGGTAGATGAGTGTCTGACGTGGGTGATACGGGATTGAATTTATAAAGCAGCAAAACCATAATCTCGTGTTATTTCTGGCTGTGGTTATTTTCATGGATTGGGTCCTCGAGGAGCATCTCAGTGGTTCGTGGTGTCGGGCTGTGCCTCGCCAGCGCTTGTGCAGACTGAGCTTCAGTGGAGCTGCCTGATGTGCTGACCCCTGTTGTTATTTTATCGCTGACAATCATATTCCTGTCTCTCCACCCCCGTCGATGAGATGGGGGTGGTGTTGGTGCCTCCCGACAGGGACAGCACGTCTGGCTGTGGAGCTGCCCCTGCGGATGCAGCAGGACAGGGCGGCTCCAGCCCCTGCTTTCATTAATGCAGCTCAGCTCCAGAAGGGCATCCTAACGAGATGGATTACAGGAGCCGTCAGGTTACAAATTCTGCTTCACGAAGGAATTTGTCGCTCAGAGGGGTTTGGGTGCGCTGCAGTGCTGAGCCTGGCTGTGTCAACACAGAGATCGCTTCCACCTGACGCGTTGAGAAGTGGGGCTTGGAGCAGGAGGTGGCTGCTGCTGGGGGTGATGTGATGCTCTCTGCTGCCTTCCCAGGGATAGCTGTGGTGTGCCGTCAAGGCTGTGATGCGTGCTCTTGGGTCTGTATTTCGTTGTGGAACTTCTCCCTTGGAATGGCTTTCTCCTGAAGAGTTTAGGGGCTGCGTGCTTTGAGCCTTCAGGAAGCTTTAGGGCTCACTTGGTCACTGTGGAGAAGCTGTTCGTGGACAACAAGCTACTATAAAGTATTTGTTACAACAGGGAAATTCTTGTGGCAGGCTCTCGGTTTTTCCAAGTCTGGTGGCTGGATGAGTTTCTTTGGATGTAGCGCAACAGGATGGGTGCACGGCGAATATTGGGCACGTTGTAGTTGTGAGGCGGAGGGAAAAGCTGGAATTGTTTTTTCCCCCTAAGAAAGGAGCAGATCCCCACACTTTGCCTTTCCTTATTGAGGTGCCACTGAGTGCCAGATAGGATGGTGTGGCTCTCGAGCTTCAGGGGACAGGGTGGGCATAGTGAGAGCCTCTCCAGCCACTCCTCTGGGGACTTCTCTGTGCCTCTTGCAGCTTTTGTGAGGTATTCAGGATTCTGAGACCTTGTAAAAAAATAGATTGAAGAAGAAATAATCAGCTGCCAGTCATTCTCAAATGGGGGTTCTTTGGGTCTGACATAAATTAGCCCCCAAAAGTATTTACTCTTTTGTTGTTTTTTTTTCCAACTACTTTGCCAGTAAGGTAAAAACTTCCTCAGTATCAGGGTTTGTTTATCAGACTGACAGACTGCACTGAGTATCTTTGTCACCATTAGGCAGCAGCTCCAGGATGTGCCAGCACTGCCTTTTTTGCCCCATCTCTGGGCAAACACGGGGTATAACCACATTCCCTGATCTCTCCAGCGCTGTTGCCTACTCAGCCTGTGGGAGCTCAGACTGATTTTGGATAAGAAGTGAGGAGGTTGTCCATGGGCTGAGCACCTGTGAGGGTTTCTTTGAGGAGCCTGGGGAGCTGGCTCTGCTCGGGGTGTTGTGGCTGACCCACTGCTGCCATCCAGCTTTTTTCCTGGTTCCCTGGAGACAGTGAATTTCGTTCTCTTTTCCTGGGTGACGCTCCATGCCCAATGCTGGTCATCCACAGCGAGCAGGAGTTGGGAGGGATCCAGGAGGATCTTCAGAACTGACGTTGGTCAGAACCTCAGGGAGGAGTTTCGATCAAGACGTGATTCTCCTTCCCTTCAAAGCCATTCTTCCCGTGAACAGGCAGAGCGAGGAATACGGGAGGGAGAAGGTTGGGGCTGGTTTAATGAAACAAGAGCCCAAACCACAGAGACCCGGCAGGAGCTGTGCCAGCCCCCGATGGTGTCTGCACCACGCGCTGTCCCCACACCCTCCCTGCCGCTCCGAGGACTCCCCGCATGTGTCCCGAGGGCATCCTGAAGGGCTGCGATCCCACAGCAGTGTGCATGTGTCTGCCTGTGGAACGAGGGGCTGGGTGCATGGCCCTGGGAGCATGTCCCCAGCACAGGCAGCGCGTGTGGCGGGCGTGTGCTGCTGGTGGGGGACACGCGGTGGCACCCGGTGCTGCTGCTTCATCCGGGTGCTGCGCCCCCTCGCTGCCCTTCGTCCTGGCCCTGTCACCGCAAGCCCCTGGTGTTGCTGTGCCCTGCCCTGTGTGTCCCACCAGCTCGCCCTGTGGTCTGCCTCCTGGGGGGGGGGATGATGGATCCCATCCCTGCCTGCCCGGGTGGGGCATGGCATCCCTGCGGCCCAGGTGGAAGGAGGGCTCTTCCAACCCAGACCATTCCACCACCCGTGATCCGAAGGCTTGGCTCTGTTTCTGTTGGACCAAGGAGCCAGGGGAGCTGGTGCCACAACGCACCCCTGCAATGCCACCATCCCTCTGGCACCTCCACACAGCATCACACCCCTCTCCTCTCCCGCCCCAGCGACAGGGTCCCACGACCCAGTGCTGGCTCTTCCCATCTCTGGGTCCTCCCTCAAGGGAAGCAGAGCTCTGGTCGGAGGGACCCTGCGAGGTGCTGAGGTTCTGCCACCCCAGCAGATGTTCACACACCTGAGCTCTCAGCGCGAGAGCCCACCTGGCTCTCCGTTTCCTTGCAGCGCCTCCACACACCTGGGGGTCCGTGAACTCCCCTTTTGGGTTTGTTTTGGGTTTTCCTCGGCGTGAAATCCATCTATGGATTCTTTTCTTTTAGATTCTGAAAATGAGAGCCCCATCGGCGACTGACACGTGGCCCCCGCAGCTGCAGCGCCAAGCGCGAGGCCCCGGCGCGGCTCAGGAGGAGGAAGAGGAAGATGGGAAGTGATTTGTCACGTGTGAGGAAATGCTGTGCTGTTCTGGTCCATTCAACGCGGTTTTGTAACTTCTTTCTAATCATTTTTTTATTTATAGTTGGAAATACAAAAATGTTATGCAAAAACAACAAAAAAAATAAATAAAGGAGAATTATTTTGGGGGAAAAGGATTTTGTTCCAAATTGTTCCCTTCTGTTGTGAGCCAGGTTTCCATGAGCAGCAGATGGAGAAGAGGGAGGAGGAGGAAGAGGAGGAGGCACTCCTTCAAATGCTTTTTGTTTCACGCAGTTAATTGTCATTTAAGCAATTTTCCAAGCAATAAGCCAGGCATGCATACAAGGGAGATCAGTTCCAGTTCCGTTTAAATTCCTCACCATTCTTTTGTAAAGGTGGGACTCTATTTTAAATCCACTTAAATCGAGTTAAAAACCCTCCAGATCCTGCACTGAAGAGTCAGTCTGTGCTTGTCACTTCCCTTTTTTACCTCTTTCTTTTTCTCATAGACCGGCCACATTTTCTTGCCAGACTTAACTACAGTGTCGAGTCACTGCTGGTTTTAAATGTGAGACTAAAACCCTTCCACGGACCAGTGTGTTAATTGGAGCCATTTGTAAGACTCTAAAGTGCCTTCAATGAGCTAAACCGAAGCAGAGGGGGTTTCTTTCCCTGGGTTCACTGGCGGTGGGTTCAGCTGTCTCCTGGGTCCGGAGGGTGGACAGAGTAGTTTGAAGCAATAACCTCACAAGTGATCATTTATCAAAAGGACTACTCACCTCTTTGTAAGAAAGCTGGGTCAGCACTGTCCTAAGGATGGCAAAGTGCTGCTCCTGCAGTCACGTCTGGCCCCAAACTCTCTGCACCCCGAGGCCTCCCTGGTTTCCCCCACAGTCCCAACCCGGGCTGTTCTCACCCTCTCTCGTGTTTGATCCCAGAGCCAGAGGAACTTCCACCTGTCTCGGTCCCCCCTTCCTCGCAGCTGGAGCCTGGCGTTCTGTTTCGTTGTTATCTGCCATGTCTGTCTCTTCCAAATCTCAGTTCTAAATAATAAATCTTATTTTGATGCCGTTGTTCCCTATTTCCTTTCCCCTCCTGCCCACCAGTGGGAGGGAGGAGAGTGCAGGTGGAGGTACATGTATTGATGAAGCTTGGTTAATTCAGAGTTTTGAAGCCCCGGGGCCAAAATAGACATATCTGTGTGAATTTTGTGCTTCTCTGGGGTGCCTCTCGCCCTATCCTTGTCTGAGCAAGTGGGATGGATCACCTGAACAGGAGCAGGGAGTGGGTAAGTGGCAAAGGCTAAATCGTTGCTGGTCTTGGGCTTCTCTGCTCAAAGAGGGGTCCAGCCCAGTGCTGTACCTTTCTTTTCGGGTTTTGGTTGTTTTCCTCTCACACACCTCCTTGCCAGCCAGTCCCACAACCAGCCGTGGCACTTCTGGCACGCTGGGCAGGGGTACAGGGGTGTCACTTCTCCAGGCACGAGCCACTATTCCAGTGAGCAGGGAAACACAGCACTGTGCCCTCACCTGAGATGTTTGTTTCCAAATCTAAGAGATGGTTTTCCCCAGGGAAATCCCTTGCAGGGTCTCCTGAGGTCCAGGTCTACCTCACCATAGGCCACCTTCATCAGTTGTTCCAACCCTCTCTGCTGCTCCTGCAGACCCTCAGGCTCCTCCACAGATGCCGATGGTAAGTCTCCTTCAGAGGGAAGATCCATATTTTATAGATATTCTATTAATATTCAGATTAAATGGAAGGATTAGCATTGGGATTAAAGCTCAGGAGTGGAGGCTGTGGCCAGCCCTGGCCTCAGGCTGCTCCCCCTGTCTGCTCAGCCCACCTGGTTCTGGATAATCTCCTGAGAAAGGCTGCTCTGTCCTGGGGTACCCATGTGTTTGCTGCTTCCTCAATGGATTGGGGATGTCAAGGGTCCTTGAGCTCCTCTGGGATGAACCACTGAACGGGATCCTCTAATTCAGCCTATAATTCTGTGAGGGGGAAAGGATTTTAACTAAAAGAGGAGAGATTTAAACTGGATATTAGGAAGAAAAGCTTCCCTGTGAGGGTGGGCAGGCCCTGGCACAGGGTGCCCAGAGAAGCTGTGGCTGCCCCTGGATCCCTGGGAGTGTCCAAGGCCAGGTTGGACGGGGCTTGGAGTGACCTGGGCTGGTTTAAGGTCTCCCTGCCCATGGCAGAGTGGGAACAAAATAAGCTTTAAGGTCCCTTCTGACCCAAACCATTTTGGGGTTCAAGGATTCTCTGCAGAGGAAGAGCCAAGCTTTTGGGGCTTTTCCCCACTCCCTGCTGTCCCCAGTTCGTCTCCTTGCCGTGCTGTAATGAACATTCCCCTCTCAGCCTGATGCCAAGCTCACATTTGGATTATCAGCAACCTCTCCAACTTCCACTGGAGCCGGAGGAAGAGATTGTTAGAAAATAACTCTCAAGTATTTGCTAATGGCACATGAGCTGCTGGACTCAGTGCTTTGGCAGGGGGGCGGTGTGGGGACTCCACAGGGCTTTGCAGCCCCTAAACTTTTCCTTTGAGGGGACTTGGGAAGGTAACCCACGCTTGTTATCCTTGTTAAATCAGAGCATGCATTGTTTGTATTTAAAAAAATCCTAATTTGGCCCCGGTGGAGCTCAGCATTGCTGTGCTGCCTATTGGTGGCAGAATGAACCTTCTGTTCACGCCCAGCACTGGCTGGTGACGCAGGGGGAGCAGGGATGGGAGAAAGTGGCTGGAAGAAAACACCTCCCTCCCTACACGGGCCCCGTGGGTTTGCTCTCACACGTGGGAAGGGATGAACACCCTGAAAATCGCTGGCAGTGTCCCGTTTGCTCTTGCAGTAAGATTCTAGGAGCGTATTTCTGTATTTATTGTATATATATCCAGTGCTTAGAGATGATATGAAGAAGTTGGCAAATAGCAATGCAGAAAGAAAAATATTTCCGTTTACTGATGAGCAAAGACAAGTAAAGGGACACACATCTTGTAGAGTTCAGAGCTTGGAGACTTTTATCTGTCCTTTTCCTTCCATTTCCTTCCACCTACTGGATGGTGTCCCTGCCCGTGGCAGGGGCTTGGAATGAGAAGAGCTTTAAGGTCCCTTCCACCACGAATCATTCGGTGATTCTGTGATTATTCTTCACTGTTTTCTACCATCTCTTATTACAAGAGCAGACGAGGAAAATTGTTCAGAAGTCACCCGCCTGAATGGTTCCTCCATGGGGAAATGCAGCTGCTGCAACACAAACCCAGATGCTCCGTTTCAGCTGGAACTGACACCCATGAGCCGGTTTCCTGTGCCCAGTTCCAGTGGAATTGGATGTGCCCAGAGTGAGGCTGTGCCCCCCACCCCGGAGATGTGGGACCCTCTTGGGGCCAGGCTTAGTTCTCCATCACTTTTTAACAAACTCTGAGATGCTTTTGGTTACCTCCTTTACCTGGGCACTTTATCCACATTTGCAGGTGTGTGGAGTTGTTGGGGAAATGCCCCAATTCCACATCTTTCCCACAGCACTGTTTCATTTCTTTATTTGCTCCCTCTGGATAAACTTTTCGCTGTGCTCAGTATCAGGAGCTCAGGCTCTGGTGACACATGAAGTGGCCCCAGGAGGGATGACCCCCGTGCAGGGCAGGTGGGGCTGTGCTGCCCATGGAGGAGGCACCACTGGTGGGTGAGGGAGTGGGAGGGCTTGGCTGGGCCAGGGGGCCTCTGCTGGACCATAGCTGAGGGACAGCCTGAGATGATGTCCTCCAGATGAAAAAGCAAAGCCTCTCCCTTTTCCTCCCCTCCATTCCCTCTTCTGCCACAATGGAGCATCCCGAGGGAGCAGGGTCTCTGGGAGCTGGGGCTGCTCCATGGGGGCACCAGAGCACAAAAGAGGGTGCACACCCTCAGAGAGGGTCATCTCTGTGGCTGCCAACTCTCTGCTGGGTCTGTCCCTCACCAGGGAGTGAACCAGAGGGAAGGGCTGGGAGCAAACATGGCATTTTTTCATTGTCCTTTTTAATCAATCTGCAACAAAGTCCTCGGGGTGCGGGCTGGAGCCTGGAGCATCCCCCTGTGCCAGGCCAGGCTGGGGCGGGCAGGGGCACAGGCAGGGACAGCCCTGGCCTGTAACTATTCAAATCTCTATTTCTAAAGAAATCCCTGCATTACATCCTGGCTTTGCGAGATCTTGCTGTTACCAGCAGTCAATGAAACGACGTGGACATCTCCGAGCTGTTCCCAAATACTGGTTTTCACGGAGGAGCTTGAAGCACAGCAGTGGCCACGGGCTGGGTTTTTCAGAGTGGGTTTTTCAGGGCAGGTTTTTCCACACACCCTGAATTCTTGGTTGGCTTTCCCCTGGCAAAGAACCCTCTGGGCTCTTTGTCATGGTGATCAGCAATGCTTCGCTGTTGTCATGGCTGCGGGGTTACTACTGAAGCCAAGGCACTGCACAGCCCTTTTATTCATAGTTTCAGTGTATAAACTAATTAAGTCAACTGAAAGCAGCAGTCTGCTCCCTGTACCTTGTTTTTCTACGAATCACGATCAGAGAGACCTGATTCCTGCCATCCTCCAAAATAATCCAGCCTCTTTTTCACCTCCTTGGGATGAGTTTTGCATCCTAAGACCAAGCCAAGTTCACTAATTATTCAATTGCCCAGAAACCTCCTCGCAACATTGAAAAGGTGTCTGGAGAATGTCTTTTGAGCCGCTAAGATGCAGCTGGGAGCCGGCGCGTTGCAGCCGTGCTGGATTCCTTATTGCTGCTTTACCCTCCGTGTTTGGTTTCCGAGTTTATGCATTGCTGGGTTGAAAAGGAATGGTAGCAAAATGCTGGGGGGAGGATTTGTGCAGAGCTCCTCTCTCCTGCCCCCGCCGTGGGAGGATGGAGGAGGACACACCGCATGGCCCCGGCGGGCAGAGCATTCCCCCTGGCCAGGAGAAGGTCGGCTGCACAGCGACACACAGGCTCATTTTTTATTAAAACTTAATATAAGCAGTTAGCCTGGATAGGGATGCAGGTGCCATCCTTCCTGCCCTCAGTTAGCCTGGGTAGGGATGCAGGTGCCATCTTTTCTGCCCCCAGTTAGCCTGGATAGAGATGCAGGTGCCATCCTTCCTGCCCTCAGTTAGCCTGGGTAGGGATGCAGGTGCCATCCTTCCTGCCCTCAGTTAGCCTGGGTAGGGATGCAGGTGCCATCCTTCCTGCCCTCAGTTAGCCTGGGGTGGGATGCAGGAGCCATCCTTCCTGCCCTCACCCCTGGCTGGGGATGCAGGTGCCATCCTTCCTGCCCTCAGTTAGCCTGGATAGGGATGCAGGTGCCATCCTTCCTGCCCTCGATTAGCCTGGGTAGGGATGCCAAGGGGTGCTGGTGTGAGTGGATGCTGTGGACAGGGTGGCACTGGGGGGCTGCCAAGGGAATAAGGAATTGGGCAGCACTTAAGGAAAATGGTTGGCAGTAACAAGGGAGGCTTCCCCCTTAGCCCAGGAAACAGTGCAGGCTGCCGACCTGCAGAGGGAAGATCTGTCTCCATGCTTGGCACTCCTGGCTTTTGGGAGACAGGGATTTCTTTCGTGTCTCACCTGGACAGGGTGTTCGTGGCTGTGCCAGCAGGGAACCACGAGGTTGCCTCAACCACTGCCTTTGACAGCTCTGTAATTAGACAGCTCTTAATGAAGTGCTCTTCAAAAGACGCTGTATTAGGTAAATGTTAAGGAAAACCACCCTGTTTTCCACTTTAGCTTAGGAAAGCAGCGTTTGAGAGCCTGCAGCTCCTCTTGTACCTGTCACCTCGTTCCACAAATGCCACCTTCTCCTGTTTATTAGCAGAAATGGATTCCCTCTCTCACATGAGGAACCCAACCACAGCCGCACCTGGCAATTCATGGCATTGCTGCCTTGTCCATGGGAGATGCTCTCCCAGAGGGCCATCAGGACCTCTGGTCACTGAGCTGACTCCTGGCTGTTCATTGACATGAAAACAGAAAATATTTTACGTCTTAGGAGTGACATTTCCAGTGCTGTCTTTTGCTTTGAAAATTAATTTAAGTAAGCAGCATATTACTGCCTTTACTTTACTTTTAATTTTACTTATCATTAACTAAGATCCAGTGTAACTTCAGCCCCCTAAAGTCCGTTTTTCAAAGTTTAGCACCAAACATTTTAAATTTATTAAATCCCTATCTTAACAAGAGTAAAGGGATTCCACTTCCTTTCATCAAGGAATGGATAGAAACATTTTTTTAATGCTATCAGTTCCAGCTTGGTGATTTCAAAGCAATTCTGTAGGACAGAAAGGGAATTTGAAGATATGTCGAGTTTCTGAATGATTTTGTTGCCATTCCTTGAAAGAGGTTATATTTGGTTTCCCTAAGTTGCACTCCTCATTGCTTTTGGAGGAGTCTGCTGAGTGCAGTCAGCTGAGTGACTCGGTGGCATTCCTTCCAAAATGTTACCCTTCAGCTTTTCAGGGACATTTTTAAGCCCATCATTTGTTGTCACTGCGGGACACCTGGTCCAGGTGCTCGTCTGAGCCCAGCCCAGTGAGTTGTGTTGTGGAATGTGAGAACAGGGGTGGTTGGACTCCATGGTCTCAGAGGTCTTTTCCAACCTTAAGGATTCCAAGATTCTCTGATGCTAAGGATGAGCATGGGAGCAAGGCACAGCCCTGCTGGAGGGGTTGCAGACCTGCCCGGGAGGGGGTTGTAGAGGTGTTTGCACACCAAGGCAAATGTGTTTGGTGCAGTTTTCCTTCCTGCTATTATTTTAAGTTCTTTGCTGACACGTTCCCTGGTTTTGCCTTCCACCAGTGCTCGTAGCCCTCTGATGGGGACAGGCTGAACCAAAAGGCCAGGGCTGCCCATCCCAGGGCTGAGCCTTCGCACTCGCTCTGGGAGCGACTCTTCAAGGGTGCTCTACAAACATGCAGCAATAATTGCTTTGGTTGCTCTCCTAGCAAACATTTTTACTGTTAATCGCACTTCGACAGAATATTTGCGGGGAGGAAACACAATGGAGGCCCAAATAAAAAACTATGGGTGGGAGATGATCTGCAGCTCCAGCCCTGGCCTGGGGGCTGCTATGGTGCTGAATGCACCAGCTGGAGCTCCTTCGTCTCCAGATGTTGGGGGGTTACCACTGGCATTGTCCTGGTACATGTGTGAGATTTGGGATGGGGGCAGAGGGAGGGGTGGGAGGAGGGAACCCCCTGCATGGTGCAGAGCTCAGAACTCGAGGGGACCCACCACAACACCTCCAGGAGAGACAGGGCAGGGCTTGAGACGGCAAAGAGCAGCAAGATGGGAGGGAGGCAGTGGGGCAGGGACAGGGCAAAAGCCATCAGCAACCCCCCAAAAATCTAACCAAACCTGAAGGAAGTGCTCCCAAAGGCTCTGCTGTCTGCTAGGCAAATTCTACCAGGACAAGCCTTTTTTATAAAAAGTAATAGTTTTGTAGGAGTGGCAGAGACAGTTTGCAGAGGGAGGTGACAATGACTCCCTGCTGCTGAGGGACACTTGCACAGTGCACACCGAACACTCAGGTTGGGGCTTTCCAAATTCACTGAGTGACTGGGACTTGTACCCTGGTACCCGACAACCTTTAGCTGCAAACAAAAAACAAGCAACATTTCCATGAGGATACTGTGTTTTAGCAAGCTGCACACCTATTTTGGCCACCACAGGAAGGGACACATTCATTCCTGTGCAGGAAAGGCTTCTGTGACCCATAGACATCAGTTTATCTTTTTGAGTCCCACCAAATCAAACATGACAAAAGCCAACTATTGATAAATACCCTTAGGGATAAATATCAGGCTGGAAGAACTACATGAGTTAAAGGTTAATATTAACCTGTTAACAGGGATCAGCTAGTCATGAGTCAATGCAGGCTGGAAATTAGAAGACAGTTAATAGTAATGGGAAGATGAAAATTCTGGAGCACCCTGTGATCACAGCGGTGGTTTGAGAAGCTCATGGAAGGATTGCACAACTGAGTAGAAATTCCTGAAGAGAGAAAATGACTTTTTGTTGAGAGTCCTGAGGGATTTGGTGGGCTGCTGCAATTGGAAAGAAAAGGTTTTGCTAGTTTTTCTCCTGCTAGGGTTATCTGTGGGGGTAAGAAAAAAATTCCTGTTGGTAGATCATCTGTCTTCTAGAGGTTATTTTTTTCCCCATCCTCTCAACCACTGAAGGTTGGTCATAGCCAGAACCAGGGTGTGAGACTTGCTAAGTGGCATTAAAATCCAGGGGGCCTGGCTGGTGGGGGTGGCTGGTGCTCTCATGGTGGGACTGCACACAAGGTCAGGGTTGGGTGGAAACCTCCCTTCTCCTTGCAGATCTCAACCCTGGCAGAGGCCACAAGAGCTGGTCAGTGTCCTCCTCGTGTGCAGGGGACGTGGTGCACGAGTGACCGCCACCAGCACTTGTCACTGAACGGGTGGGCAGAGGGAGGCAAACACGCACCAGGGACCGACACTTGAGGACTTCTCTAACTCTCTCCTTCCTGCATGGCACAGGCATGACCCCGGGCTTTTGCTACAGGACACATGCCTGTGGCGGGTGAGCAGAGACCCTTCGTGCCCAAGACATCTTCAGGCATGTTGGGGTCTCAGCTCTGCCACCCCGCTGCCCCTTCGCTTGCCCCGAGGTCTGCACAGGTCATCTCTCACCCAGTGCTCAGGGATCCTTCCACGCCGTGTAAATGGGGATTTTCTGACCTGTGGCTGAGGTGGGTGCTGGGACACGAGCTCGGCGCCAGGTGACACCATGGGTGTGCAGCTGCTGCCCTGCTCCCTGCCCGGGCACACAGGGATGGTTAAGCACACCGCTGTGTGCACACCTAGAAGATCCCAACACATGAGATATTCACCTTCTCTCTGCAACACAGAAGATAAAATCACAGCACTACAGAGGAGATAAGACATGAGAAACTTTCCAGCTCTCCCAATTGTTTATGGATTTCCTTGGAACCCTGATAGCAGCCCCAGGGCTGGTTAAATGGCTCCTGCTGCCCATTCTGTCACAGCCATAGAACTTTTGTAGCCTTTCAAGTGAACACTCTACACTGTCCAGGCCGTTCTCCTTCCTTGCTGTTCCACAGTACAGGCCCAGAATATTTTCTATCACACCAGGCTGCTCTAGAAAGAGCTCTGCACCGATTATAAAGTAATTATGAAGGACAAGTTTCACTCAGTCCTAAAATAGCCTGGCATCAAATTCTCAGCTGAAATAAACTGCTGTCTGGCCATTGCCTTGGGCACAAACCGACCAGGACGGAGCAGCAGCACATCTGATCCCAAGTGTGAGCTGTGAATGTGGCAGAGGAGCTCAGACATAAAACTGATGGTGACTTAGACTAATATATATTGTTTAATTTCATTTCATGTTATGTTATTTCATCTTACTTTATTGTTTTATTTTATTTTAGAAACTGCTGTGAAGGCTGAGATTAGTGGGGCCTCTCAGAATATCCAGGTCAAGGTAGTTAATTATTTAAACCAAAGACAGAGCTTTCTTCCAAGCCCTTCTACTAACTTGTAGGTTAGTGGTGAAAAATAACCTCCAGCTGAAGGCTGGGAAAGCAGGAGATGAAGATACATGATTTAGTGCTGTGGCTGTGCTGTTCCTTTGTGCCTGCACAGCACCAGGGCCCCCCAGCTGGGGCAACAGGAGCAAACATTATTGGCGAAAGCAGAGTATCCCTTGTTCAAGCAGCACAGCTCTGGCACGAGAAGACTGGCAGATAAATTAGTCCACACTTGTCATTCAGATTTGAGCCCTATTTAGGCAGTGAGTAGCTTCTGCCTACTGCTCTTGCTTTCTATGCTGAGAAAAGCTGCTTTTCTGATACCTGTCCTGACAGTTCTCCTTGGCAGCCCGTAGGATCACTAATGGAATCAAACACCCAGAGGATACTGCTAATACAGGGATCGACATGCCATGGCTGCCCTTCAGGCAGAACTTTGTGAAGTTTCAGTGGTTATTTGGCTCGTGGACACCGCTGTAGGTCAGGATGCTGCTGGCTGAGAGCTGTGTGTCCTCACTGTAAGCACAGTGCAGGCAGGAGCAGCACAGAACAGGCTAAACACCAGCCCAGATGTGCCCAGCTGTGCCCAGCCAGGGTTCGGGGTGCTCAGCCTCTAAGGGCCTGCTGAGCACATGCTCTCCTACAAGTCCTACTCCTCTAACATGTGCTCAGCTGAGCTTCTGTTTCATATAAATTCAAAGGCAAATGCGTCCTGTGAACCTGCACCACTTCCACTTAAAAACCTCTTGGCGATCCCTTTATGGAATACTATGTATTTTTTAGTTCTGACCTTGACAGATCCCACAAAGCCACTGCTTGATTTTGCAAAGCCCCAGCCTGTTGCCTTCACTTTACCCCCCGAGAAGCACTTTAATATTTGTTTTTTATGTGAAAATGAAACTCACCCCTGACCTTGGTAGCTTCCCATAGACCTGTTTTTCTCAAATTCTGCTTTTTCTCATGCAATTTTCATCAGTAAGAATAAGCCTTTTGGATCAATTGAACTGCTCAGCTTTTCTAACAAAGGGATTCTTTCCTATTTCAATGGGAATTATATAAATTGACCAAGGCAGGGATGGTATTCCCCACTCCTCTTTCCTCCAATGGATTTTTCAGAGTTGGGGATAAAAGATAATGTTACTTCAGAAACACTTTGACCTGCCTATGGAGTTGTGTGCTTTGGCTTTCAGTTTTCCCTTACAGGGCTTCAATTACCCCTTTTATGGGGGAAAGCCTCCACCTATGTACATTAGGGGAATACTGTGTGGGTTCAGTTTCCAGGATAAAAACACCCTTGTGGTTAGGGAGTGAAGCCCTCTCTGTGAGGCACCACTGGTATGCCCGTGTCCCCAGTGTCCCACCAGCAGGGTGACCGAGCTGTGGGACACGGCTCAGTGGCAGCCAACCCTGGAGCAGCCCCATCTCTCCTGACCAGGCTCCTGCTGGGAAATGACACAGGGGAAGTCGTGGAACTGGAGGCTGAAGGGCTGCAAAAGAGGGAGGTAAAGAAGGTCAATCTGCAGCATCAGAGATGAGGAATCATAGAATCCCAGAATGGTTGGGTTGGAAGGGACCTTCGAGCTCATCCAGTGCCACCCCCTGCTATGGGCAGGGACACCTCCCACTAGCCCAGGTTGCTCCAAGCCCTGTCCAGCCTGGCCTTGGACACTTCCAGGGATCCAGTGGCAGCCACAGCTTCTCTGGGCAACCTGTGCCAGGGCCTGCCCACCCTGAGTCAGGAGAGGGCAATAAGGACCAGGAAAAGAGGGTGAAAAGGACTCGGAAATGGAAGAACAGGGAGGGCTGCAAACCTCCCTAGGACTGCAACTACCATGTTTCTCTATGGTGGGAAGTGCCAAGCAGAGGGGTTTCTATTCATTTAGTTAAAACCAACTGTTTTATTCATATATTCTCTAAAAATCTTTTGTCTGCTCTCGGTGCTGCTCTTGAGCTGACCTCTGTTAACTAAGATATCTTTCACTGAATAGTTTTGTACCCAGAAAAGCCCACTCCTTTTCCTTCAGTGAAGAAAATAGCACAAATCATGGTTTTCCAAGGTTAAATGTTTTTTTATTTCTATAGGCAGGAAGAGAGTGCCTCTCAGTAGTACCACAGTTGACCAAAATAAAATTACTGGCTACTCAACAAAGGTCAAAGGATGCCTGTGCATAATGTTTAATCAAATGAGGGGATATAGTATCACCCATGTCATGAAATAACATATAGCACAGAAAATCCTTCTCAATTCCATTAGAGGCAACAGTAAAGTGCATCTGATGCTAAAGATTTGTTCTCAAGTTCTGTGATCTGCATGTTGCTGTAGCAAAACCTAATCTCTTGAACTCCTAATAATGTAAAGCTTTTTCCAGAAAAAAATGCATAATACATGAAAAATGATAGAACTGATGATAGAAGAATTGATGACAGAGAAGGGTAATTAGAACTTCTCAGACTTAAAGGCCATGCAAAGATCTTGCATAGATCCATCTGATAGGGATTCAGATGAGTGTCTGTGCTGTGAACTGGAGGCCAGGGCAGATAATCCCTGCTATCGACAGGAGTGTCTGCATTCGTGACTGGACTTTGACCATCCAGCAGTGACAGGCAATCTGCACAACTGAGAGTGGCAAGCGTATTCCATACTGGAAGAGAAAGTGCAGGGAGCTGAGAAATACCTTTACTTACTTTCCAAGTCTGAATTTACAGTGATCTGTCACTGGAATCACAGAGCAAATCAGGCTATCCCAATCTGGTTTTGATCTAACACACGATTTTATATCAACAAATAAGACCTTGGTACTAGTGGGAATGATTTCCCATGCCCACTGGTGCTTCAGGGTTTCAGAACAGGCTCCAGTGCCCAATTCTCTGAGCGACAAGTATTACCAGTATGCTGCCACCAACACCCCAAGCAGGTGCACAGAGGAAAGCGCCACAACTCCCAGGAGAAGAACTATCAGGGAAAGAAAAATCTCATTTTCTGATTTCCATTTACAACCATAAATAGCCTGTCTGCTGGGAGCAGCACTTTTTGGAAAAACAGTGATTATGACAACTCTGGTTGTATTTACTTCCCAGCAGTGTTGCAGCACACTACGTGTACTCCTGGGCTATTTTTAGTTGCAGATTCCACCTGGCAGAAACTCACTGGACTTAATCACATGTAGAAAATTAAACAAAAGTAAAAAAGCTGGTGGGCTCAGGGGGACCTGCGGCAGCTGAACATTTTATTGTGCTTTCTGAGCAAACTTTCCCAAATTGCAGGGAATGGGAAGGGTAAATGCAAAGGGCAGTGGTGGGGTTTGTAACCAGGATCAAACACCCTACATATGTATCTGTATCTGCAGTTTGCAGACTGAAGCAGGCTGAGAAATCTCTCTATATTCATATTATAGTCAGAATTAAAGTTCTTCTGCAGTGGAATTGTGGAATTTGGTCCACCAACACATTAATTGTGCTCTGACAAGTCCTTTGCAGGCAACGAGCTCCTGTGTGCCCCAGCTCCTGTCCCAGGGAGGCAGGTGCTGCAAAAGGGCCTGGAGGGGAAGCGTGTGAGGACACTGAGGGCACCTGGGGTGTCCAGATGGAGAAGAGGAGACTGAGGGGAGACCTCATTGCAGGGACAACTCCCTGGGGAGGGGCAGAGGAGGGGCAGGCACTGATCTCTGCTCTGGGGGACCAGGGGCAGCACCCAGGGAAGGGCTGGAGCTGTGTCAGGGCAGGGTCAGGTGGGATCTCAGGGAAAGGTCCTTCCCCCAGAGGGTGGTGGGCACTGCCCAGGCTCCCCAGGGCAGTGGGCACGGCCCCAAGGCTGCCAGAGCTCCAGGAGGGTTTGGATGATGCCCTGGGGCACAGGGGGTGACTCCTGGGGATAGGGCTGTGCAGGGCTGAGGGTTGGACTGGATGATCCTTGTGGGTCCCTCCCAACTCAGCCTATTCTGTGATTCTGTAAAGCCCCCAGTGGTGAGCAGGACATTCACCAGCTGTGGAGTGGCATTGCCATCCACAGACATGTCAAGCAGTCTTCAATCTAACGTGGATTTGCAGCATGGCAGGAAAGGCATAAGGGTAGTTTGGGCTGGTGAAATGGCTCCTGAACATCACCCTCTGCAGCACATCCTTCCACTGTTGAAGAGGTTGCATAGAACATTCTTGCAGAAGTACACTTCGCGGACATGGAAGTGTATCAGTCCCAGTAACTTTCCCTCTAAAACTACAAAAATAGTAAAATTATCTGTGGTCAATGGTTAGTGTTAAGTTTTAAGAAGCAAACTCAGCTCAGTGTAACTAAGCCCAGAACTTACAATAGAATTATGGCAATTAGCATTTGTGGGAAGGAACACATCACCGCTTTAAATGAAAACTATTCTGCCATTAGCTCAAAGTAGCTTGTAAAAGCTTTCACTATGACTAAGATCTGCAGTAATGTTGGAGATCATTCACCCAAAGACTGTGCTGTAATGCCTATTTCTGGCTTTAGCATTTTAAGGTTTTTGTGAAGTAAAGAAGTAGGGATGGACTCCCTCGCATCTGCTACGCCTTGGGAAGACAGCATGTGCCTGCTCAGGAATTAAATTAGGAATTGCATGCTCAATCAAAAATACACGTGGAAGGAGTTAAGGAGATCTGAATGCTGAACTCACACCCATCACTCCACGGGCATAAACAGAGCATGCTACAGTCACTCTCTGTCTTGAGCAGAAAACAGCTCTACTGGCATCCAGGAGCCTCTCAGAGGGTGGCTGGCTACATCCCACGAGTGGGGAAGGAGAGACAAAAGGTGCTCTTAGGTGAAAGATGGCCAAATGTGCTCTGTGTTCTTCCCAGAGGGAAGTAAATCAGTGACTGTTTTATTGCTGTGGGCCACAGGGGCTGGTGGAGGTACAGCTCACACAAGGCTCCACAACTCAAAGGTGCACCAAGTTCAGACCAATTATGTGTCTTCTATGGAAAGATGCAAAAGGGATTATGATGGCAATATCCTTCCTCAGGCAGGTTTTGGGCTTTTTTTTTCTGGCAAGAGAGATCTGTTTTAATAAATAACTGCTCTGTCTTATGAGCCAGCAGTTGTCAGTGTCCAGAGGACACAAAATAGATCCTATCTGCCCAAAACAGCTCACAGACATCAACTATCATTTTGTTTTCTTTACTGGGTAAAAGGAGGAAAATGGCTTTTAAATTAGATGTTGAACCCCTTCCAGAATTGCAATATAAGATACCAAATCCATCATTCTTCACACAGTTACCTCCTCCTCCACAAGCTCCTACTACCACAAAAATTGGTTGTTGCCAACTGAGCTGAGTGAATAATTTGCAGTTTCACATTTGTTAGAGGAATTTTACCTTTTCCTCTCTTCATTTTTTGTCCACAAGCAGACTGATTTTCTTTTAGCATTTATTTTCCACACACACGTGCTGTAATCGCTCTGCAAGTCACTCCTGCCGTAAACCATTTGTGAGCAATTTGTTGTGAGAAGTCTTCAAACATTTGTCCCAATTCCATGAACTTGCATCACGTGGCTGTTTCTGTGAACAAAACATCCAAAGAGCCGGTTTGGAGTATTCTCCCCGAGAACAACCCTGCTCCTGAACACAGAAAATTCATGTGGAAATCACATTTTATTGAAGATTATTTAAGACTTAGGGACACGCTCCCTGAGATGCATCTGTAAATTTCCATGCTAACTAGAAGATCAGCTTTTCCAGCCCTAAAGAGAACATTATTTTACCCACTTCACAACTCGAGTCTGTTCCTTGCCAGAGCTTTTGTCTCATCCCGGCATTACAATTTCTGTCTCATAAAACATCCCTTGTGAGACATGAGGCTTTCAATGGCAGATAAAATGGTTGGGTTCCAAATTATGACTGAAATGATGCACAATTTCACCATCTAAAAATTACCTCATTCCCAGAAATAATGGCAGGGTTCTCCTGGTTATTGTTACACTTGAATGAAAAACAAGGCTGCAACAAAACCCGAGCTGAAGAGTCCGACCTGCACCGTGCTGGAGTCAGTGCAGAGCTCTCCCGTCTCCATTTTTGAGATGGAGGAAAATGCCCTTCTCAGACCGTAAAATGCTGTCTTTTAAGATAAAAATTTAAAAGAATGGCTGCACTGTTCAGCGGGATCTGGGGTTGTTACCCTGGGTCCTCTTACAAAGAAAAGCATTGGAGTGACTCTGACAACATGGAAAAGGAGGTGAAAGTCAACTCAAGCACCAAGTGCCGCCGTACGCCGGAGTTTGAATTTCAAATCCAAGTCTCACAGTTGGCCTGCAATGTTTGCTTCGAAGGCGTTTGTAAAATACAGTCCTTGGCTACGAGGGATGGGAAACGCTTTGCTGGGATTTCAGCTCCTGCAAACGGCTGCTGCAGCTGCCACCACAGAAATCTGTGACGGTGAGGAGGAAAAATGGCAAGGAAAAAGTCAGGAAATTCACGGATGGTGATGTTTGTGACTGTACCTGGGACACGGATGGGCATCTCTTCCATTGTCTCTAACTGTCCACTATGAAAACGGGAAAACCTTGAAAAACAGTTAAAAACAAAACCCAAATCCACATAGAAATACTGAGGGCTGCCAGTTAGAAGCCAATTAACATCTTTTTAAACATGAATTTTGCAAAAGGAAGTTTTGCTGTGCTCTCTTCTTCTGAATTGATTTTTAAATCTGTCAGTGCAGCAAAGACTTAGTGCACCTTACCCAGCACCATCCGAGACAAACTGAAGTTTTAACTCTCAGTGCTCAGGAACAACTCGGATAACGTAGCTTGCAACAGAAACAAGTTGTTAGGCATCGAAGTTCCCTGAACCCCTTTCAAAGGAGCAGTTTGAGGCTTGTTCCCCAGCTTGGGTGCCACAGGAGCTCCTGCGGGAGTCACAGCCTTCTTTCCAACGTCAGAGGAGCCGTGAGAGCACTGGCTGCAGCACAATCACTGCGAGACATTCAAACGAGATAATTATATCGTGTTAATTTGCGTCTCATTTCGCCGGTGTAGTTGCGCGATGCCAACACAGTAACCGGGAATGAATACAGTGCGGTTCATGCCCCGTCATGTCACGGAGCTGGCCTTCCAGGCGAGGAGCTGTTAACACTGTACTCATAAATCAAAGTCCCTCGAGACAAGAAAATTATTATGAAGCTGAACAACAATAACTTACACGCAGAAAAGCTCCCTACTTTTTCTTCCACCTGGAGCAGAACAGGCAGCTCGTAGAGGGTTTTATTGTATGGTGAAGTGAAGTTTTACTCTGGCAACAGCAGCTAAGTCCAAGTTTCTGCTGAGTTCCTTAAGCAGTGTGGTGGTTGTATCCATGCTCTAGGAAGGCCTGTGCGTTCTCCTCAGAGCAGGCAACACTGCATGTGCGAGTTTAAAGGCTGATATCCCACTCTGGAGCAGTGGCACAGCAATTCCTACTCCAAGCAATGTGTACAGTATTCCCCTTCCTGCTACGTGTGGATCTCCAACACAGCAGAATCTTTAAGTTTCATTTTACTTACAGTTTATGCTGAATCACATAAAATGTGACCAACTCAGAGGCACAGCATATTTCTTTACACTTTTCACCACTTGCTGGTATTTTTTTCCCAGTGCCTACATGATGTGACTTCACATTTGGCATTGTGATATCAGTGGAGTTTAAAGGCAAAGCAATGGGGATGTGCTGGCATAAAACAGACGTGAAAAACTAAATCTCTGCAAGAAGATAGATTCTTTCCATGCATTTCCTGTAATTATTATACAAACCCACAATACTATACTAAAAAACCTCAACCCCTAGCCTGCCCAATTTTGCACCTGCATATTCAAGTTCACTTACATCACTAAGGGGCAGCAGCCCAAAATACAAATGACATGAGCTCCAGAAGCCAGGCTGCCACCCTGGGCAGCCCAAAACTGTGTCGCTGGTTTGAATAGCAGCCCTCTGGGCAGATCCAGGCACCGCTCACCTGTGGCTCCCGTCCACCCACAGCAGAAGGCAATGTTTGTTCAACTCCACCGCGCTGTGCTCTGCTCCACTGGTGTGAAATGGCACCAAAGGAGGTACACCATGTACTCCTATTCCAGAGAGCAGGTGTAATCTCTGTAATTACACCACAACTGCACGGCAAATGCCATGTAAATACAGAGCGACGGCGTGTTCCTACAGTTTACTTGTTAATTATGCTGTGCTGCTAACGAGTTCAAAGATAAATTGTCACAGCACTAGCATATTTGGGCACTTCCTAAGCTGGGCCATAATGGAATTCATACTATTAAAGGCTTGCTTTTGTTGATTTTCCAGTGGAGTGGGGAATGGAAACGACTCACCTCTCGTGCCCAAAGGCTTAAGTGCATATTTTGTCCTGGTACAGCAGAGGCAGCTACCATACAAAATAACATGGCACAATTAGGAAATTCGGGTGAATAAACACAGAAAAAAAATTTCCATTAATAAATCCCTTTTCAAATTCTACTTAGTAATCCTCCTAAGCAAATGTTGTGTTTAAAACCACTGGTATTGGATGCAAGAGAACTGATACAGGTTTCCTGGCCCAATATTTATTCCTGCACAGGCTAAAAACAAGAGGAAAACGTCATTTCACCGACGTCACCAGGAAAACTGCCGATTGCAGCGAGGGCAGGGCTCCACCCAGGCAGCCTGCCTGGAAATGGGTTCTTGAAATAGCTTATATTATATGATATCAGAAATAGATCACCATGTCAGGCCAGTCCATAGCCCGTGCTAGCTCTGCTCTGAGCTGCACTGCAGTATTTGGGACTGCAACTTGTAACTTTTAATAGATATTTTAATAGTATACAATAAAATTAAATTAGCCTCTCTATAAACATTGCTCTTCTCCAAAGTGAAGCCTCCTTTTAAGTTACAACTCTGCAATGTTGTTTGGTTGGCCATTTATTCTGACTTTTACAACCCGTGTTGGATCACCTTGGGCTTTATTTGAATTATTTTTTCTTCAATTTCATTCTTTTCACATTGATTTTCCACCTGAAAGGTGATGTTGATGTTTCTGAGCCTTTTTTTTTTCTATTGAAGTTGTTATTTCTTCTGAAAAATGACCAACGCCTATTGCAAGGAAGATGTTGGTCCTCAGGGATTGCACAATCAGTACAAGCAGAGACAAAACAGCCAGCTATTATTTCCTGTTGCTGATAGAAACTCAGTGAAATTGGCTGTGCATAAATGTGGATGAGGAGAACAATCCCAGGGCAGGCAAGTGACAGCTGGGGACAAACCAGACCAACAGACAGGGGGGAGGACATGGTCACGCTCATAGTAACACACCCTCAGCCCCAGCCACCGTGTCCGTGCACGGGACAGGAAAACAAGGATCTACTCACAGCATCTTGAGGGAGTTTAGGAGAGAGCTTTGTGGATGAAATGACTTCTTGACCACAGAGGAAATTTTGGAATTCTTGCCCGTGGGAGGGACAGGCAATTTCCTAGTGAAAGAGATGGGTAGGGCAGGTGGGTTAAGGAGGGCACTGGGAAAGCAACAGCAGTAATTTATTTGAAATGACAAAGAAGCAGGAAATAAAAAGGAGGTTGAAGACACTACTAAGGGTGCAAAGCCATAAAACAGGTAAAATTATTTGACTTGATCATTCCAATGGCATTGGTCAAGCTCAGAGAGCAGGAATGTTAAGGATGTGAATCATCAGATCAGCACAGTCTGGTTCAAACCTTTAGTTCTCAGTTGGGATAGAAAAGGACTTATCTGAAATGCCATTTCTGTCATGGAGAAATAAGTGTCAAATTTAGATCCAGTCAGTCCAGGCTGACCTATAGTGTAACCTCTGCTGAAGCTGAGACTGTGGATGGGAATGACAAAAAATCAAGTGACCATACTGTTCACAGAAATTGGGCAATAAACTGATGGGATGAGCTTGAAAGAGTCTAAACCCTTCCTGCTTTAGGAAACTGACCTTGAATAGATAACTACACTTTCATGGAGAAATGCTGTGAGGTTCTGGTTTGGAGAGAAGTCTGCCCAGGAAGCATGGAGAGAGAGCAGGAGAGCTTACAGGGAGACAGAGAAACGATGAGGATAATGTTCCTGTCTGTTTTGAAAGAGCAAATAGAAAGGACAGAGTGTGATATACAAAAACAAGCCTGCATTTCAGCAGGAAAATACCTGGCAATGCTCAGGACAGAGCTCAAGCTTAAAGATGAGAGGAAGGGAAGGGACAAGAACTGGCTTAGGGAAGCCAAGCAGGAGCCAGAATGGGATCAGTCACTGTAGCTGTGAATGATGTGTTGGAGTATTTTATTATCCAGTGTGCTCTTAACTGTGAGGGTAACATGGCAACAATTCCTAAACTAGAGTATATTCTGACTGCAGATCCTTGGCTCTTTAGTGGGAAAATAACTTCAGATACAGAATGACTGTAGGTTTTAGTGGGTTTATGTTTATGTAGCACACACTGACTTTAAATAAAGGGAGATGTACGTTTCCAGCACTGGGAATTGGGCAGTCTGACTGAGGTCCTTAGCCCAGCTGCTGCAGCTGATGGGATCCTTTGAAGATGGAATCCTTGTTCACATGGAAGCATCTCATTTCGCTCCCTCCTCCATCTACCCTGGATTCTGAAGAAATGTGTGTAAGTCCTCCTAGAAAACAGACATCTGCCAAAGACAAAGTGAAGTCAAATGATATTTCTTCACTCCCAGGGTCTGGTCTTGTTCTTCCTGAAACCTACAGAGAGATTCCTCCTGTCTTCAGTGGTCCCAGGCCAGGCTCGACCAGCCCACATGTAAGCTTGAAATTCCCCTAATGACAAAGGCCTAAGTGTACTGAATGGGGGAGATACTCATTAATAACTATTTAGGAGAACATGGTACCCTTGAAAGGCTAATTATCTTGAGAGCTACCCATTCAAAAAAAAAGTCTAATCAATGGGAGAACAAATTAAAAATGAAGAATCTCTCATAAAACCAGACAGTGGAATATTGCATTCAAGAGGACATTCACCAATTAAAAGAAATGTCAACAACTCAAGTGGCAGGAACTTCAAAAGGGAATTTTTTTCCTCATTTTCATATGCATTCTTCATGAGCAACATCAAGAAGTGTAACATGCTAATAGCTAATAACACTCAGGATAAGATTCACTAATTTACTGACTGAATAACTTAATGCATATCAAAGGAATGATTTTCTCATTTCATTCTTTTTTTAGATCTAACACTGAGCTTGGTATTATCAAGTAGATAAAACTGCACAGATTACAAGTCATCACTGAAACAGTCATTTTAGAATGAAAATTGCTTTTTCTGTTGGATGTCTTATTTGGGTTTAAGGAATCACATACCTCCTGCCCTCATCATAACTCAGATTTTGAAAGAGAAATCAGGAAGGTGTCTTTGTGGACATGTGATGTGATAAATAGACTGCTTTAGGTGATGATTCACCAGTGTCCAAAAAAGGAACAAGTTTTGTGAAAGCTCAGTTAACTTGATCCAGAGCTCTGAGCAGTTCTTCACCTGTTATGATGTTAAACTCCCAAACTGCTGGGGACTGCAGAGGGACAGTGCCACTCACCTGTCTCAGGTAAGCCATGGTTGGGAGGTGACCTGAGGTTCAGGAGATGGGGCCCTGAGCTGCAGCAGGGATGGGATGTGGATGACTGGTGTGCCACAGAGGTCCTCTGGCTGTCCTGGCATGGAGGACTCGCCCTCCTGTTCCTGTGAATGCTGAGAAGTTTGTGTGGTGTCAGTGAAGAACAAAAGACAAAAATGTTCATCTTTTTTAATTGCCAGAGAACTTTCGTATACTCCAAAATGATGGACTGGGTGTTGGAAAAGAGAACCATTTCTTGTTTAATGTGATTCTTAGAAGCCTATTTACAGAATTCTACTGAATTTAAACAATGTTTTGTCTTTGCTACTATTTCACACTATGTAGCTCACTACCCTCTGCTCAAACCCTTTAAGAACAGGTCACCAGTTCAGGTACCAAACAGAAAAGCAGTTTATTCCTTCAGTTCATGTGTCACAGTCAGAGAATTTACTGAGAAAGACACCAGATTAAAAGAGCCATCAATGTCCCAACATCTGCCTGGGGGCTGGAGGGAAGGAGAGTTCCGGGTCGGCACCAAGGCTAATGCTGTTTATCATCTTCACTGTCACCTGGGTGATTTTACTGAACACAAATACAACAAATCTGAGGATTCAATTAGGGTCTAAATAGGTTAAATCATGGTCGAGGTGTTGACATGCCACACAGTAACTTTTGTGAAAGAATCTTCAGGAACTTGGGATCTGGCCAGCAGAAATCCCATCAAGTTTAACAAGATGTACAAAGATCCACAACTATTAGAATGGCTGAGGAGGGGCTGGGAATGGTTTGGCTGCTCCTGGAGAGGACCTGGAGGTGACAGTGGATGTCAAGCCCAGTGTAAGCCAATGGTGTGCTCACGGCAACTGGGGCACCTTCCACATCCCCTACTGCCAAAGAAGGGTGGCCAGTGGGTTGAAGAACCTCCCTATCCCTGTCTTCTCAGGCCAGTAGTGTCACACCTGGAAGTCTGTCTGCAGCTTTGGGCCCCCCAGGTCAAGAGGATGTGTAGACATGGGAAGTGAGCATAGCAGAGGAATACTGGGATGGACAGGGACATAGAGCACATGCTCCAGGGAACAGAGGTGGCTGTGGCTGTTCAGCCTGCTGCATGGGAGGCCAAGGGGTGACTGAATAGCTGCTGAAACTGGAGCTGGAAAATAGACAAGGCCAAGGTTTTTGTGACAGTGACAGATGGTACAGTAACAGGCAATGGGCACAATGATCAATGGGGGTCTGTAAGAGAGCTGCAGAGGGACTTTTCACAAGGGCATGGACAAGGGCATAGGACAAGGGGAAATGGCTTCAAAATGAAGGAGAGTAGGCTAGATAGTATGAAGAAATTCTTCACTGTGAGGGCAGTGAGGCCCTGGCACAGACTGGGCAGAGAAGCTGTGGCTGCCCCATCCCTGGCAGTGTCCCAGGCCAGGTTGGACCGGGCTTGGAACGACCTGGTCCAGTGGAAGGTGCCCCTGTCCGTGGTGGGGGGTGTTGAACAAGATGGTCTTTAAGGTCCCTTCCAAGCCAAACCTTTCTGTGATTCTCTGATTCTGTGATTGGAGCCTGGGAGGTTCAAATTGGACATTAGAAAGAACTGCTCCTCTGGGAGGTTCCTGCAGCACTGGAGGAGGTTCTGCAGAGGGGGACACTGAACATTTGGCCAGGTAAAATCACCGCAGACCTGATTTGAGTGCTGCTTCAGTCCTGCTTTGAGCAGAAGGCAGGAGTTGATCCAAGCAGTATTTTCTATGACATAACTCAGATTTAAACCGGTGGTGTTATCAAAACCTTAACCTACGTGAGGACAAACACAACTACATTCACACACCAGTAAACAGGAAGGAAGATACACCTCCTCAGCTGCCTTGTCTTCTCCCAGCAAACTCCTTGCCACCAGGGCACACCACTGCAGCGTGACACACACCCCTCTCACTCTCCTCTCCTCGGATCCCAACAGCAAACACGATGTGTCACGATGCCCCTTTAACAGGGAAGGCCAGGCTGTTGGAACCAAGGGCTTCGTGACAGATGGAGCGACATTTGCAACTGGGAAAAAAAACAATCTCACGCTGCCAAAATATTAATAAGGGGCTTTCTCAGAAATATTCTGCCACTGTCACAGCTACATGTAAATTTGCCATGTAAATATGACTTCTTCCAAGGAAAAAGGCTTGGTTCAGCAGGCTTTCTGAGGACAGGGACCTCTCTGCACCTATTTTCTCTCTCCTGCCAAACCATTTGCTTCCAGCAACGAATTTTTAGCACTGTGGCATCGTGTGGGTGCTACTCGTGGTGCCCCTGATGAGAGATCAGGGCTGGTTTGGGCAGGCTGGGCCATGATGCCCACGCAGCTGAGCTGGGCAGCGACAGGCTTGGCACTAAGGACACACAGTGAAATCCAACAGAGAACGGCTTCTTTTGGTTTGTTTGGGGGTTTTGCACACTGTGTCTCCCTCTGTGAATGCCTGTGTTCCTTACACTGTGAGAAAAACAATGGGGATTTCCTGATCTTTTATACCACCCAGTATTTTCCATGGCCTTATAAATGCCTTTTATTTTCATTATTTAATTCTCTTCTAAAAACAGATACTCATAATCCTTTCAAACTCCGCATATATACAACATCAAAGCATTTCAGTGAATTTTTCAGTCCATTTATACGCCAGCTGCCTGGTGCTGGAGTCAGGCATGTGGTGGTGGCACTCCAAGCAGAAAAGATGCCCATCCTCTCGGCAGTTCTCCTTGTGGTAATTCCTGATTCCTGGGGAAACTGAGCCTCAAACACCAAATAAACTTTCTGTGATGTCCCACTGCTTTGCAGAGGGCAGTGGGACCAGTGTGCTTACTTTAAAAAGACAGCCATTGTCCCTCCACTGAGGAACAGCTGAGACTTATTTTTAACTTCACACTTTTCTGTACGTCGTGACAAAAAGCTGAATAATTCTATTTTCATTTAGAAGATTACAAGAGAAAGAACTGGTCTGATATATTTCAGATTAAAGATTCCTCCCTGAGAACAGGGGCTTGTGGTGCCACACCAGAAATATTCTTTTCCTCACTGTCAGCTGGGCCAATATCTTTTCAAGAATTGCTGAACTAAATGGAGAGTTCTCCAACATGATGCTCCTGGGAGTTTAGATTACTCTCCCTGTGTCAGTACTGGGATTAAGAAGTTGTGAAGGTAATCTGCATCATAGGAATATTACAATGATTGCTCTGAAATGGAGCAATATCACACATCTGCATTTGCACTCGCCAGCCTGAGACATACCTTTAGGAAGTCAGTTTCTGATGACATGTTTGGGCAAATGATGCCTTATCTGCATGCTTTTTTCATGTATCATCCTGATCTGGGAACCTGGATGCCATAAGCAGAAAGCTATGTTAATTGTACAGGTTTTTAAGTCAGCGTAGTCCAAAACATGTTCCTCAAGTCTCTCAGCCTCACAAAGTCTGCTCGAGCAGCTGGAGATGTTCTGTACCTGTTGGAGAAACCACATAAAGTATTTGCAGCAAGAAGCTCCAACAAAGATCATCTTGGCTTTATGGGTATTTCATATTGCTGTTTCCTAAAAATAAAACCCACTAAGTGTATGAACTGGTACTGCAAACACAAGCACAAATGAAAGAGTTCTACTGTTGCTGGACTCCCCCTCCCCCTTGATTTGGGCAGTCAGCAAAAATACTTTTTCAGTATTGAGTTACAGTAAAGAATTGTTGACCCTGGTGTACGTGAGAGAAAAGACAAAGTCAAGTCATTGGGGTTTGCTTCAGCTTGTGGCATTTCAAATAAAGCCTCTAAATTTGTTTGGATCATAAAAGTGAAAGCATGGAGAAAATATGTGTTACAAAAATACAATCTTCAGCCTAAAGTATTTTTTATGGAAATGCTCAAGTTAGTTAGTGTTATTTGCTTCTAATTTGGGCTTCATTCTCCATACTCTACGTTAACAAACTTAGACCACTTAATGCCAAGTGCTTTACACATTTCTCTTTAATTAAATTTCTCCAAAGAATCACATTACATGAGCATTTGCCAATACAAAAAGCACACTCAGAGATCCTGAGTAAAATCCAGGCTCTCCTGCAGCAACCAGTAAAATTCTCATTGAAGACAGGACTCTACCCTACAGGTCTTTGCTACATATGGGCAATAAAAAATGACCTTGTCACTTATGTATTAAGCTCTTCAGCAGACCATTCTAAAAGCCTGAGCTCTGAATGAGCTCCACATTAGCAGTTACCACTTCCCTTACTAGATAAAAACAAGGTTATTTCAGAGTCAAACACTGTCTGGTTTCAGGAATATTTGTAATAGCTGGCACATGCAGCAGATGCCAGTTTAGACAAGCTTCCAGCCTGTGGATGAAGGTAGGCACTCAGTATAACAACCTGCAGCTTTGCTGGAGTTTGAGCACAGCACTGCCTGCACTGAGCTCTGCCAGGAACTTCAACCACTAGCATTTAAGGCTTCTCTCAACTGCTCAGTAGTAAGTTAGAGGTGATTAGCACATGAAAGTGGTGCAAAAATTGAGATTTTAAATAATCTTTATGATCGTTAATAGAAGACCAGGTGTAACAATTTACCTGTATGTAATTCTGAGCTATCTCATCCGTGTGAGATGTTGAAGTGGGCTAGTTCTGCCCTTTTTTCCTCTCACACAGGGTTTTTGCACCACTTTTTCTTCTGTAAAACAGCCATGCAGAGCTCTGGGATTTGACGTTTGGGAAAAAAAATAAATCAGGGCTGCTCTAGCCTGGCGCTGGTCAGCAAGGGCAAGAGGAGGAGGGTTTGAGCTGGTGGCCCTTCCTGTCACACCTCTGCAGGATGTCACTGTCCTGCAGCTGAGGAAGGGCAGAGGTTGGCCGAGGGCTCATCTGCTTCAGTGCAAAGTTACTTTCCTAACTGGTATTTTTTCCCAGCTACTAAGATGTTACCTAGTTACCAGCAAATCACAGCCTGGTAAGTGCTCAGAGAATCTGGGGTTTATTTACAACAAGTGACCCTAGATAAGCAGGGCTGGGGACACTTCAGCTGTCCAGCAACAGGGTGAGACTCACACAAAATATATGTGAAGTGTTAAGATGAAAAGTGCAGTATGAAATTAATTACGATTAGTCTTGACCACACTAATTCTACTTAAAATCCCTTGAACTGGTTTAAAATGAAACTTCAGGTTCCCTCCAGCTGAAACCCAGCCTGAAGCTCTTGAAGCCTGCATCGTCCATCCTGTGCTGGATTTTTCTCATTTGGGAGGAAGATTGCTATTAATAGACCACAAGTGGGGTATTAAATAAAAAAAAATTAAAAAAAAAAAGGAAAAAATGAGATCACCCAATTCTGCAAACATCCACATTTGTTTATTTGCTTGCTTCACTTTTGAGAAGGATTGTCCAAAGTTTAGTTTCCTGACTGGGCTTAATCCTCCCGTTTTGTGGCTCTGGACCATCCATCCCTCCCGTCTCCCCCAGTGCTGGCTAAGCGGGG
This sequence comes from Sclerurus mexicanus, assembly GCA_013396755.1. Lineage (NCBI taxonomy): Eukaryota > Metazoa > Chordata > Aves > Passeriformes > Furnariidae > Sclerurus > Sclerurus mexicanus. Next base: position 26,470 of record VWZF01000640.1, on the reverse strand, counting down.
TTGCTAAGCGACATGTTCTTCTCTTCTGTACTTTAGCAGAGAGGAACAGATCAAAGACACCCACAGTCCTGAATTATTTTATAAATGAATTTAAAGAGACACTCTCCTGGGCTGTATTATGTGGGGGGAGAATAAAAGTTGCTGGATATACTGCGAGTGCCTGGAGAAGTAAACTGATGTTTTCTGGAAAATAAGAATGCTCTCATAAATGAGAGCTATATAGTATTTACCTTCCTTTTTTTTTGGCTTTTTCGGAACTAGACTACAATTTTTTTATGCTAATTAATGTTTCCAGTTTCATGGCAGTTGAGACATTGAACACAGGACAGGCTGTGTGTGTGTACAACTTTCAAAAGTCAGGGTTTCTGTCAGCAAGTGACAAGCTTGAGGGGTTTTTAAGTATTTTCATCTCTTGCAAAAGAGCTGCCTTTATTGAAAAATATTTAATTCTTTCATTTTTAAATGTTTTCCTGGCTGATGTAAGGCAAGAAAGTCACAGGGTAAAGTTCAAGTGATGTATCTTTAAAAGGATAAATGCAGATGAGGGAGTAATCTGCGTGGATCAGGCAGAAAAACCTACGACACCAACATCTCAGACCTTGCTGAAAGAATGAACACCACATGGATAACCTGTAATTACAAAACCTGGGAATACACAAGTTTAAACGTTACCTTTTACAAGACGAGCACTTTCCTGGCATCAGCTCAGCTCTGCTGCTCTGTGCAAGCTGTGAGGTTTGTAGGAGCACGCTGGCAGGCGTTCGCTGAAACAGAAAAGGGTGGAATTATCTGCCCTCGGATCTACTCAGTTTCAAATACCATCGATGTTGTAAAAGGAAAAAACCAGCACTTGGTAACAAAAGCGCAAGAATTTTTCAGGACTTTCGTTTTCAAAGATGCCACGGCTGGCACAGCTCTCAGAAAAACGAGATGCACACAAAAAACACGCTTGAAGCGTCACCCGGGCAAGCGGGACAGACCATTTATGTGGAAAGCAAAACTCCCGGGTCAGATGGCTGCAAAAAAATTGGATGCAAAACTCTGCCCATGTGCAAAATCTCTTTGTTCTGTACCAGCCACCTGAGCAGCACAAACAGATCACAGAATCACAGAATGTGCCAAGTTGGAAGGGACCCACAAAGGACCATCGAGTCCAACTCCTGGCACTGCACAGCCCCATCCCCAAGAGTCACCCCCTGTGCCCCAGAGCATCATCCAAACCCTCCTGGAGCTTTGGCAGCCTTGGGGCCATGCCCACTGCCCTGGGGAGCCTGGGCAGTGCCCACCACCCTCTGGGGGAAGAACCTTTCCCTGAGATCCAACCTGACCCTGCCCTGACACAGCTCCAGCCCTTCCCTCAACTAGGAGGGGAAGTGGAGGGGCAGACACTGATCTCTTCCCTGTGGGGACCAGTGACAGGACCCGAGGGAATGGGAGGTGGGAGGTGTACGTAGACAATCTCACTTTCTTCCCCATGGGCTTGGTCACAGAACAGAGCGATCTCCTCGCTCTCACCCTAGGCCAGTGATCTCACATCAAACTGAGGGTAGATCAATGAAGCCTAATACACTCTAGGACTATAAAGGGATTAATCTCACATAAATCTTCAGCAAAAAATATCAGTGTTAGCATTTATTTACATGCATTTTATTTTTCAATGAGAAAACAAGCCTCCCTTTTTTCGTGCACCAAAAAAAGTCTCTTCAAAATTCTGATTGCTTAGACTTGGTATGTGAAATCCACTGTACTACAGCTAACCTACATCCTTGTAAAAGCACGTATTTTAGCACAGGGCTCAGCCAGCTTTTCCATTTCTAGATATCAATTACACAGGCAAGATATGTGCTTTACTCTCACTGACAGAGTGTTTTATGTATAAACATCTTGACCAGCACTATGCTGTCAGTGGATAGCAGATTTGGTGTGTTTTGGCTGAATTTCTGAAGGGGAAAACTGTGACCTGCACTCCAAATATTTTTCCTGGATAATGGATTCCTCAACACACTATGAGCATCTTGTACAGAATACAAGTAAACATTTGGGAAGGAATTTCAGGCTTATGGCAGGTACGGACTTGCCAGCCTTGAAACTGAGCTCCCTGGGACCCACGGCATGAGCACAGCTCTGGCTCTGTGAGTTCCACAGGCCGATCATGTTCCCACCGCTCCCGCTGCAACGGCGAGGGAAGAACCAGAGAATCCTAGAATGGATTGGTTCACGAGGACCTTAAAAATCATCTAGTACCATCCCCCTGCCATGGGCAGGGACACCTTAAACTAGATCAGGTTGCTCCAAGCCCCATCCAACCTGGTCTTGGAGATGCTTCCAGGGATGGGGCAGCCACAACTTCGATGGGCAACCTGTGCCAGGGCCTCAGCAGCCTCACAGGGAAAAAATTCTTCCTAATATTCAATCTAAACCTACCCTCTGTCAGTTTGAAATCATTCCCCCTTCTCCTGTCACTCCAGGCCCTTGTAAAAAGTCTCTCTCCATCTTTCTCGTTGGCTCCTTCAGGTTCTGGAAGGCCACAATTAGGTCAGCCCGAAGCCTTCTCTTCTCCATGCTGAACAATCCCAGCTCTCTCAGCCTTTCCTCACAGCAGAGCTGCTGATGTTCTTGGTGCCTCCTCTGGACTGGCTCCAACATGCCCTTCCTGTGTGGGGCACACAGCAGGATCTGCATTTCTGGCAAGTTTATTCAAACATCCTGACCATGCTGTGCCTGGGGACGCTGTTCAATCGAGCTGGTGTTTCACCTTAAAGGCAAAATGTTCTGAAGTGGGGTCGCTGTAAGAATTTTGGTTAATTTCTATTAATATTGGTAGAATTTTGGTTAACGAATGTAAGCAATTTTGAATCGCTGCTCCTCCTTCCTTACTTCCAGAATGCTGCGAGAGCCCCTGCTGCAGCTGGGTGGCTGGATCCCAGATGTGAGCAGCCAGGTCAGCGTTTGGGCCTAGGAACAGGAGATGATGCTTCTGACACGTGGGAGGGCAGTGAAGGCCTTTGAGAACGTTAATAACATTACTTCACGTTTCTACGGCGCTATGCCTGCGCCTGCTTAAAGCTCAACATAGACTATGAGTAATTAGCGATCTGGATGTCTCTGAAATGATCAGCAGCAGCATTTAAATCATCATTAAAGCATAATTAGCAGCCCTTTGAACAGAACACTGTCGTTTCGAGCAGTCTAATTGGTGGCTCGTGGGCCAGTTCTGGACAACAGGAGGATTGTCTGCTTCTCCTCTCCTCTAACTGCACCAGCTCAAGGAGCACCCCCTCCCAGGAGTGGCAGGCGTGCCCATGGGATGGACATGGAGAGCCATTACGTGACAGGAAAGGCACAAAGTACCCCTTGTGTCCAGCCCACTGCTTTGAAAAGTCTGGATTTTGTGGACCTCATTCTAGCCCGTGTGCTGATTCAAGCAGGCGCAGCCCCACGACTTCATACTTTGCAATTCAAATCAATTTATTTTGTTTTTATACTTGGATTTTAGACTCCGCAGCAAGAGCCGTAGGGACGAAATAAGGGCAGTACATGGTAAGAGAAGTAACTGAGTGATCCGCACCTCTGGGTGACGTGCAGGCAGACCATACTGGCGTGTGTTTGGGCAAGATGAAGAATTCAGTTGCTGTAGCAGACTGAGAGTGAAGGTCTCGCTCGGATGGTGTTCCCAAACCTGGCATCTCCACCGCACATTTAGGTAGCTAAATCTGTCACTTCCATGCCCGAGATGCTTGTGTTAATTGCATAAATGCCAACAAAAATGACATGTTTTTAAAGCGCTGGAAGTGTAAACAGCTGCTCTTCTGAAATGGCCACAGTATATATATTTTAGCTCAGATGTGCACCTCGTCTATTACACTATCTAGCTGTAGTATACTGTTAGTACCTCTGTTATAGTAACCAGCTGTAGTATTCTATTAGTATCTGCTGGTAATACCACTGATGCTCCTGCAAAAAGCGCTGTAGAATGTACTTTAAATACTGGCTTTTTGTACGTCTCACACAACTATTCATCCCTCCACGGGAACAGCACGCTACTGTTCCAGGTTTTCGAAGAACCAATGCTGCCGCTCCCCACCAGCTCCCATTGCCCGCTTCATAATGACCTTATTATTTATGCTTTTTCTCTTGAAAATTCAAGTTTGGAACCGCAAATTTTCACGCTTTTGTTTCTTGCAGCTAATCAAAGGCAGCGAGTGGCCCTGATGTAATCTGTGTAGTGTGTGCCGCGGCCGAGCATCCACTGCCGTGAAAGCGCTGCTTGTTCTCTGAAAGGAGGAATTCTTCCAGCCGGCGTCACGGCCCCCTCCTCCGCCTGCCCGCTCTGCCCGGCCGCTCTGGGGATTCGCACCCCGTCATTTCCTCGCCCGAAAAGTTTGCTGGAGCAACACTGCCATTTACCACACATGTGCCCAGGGCCGAGCTCCTCATGGACGATCAAAACATTCGGATTTGAGCGTAGCAGTGGCTCTACTAAATCCACTAAATCTTTTCTTTGGATTGGTAGTCCAGTAGCAGCCCATGCAGGGTATCATCTCCACGTGGGCTTCACAGGAGGCTATCAGAGAAGTTCTTGTCTCTTCTTCTGCTGTTCATGTAGCAAGTGACATGCTTTCACATACGTCCCGTCTGCAAAAGATGTCAGTGTTGGCCTGGCGTGTTTTACTACTATTTGAATAAAGAAATTATTTGGAAAGCAGCAGATGCTGTCAGAAAAGAGGAAATAAAAATAGATTCAAAAAGGAGAAGTGGAGAAAAAGAAGGCTCAGGGGAGACCTCATTGCTCTCTACAACTACCTGAAAGGAGGTTGTGACAAGGTGGGAGTCAGGCTCTTCTTCCAGGTGACAAACAATAGGTCAAGAGGAAATGGCCTGAAGTTGTGCCAAGGATGGTTCAAGCTGGATGTTGAGAAAAATGTCATCACTCAAAGAGTGGAGAAGCATTGGAACAGGCTCTCTAGGGAATGGTAGAGTCACCATCCCCAGAAGTGTTCTAAAAAACCAATGCAGATGTGGCATTTGATGACATGGTTTAGTGGCCATAGTGGGATTTGGTTGAAGGTTGGGCTTGGTGATCTTGAAGGTGTTTTCCAACCCCGATGATTCTCTGATATTAATGGGTCAGCTGGCCGAAGGAAATAGAAGTGCAACTCAGCAATGGTTGTCAACAAGCAGTCCTGTAAAACCCACCCAGGAAGATAACGCAGCTCCTCGTGATCCTGCTCCTGTGGTGTTCCACCTTCATTCCCTCTCTCTGCATTCCCCATTCCACATAAGAAACGTGCATTGCTGCCCAGTTCATTCAAGCACAAGGCTGCCTAAATTGGCTTGTTTCAAGCACATAAAATATGTATTATTTCAGGAGGAACAAGAGACCAGGTACTCAAAAACATGCCGTGGGGTTTCTCAAAGCCCCAGCTCAGAAAAGGTGCCCCAGGGGAGTTGATCACTAGTGTTTTCCACAGGTAATTGTTAACAATACCCAGATAAATGTCTGTGGGATAATGGGCGACACACCAAAACCGGGCTATGAGCTGGAACAGAAGAAAGTATTACAAGATGCTCACAGCCAAATTAAGATGCCAAAAGAAATTCCCAAATAATATGAAGACACTTAAAAAAAGAGTCTTTGTTCCCGTGATGGTGTCTTTGCCTGGCTCCCACCCCCATGCCAGCCCTTTGGATCAACCTCCTTTAAGGAAAGCATACAGAAAACACATGGAATGCATGAGAACTCAGGAGGATTTAGCAATTTTGGGAAGGACTAACAGTTCTTAAAACCCTCATTGCAATTAACAAAGGGCCAGGAATGTGAGAACATCACTGAAGAATTAATCAGGAATCAAGAGCAGTTTGCCTTGACAGCAAAGGCGGATGGATGAAATCAAACAGCTCCCCCCAAAATGGCTGTTGAGTAAGAATGAAAAACATAATGAGGAGGAACATGCTTTGTATAAATCTACACTTTGTTAAGGTAAATCAAAAAGCAAATGCCAGTAGGAAAGGACAAAACAAAAAAAGAGAAGCTTTTTCCTGTCTGGTCGCCACTGCGCACATCCTTGCCTGCAAGCGCAGGGAGAACCGAGTTCCCAGGTGCCAGGACAGCAGGCCTGGCTTAGAGGGGCACAGGAGGAGTGGGATCGACTCTCGACTCTCACCAGACACTAAAGATCCATTACGCCAGCTGGTACAAGAGAATGAGACAACAAAACCTTCAGTGGACTGCTGGAGCATGTCCAGAGAAGGGCAATGGAGCTGGGGAAGGGTCTGGAGCACCAGAAGTGGCTGAGGGAGCTGGGGGGGCTCAGCCTGGAGAAAAGGAGGCTCAGGGGGGATCTTCTGGCTCTGCAAGTCCCTGCCAGGAGGGGGGAGCCAGAAGGGAGTCGGGCCCTGCTCCCAGGAAACAAGGGAGAGGACAAGGGGAAATGGCCTCAAGTTGGATATTAGGGAAAATGTCTTCACTGAAAGGGTGGTCAGGCATTGAAACAGGCTGTGGTAGAGTCAACCAACTCTGAAAGTGTTCAAAAAACATGCAGATGTGGCACTTAGGGACACAGTTTAGTGGTGGATTTGGCAGTCTTAGGTCATGGCTGGACTCAATGATCTCACAAGGACTTGTGCATCTCCTACAGCCTTTGCTAACAGTCCTCAGAGTTAAACCAGGGGCTTAAGGTGGAAGAGATGGAGAGCTCGAGAAGGGCACCAATTCTATACAGCCGATGCCAGGGCAGAACTGAAAAGCAAATGAAGATGCTGCAAATGGATCCATCACCAAAACTCCCTGTGGTCAGTGAGGAAGCACAGAGGGACACTCCACTGCCCAGCTCCAGGACGTGCAGAAGCTCCATGCTTCCACAGGAAAGGGCTGATCCCAGCGAGAAGGTGCAGGTTGTACTCACCAGGTATCAGCGAAAATAGCTCCTCGCAATTTTATGTTATTGTTATGGCAGAAGTTACGGTGGAAATTTTGAATTTTAACTTAAATTTTAAATTAAATTGAAACATTAGAGCTGAGGAATGTCTAATGGGTGAGAGCAGAGCAGTTGAAGCTAAAGACTTCCAGCAAAGTCTTCTTCGCAAAGAGTTTTACAAGAGAAGTCATGAGGGTTGATATTACCCAGCCGTTACTGAAAGAATCCTACTATTTCTTGAAGACTAGGAAACAATGCAACTGCTAGCAATAAACGTGTTTAAGGTGACCAATCACCTACGGGCTTCTGCACTCTTATGTCTTGCAGAAAGCTGACAAAGGGGTAAGTTCCAGAAATAGGCTCAAAGCCCCCAGAGAGCTGATGCTGATGGAGAGACCGGTAAATATTTAAATGACTCACCGAGGTGCCTTCTACGTGCACATTTTTTTGTCCAAAGAGGAAAATGTTCCATTCTAAGTATCATAGCTCTTTTTAAAAAGTTATTGTATGATAAAGTGAGATGGTTGATATTTTGGAGAGATACCTGCACATGGAAATTCTCCTTCTATAAATTTTGGGTGTTGGTATATGGTTTAATTGCAACAACCTAAGAGACAACAAAGAGATGCCTCACATTGTAGCAAATTATACAAAATGATGATCCAAAATCAGAGCAAAACTGCAACGAGTGACAAACTCTGTCCACAGTATTTTTTTTTTTAAGCTAAGCAATTTTTCTTCAATTTGTTTTTGCAACTATTTTTGACTAAGTGGCAGGAGTGCCTAAAACTTTGAGCAGTGAAGTAGCAAAACAGGGAAGCACCCTGCCCACAGGGTGAGCCCATGGCCACTCACAGACCTGGCAGTAAGGAGAAGGCTGGGAGCTCCTCTCCTACAGCAGCAAGAACTGGGAAATTCTGGGGGAGCAGCTCCAAAGCAGGACACACCAGGGTGAGAAAAGAGGAGAAACATTACAGGAAATGGTGTAAAACCAGTGTTTCCTGTGGATAATACACGTATCTATAAGACCCAGGCAGAAGTACCTTTAGAGGTCACAGTGGCTGTTCCACAGTCCACGTCCATGTTCATCTCACTGTGGGACCGAGTTAACAGAGGAACCAACTGATAACATTCAACTCTGCTCTTGCCCTGACATGGTATTTCTTAGTTCTTCCTAATGACTGCTCAGTTCCTTCCTTCTAGGGAGCCACTCCTAATTCTCTTCTGTTCAGGTTGGATAATGAGTCACTGACTGTAATACCAACCGCTATTAATCCTTCCCTTACACAACCAACATCTGGGAAAAGTGGAACATGTTGTGTCTCGGTGCTGAGGAGGAAGATTGATGATTCCTGCAGGCTTTCTGCTGCTGGTTGATGAAAAAACACCTTGTTTGCCTTGTGCCTTTGATTAATTGCTGTCTAAGTTTAGCTTAGTCTACCTGCTTTCCAGATTAATTTTGTTTTCCATAAATTTCACTTCTTCTCCGTTGTCTTATTGTCTGGCCAAAGTTTTACTTTGTGTCAAGTAACTTCTGGAAGCATCTTGTTTCCCCTCCTGCTTTTCTTCTCTCTTCTCTTGCCTCTGGGGAGGGAGGGTCGTGTTTGTGGCTGGGCAGTTCCCCGGTGCCTTCCTAACTGCATGGGAAGTGTCAGGATGGTGGTAACAGCCAGGCTCCTGCTGGCACATGCTCTGGGCTGGTTTCCTTCTTACAAAAGAACAAAAAAACCCCAGACAAACAAACAAAAGGCAAAAAACCCCACAAGTAAATTGATCATCTTTTATTTATAGATGGTTTGCCATTCCTTAGACTACTGAACCTAAAGTTCCTGTGAGACAATCAGCAACAGGAATTGACTCAGCTATTGCTCACCTACAACTTAGGGAATGGCCTGTTTGTGATCAAACTTTGCAGTTACAGCATGGAATATTTGTAGGCCTGTTGGATCATCTGCTTTTTAGGAACCCCATGTATGGCAGTACTTGCTATTTTGACCAAATTTTGGTGATTTGGGGGATATTTGGAATTCTAAAGTTCTTTCTCCTTGAGCCACTTTCCTTCTATTGGCACTGTTGACCTACTACCACGTTTTGTGAGTCCTTCAAAGTGTTCTCGTGTTTTATTATTTTGACGTTATCATAACATGCCTATTCTTACAGGATAATCCAAGAATTCTAAGGGAACAGCAGTTTTGAAAGAGATCAGAATATTTACATAGGAAACCACACTCTCAGATTGCTGCAAGGAGAGATTTCTAAGAAAAACACGCACTTCTCATGATTACTGCCATAGTTTTTTCAGTGTTCTTTATTCCACCATCCTGATGCTGCACCAGTCGGCCTTGGATACACATCCCTGGCGCCTGCGAGGGAGCCAGCCCACTCCTGCTGCAACAGCTATTCCCTGCTGGGAATATTTACCGTGGGTGCCAATCCAGCCTGACTGAAACCTCATTAACAATATGCTTTTTCCTGATTAATAAAATATTAATGTGAACATACAGCATCAGCAGCTTGACATTTTCTGTAGTTTTCCAACACCTGCACAGCACAGAACTGCTCCGGCGCTGTGGTATTGCTGCAACGACAAACGTCCAGGCAACTTCAGAAGCCTGGGGACAGTCGTCATCCCGGCCTTTTAAAAAATAATTTAATCTGGTAGAGCTGAAGACAGATAACTCCTCACTGCCTGTGCAGCAAAAATCAGGTTTCTTGCCCAGTGATCGATATTTATGCTCATTTTCAGGCTTCTTCCCCAACAACTGATACTCGGGCACATTCCCCAGTCGTGGCAGCAGTTTGGCTGCCCTGTGGATGCAGGTCTCAAGGTGCAGTCACTTGAAACCTGTCCAAGATGGAAAGGCCATCAAAATCCTTCAGGGAGCTGGTTGTCCCTCTCTACTCCGTCCTGGCGCGGCCCCACCTCAAGCCTTGCGTGCAGTTTTAGGTGCCACAATGCAAGAAGGATCTAAAGCTATTAATGAGTGTCCAAAGGAGGGCTATGAAGGTGGTGAAGGGGCCATATGAGGAGTGGTCTGTTCAGCTGGAGGGGGCACATCAGACCTCACCAGGGTCTGCTGATTCCTCCTGGGGTGCAGTGGAGGGGCAGCTCTGACCTCTGCTCTGAGTGAGACCAAGGAACTGATGGAGTTGTGTCAGGGCAGGTTTAGGTAGGGTATTAGAAAAGGTTCTTCCCCCAGAGGGTGGTGGGCACTGCCCAGGCTCCCCAGGGCAGTGGGCACGGCCCCGAGGCTGCCAGAGCTCCAGGAGGGTTTGGACAACGCTCTGAGGGACAGGCTGGGATTGCTGGGGTGTCTGTGCAGGGCCGGGAGCCGGACTCGATGAACCCCGTGAGTCCCTTCCAGCTCAGCGATGTGGAAGCTTCAGGAGCAGCAATGGCCGAGCGGGTGAGGCCGGGCCAGCCCGGGCCCTGCAGGGCCCACGGCCGGCTCTGGGTGCTGTGCCCGGCCCGGCAGCCCCCCGACCCGACCCGACCCGACCCGGGGCACTCCCGCTGCCCCGCCGGACTCCG
>VWZF01000640.1:0-14996 GCA_013396755.1 Sclerurus mexicanus | reverse complement strand
CCGCAGGGAGGGAGCGGGTGGGCGAAAAGCACCCCCCGGAGTTAATTATTGAGGGAAGGGGTGGTGGCGGCGGGGGGAAATAATTAATCAGTTTAGTTCTCGCGCAGGGTGGATCTGCAACAAGTTCCCGGCTGAGGCGAGGTGCTTAAACTTGGGCTGGAGGGGAAATGGCTCGCTGCAGAAATCACAGGGCTGCAGCTTCGGCTGTATGGAGGTTTTGGGTTTGTTGTTTGGTTGGGGGTTTTTTTTGTGTTGGGCTCAGTGTTTTCCCAGTATCAACAAGCGTTTAAAACTGAGGCGTGAGGATAACTTTCACCTTACTCCATAACAGCAGCACTTCCAGTGGGTGCAGCCAGCAGCGCCGAGCTGACAGTCCCTCATTTAAACCCCTTATTTTGAGGGGCAGCCTCGGTGTTCCGGCCCCATAAAGACCCGTGGCGCCGGGTCCGGGCTCCGGGGCCTTCTCGCAGTCGAAGGCCGCGATTTCAAAGGTTGCAGGATATGACCACGTCGCATCTCTCCGCACGGCGTTCCTGATTTACGATGGTCCCTGTTCAGCCCGGTGATTGTGTATCTTGAAACACAAGGCGCTGGAAAAACAAGCGCGGGGATGAAGCTGCAGTTTTAGGAGTTGCCTGCTCGCCTCCCCGCTGGGGAGGGAAGAGCAGCGGGAGGGAAGCACATACTCGTGGGCTTTATTATCCGAAATTACTTTTGTGTGTAGAAAAATATTATGTAACCTTCGGAGTTGCACGCTCGACCACTGGCAGCAGCTTAATGCTCTTTGGCCTTTTGCCGGATTAGAAACACTCTGGCCGGGCTGCAGCCCTGGGGTACAGCTGCCTCTCTGCAAGGAGCTCACCCCAAAGGTGACTTTGGGTGAAGTTCCTCCAAGTTCTGCCAAACGGGGCGGGAGCTGCTGCTGCTGCTGCTCCCTCGTAGTGGCTTGCTCGCTGGGCCAGGCCCATCCACGGAGGAACTGGGAGCTGGAGTGCAGCCACGCCGGGCCGCCAGCGGGTGTTGGGCAGTGGAAGTCCCACCCTGTGGCCGGGATTGGGTCCCCGCGCCGGGCAAAGCGCGTGCGGAACCAACTGGAAGCGGAGGCGAAGCTCGTTCTTGCAGAGCTCTGCCAAGCGTGATGTCTTGGGCTTGGCCTCGGTTGAAGTGAGGAGGTTGTGGCCGTGTCTGCTGCAGTCCTGTGTTTTCCTGGTCAGCCTAGAAGCAGAATTGTGTTACGTGTTTTTAATGGTGAGGATTTGCAACGGAGCATAAACATCCTCTCATTTGAGCTTTTTGGGATTTTTTTTGTAGCCAGGAAATAACTTTTGTTCTTCAAGCAAAAAGTTTTAGAGTCTGTGCAGTGAAGGTCTTTACCTTGATCTGTTTGTGGGTGCCTTATAAATCTTCCTTCATTTGTTACTGAGACTTAGAGATCATTAGTAAAAGCGATGAATGGGGTAAAATAAGAATGTTTTTTTCTTCTAATGTATTAAAGTGGAGCCTTTGGTTTAATGCAGCCCTGAAATGTGTAGTACCCGACAGGAAGCCAGCTGTTTTGATATCAGTGGGAACGTGGTGTTTGTAATAGTTTTGGAGCATGTTGAACTGGCTGTTAGTTTGTTAAACACTTTCTGTCTCAGCCCTGGCTCAGGTGCCTTACATCCAATCCAAGTTGCCACATTTGACAGCAGTGTCACCTGTGGCACCTTGTTTGCTTTCAGGCTGAGCTGCAGCATTAGCTCCTTGTTGGTTTCTTGGTTACAGGCCTTATTCCTAATCTCTGGAAGCAGCTATAGGAGTGTGAGTACACACGTACCCAGTCCCTTTTCTGTCATTAGAAAAATACCCAAAACTCCCCAAATCCCAATAAATACAACATCCAGGTTTGATGGGGAGGGTTTTGAGGGTGGGTTTTTGTGTCGGGTTAGCCCTGGGAGGTGGCAGCTCATTACCAAGTGCTGGGGGCGTGGGGGGAGTTTGTGGCTGTTCACACCACTGAGCCACCACCATGCATGTCCAAACTGGGCTGGTTCTCTGCACTGCTCAGCTGTCCTGGGGGTGGGAAGGGTGTCAGCAATTCCTGTTTGATGCCTCATTTTTTCAGTTGTTGAGAAACATTGTGGATAAATCTGGTTTTAATGGATTCATTTTCAGGTTAGAAAGGATATTGCATGGTTATAGTGGTCACATGCATAATACTCATCAAAGTTACTGCTGAGCTTAAATCACATTCCTTCTCTGCTTTACTTCTTCTCTGATATGATTTATTATCTTTCAAAATCTGCTTTGTTACACATATCTTTCTTTCTCTGAACCTTCCTCCAGTTTTATTCTTGCTCTCACTTGGGCATATCCCTCCTGATGGGCAAAGAGCAAATGCATCTCGAAGGGGTGATTTTTATTTGCATGTATGGGTGATATTTTAGATTTACATATGCATAAGGCAGTTGTTAAGCTGTGGAGTTTTCTTGCTTTGTTTTGAGAAGTTTGGTTTGAGAGTACTGATTGACTTTAAATATGAAACTGATTTTCATATTTTTAGGAAGCATTTGTGTCTTGACTAGAAGGTTTCTGTGTGAAGCTAGGAACTGGCTATGAATTTAATCTATTTTGGTAATTAGAGGGGAGAAAAAGAGTAATGTCATCCATCTAGAACAATTATAAATCACTCACAGATGGTTTCAGCAGGATGTAAAAATAACAGGTTCCTCCAGGTTATAACAAATATCCTGCGGGTTCTTAGCTTCATTGTGACCTGGTATTCTTCAGTTTGGGGGAAATAATTCTTAAACTTTTATGTGAAGTGGGTTTGCTAAAATTTAAATATTTAGGCAATGGGGATCTTAATATCTTTAATACTTTGGGGGGGAGACTGTTTTGTTCTCAGTACCTAAAGGTGTTTGTGCCCATTTACCCAGGCAGGATTCTCTTTTTCTGAGCCAGCACCATTAATGTTTACACAAGATTTAGACTTGAAAATGATTCTGAACTCCTGGCTGTGCTTTCCCCCACGTCCCCCCTCCCTGGATTGATTTTGAAGCTGCACATTGCCTTGGTATCTCTGGTTGTGAAAGCCGTGAGATATTTCTCTGACTCTCATCTTGGTAGAGTTTTACGTTGTGGGTTAACTGTACTTTGGTAAATACAGCTCCTTTCCCTGTGATGGCTCAGTTATTTGAACATGGATTCTAGTATTCCCTGAACACCCAGCAGCTTCGTGCTGTGTCAGAGAGCTCTGTGAAATGGGGAGGGACCTGGAGGCTGTGGAAGTAGAGGAAGTAGCTCACAGGAGATCAGAGCAGGCACACCGAGCTTCCTCTTGCTTATCTGCACACCCATGTCACACCTGGTGCTGCAGAAGGAGTTCTCACTTGGTTTTTTATAGTTCAGAGGCGCTTGTTGTGCATGCAGAGAGGTTGGGTTTAGATTTATTAGTGTAATTTAAATCTATCTACCCTTAATTATAAAACATCGGCAGGATTTTTCTCATTTAAAACCTGTGAAGACTGGGGGCTGGAAGTCAGGCGAAGGCTAAGTTGCCCTCCTTTAGTTAGGAACTGTGTAAATCTGCTGTCTTTAAATGCTTCCAAAGATGTTTATGGTTTCTCTCACACCTTATGCTAAAGGACAGCATCACTGTTAGAAAATGAGTACCTGTGTTTTTCTCATGAACAATGTAGATTTCAAAAACACTCCATCAAGGAAGTTTATGAAGAAGTAACATTTTCTGAAAGCTGCAGAGTGGTAGAATTATGAGGAGGGAGAGCTCAGCTGGTGTTTGATCAGGAATATCACAGGTGAAGCGCTGGCTGTTCTGCTGCTCAGGATTTGGCTTGGAAGGAAACATCTCATGAAGGTACATGGGAGAAGAAACTTCTGACATATCGCTCTGGTATACCATAATTCAGCATCAGGTTCAGCAAGTGCAAGGCATGAGTAGAAGAGGAAGGGTCTCTAAATTTGCTGTGGATGACTGGAGGGCTCCTGGGGTGGGCTGTGGAGTGTGGGACCCTCTCTCCTGTTCTGCAGAGGAAATAATGGCCTTGCTGGCACTGAGGCTGCAGTTATTCATGCGTGCTGTGGAGACTGAGGCTAATAGTTTTGTACTAGTCTATTTTGGGATAGCTTGCTATCTGCATTGTTGTTAGAATGGAATACTCTGTGAGGGGAGGTTGTACCAACACCCAGCTTGCAAAAGGGTTTCCAAATCATTGGATGTGTGTTACGTATGTGGATGGTGGAAGCATTGGGGATCCAAAGCCCTCAGCTGGCTGTGGTTGTGCGTGTGCACGCTGGAGTTGTAGCAGTTTCTGATGATTTGTGGGAATGCAGGACTGCAGGGACTGACCTGTCCTTATGGGGTTTTTGGTTTCAGTGTAAACTTCTTGATAAGAAAGGTTTGCTTTTATATTTGCTTTTATATTTCCAACATTAGAAATTGGCCCATGTCTCCCTGCACAACATGTCTGTTCGAGTCATCTGATTGCCCTAGCCTAAAATATGTGCTTTGCTAGGCAACGGGAGTGGAGAGGTGAAGTTTGGGCTATAAACTCAAAGCACTTTGCACCATCACACACAGCTGTGCATAAAGGGCTAGGCTGAAAGTGGAAAGAGGAAAAAAGTTGGCTTAACAGAGCAACGTGGGCATTTGAAAGGTCAAGAAAGTTACTTCTGTTCATCTGGGGTTGTATTTGGCTCTTTTAATAGGGGGCCAAACATTTTGAAAGCGATGATGGGTTTGCTTGCTCATGGGGGGCACCTTGGTGTGCTGAGCTGCTGCAGTAACCACAGCCTCAAGGCTTTCCCCACGAGTGGGACAGACAGTGGTACAGTAATATCTTGAGAGTTTGAGTGTTTCTGTTAATAAACAGTTCCTTCAGATGAGTTCAGCAGTACAGAATCCACTGCAGCCTGGGGGCTTCCAGGAGTGTGTGCTGTGGTTCTAGGCACTCCCTACGTCCTGTCCGTGTGTGCTGCGTCACTGGGGTGGTTTCATTACTTCAAATATATCTCGAGTGTCTTAAATGCACATGTATAGTTTCAGAAAGACCCACTATATCGTAATAGTTGTGATAAATCAGTGCTGCCATTTACACTGGAGCTAATTGCTCTGTCTTCCACTATAGGTTGCACAGAGCATTGAGGATCATCATCAAGAAGTAATTGCTTTCTGCAGAGAAAAAGGTTTCCATGGTTTGGTTGCATATGACTCCGATTATGCATTGTGCAACATCCCTTACTATTTCAGTGCCCATGCCCTAAAACTGAGCCGGAATGGGAAAAGCCTCACAACAAGCCAATACCTAATGCATGAAGTTGCCAAGCAACTGGACCTGAATCCAAATCGTTTTCCTATTTTTGCTGCTCTTTTAGGTAAGTGAAGATGCTGCTAGTCAGCCTTATGATTTCAGTGAACATTAACTGCTTTAAAATAACATGTGTGTACTTTGACAAAGCACCTGGGGAAAGGCACCCCTTTGTTTCAGACATTCCTGCTGTGGATTGGATGCGTGTTTATGAGGTCGGACATGCCCAATTTGTAGAGACCTGTGAGCAATGCAAATTGTGGCTGTCTAGAAAGAAGAGTTGAAAGTAGGGATTGGGCAGAGCTCTGCCTGGCCAGAACGTTCTCCGTGGGTGGAGGGGGGAGTCAGGACAGTTGTGGTTCTTCTACTTTGGGTCCTTTATAGTATATGAGGTCTAGTTTCAATGATACACTTTCCAGACTGGAAGCGTACTTGTGTCCTGAATTCTACCTAAAAATAACACCTATGAGTGAAGGTGTTTGGATTGCAGGGGCTCTTTTTTCCCCTCAGAAATGGGTATTGGATGAATATGGCAGCATATCAGCTGCATCAGAAATGTATTGTACTGTATAATTGAGTGGAACTCCACATTTCTGAAAACACGGGTCACTGCCATCAGACCGTTCCACTGGTTTTGTCTGGATACTTTGTTAGCTCTCCTGCTTGTCATGCTCAGTGGTGTGGGATCTGGAAGGAGCAGAGGTGGGAATGTCTCCAGTTTCACATTTCTGCTTAAATGGAACAGTTTTAACACACTCTATTTCCATAGCAGTGGTAGAGAATAACTGTCTTACTCTCTCAGATGGAAGAGTGAATTAATTACTGACGAAGTTGACTCCAGTGAATAAGATCTATTTGGAACAGCATTCTAACTGCTTTTTGGGAGCAGCCATGTTCTTGATCTTGTCACGCTGTGCAAACAAATTAAGAAAACTGGATTTTTTGTTTGTTTCTTTTCTTACTTTGTGTTTCAGTATTGGTACATGATAGAGGAATAAAACTTCTTTGAAAGCTGAGAATGAGAGAGGCTATGTGTTACACCTTTAAAATACTAATATTTTAGTAGTCTTTAATATTGTTTCCAGTCCAGGCAGGCATCTTCCCTGTTAAGAGGGAAAGAGCCAATGGATCTTGCAGTAGAAAGCCACAAGTATTTGAGTAGCTGGAGTTGCTTCTGTCAGTGTGTGTTTGTCCTGCCTGCACAGGTGTAGGGAGGGCAGTCAGAGGGTTGGCTGAGCTGCCATTGCAGGAATTGCATGACAGACTACTATTGCTTGGCTTTGTTTTGCAGTCTATAAATAAGTTGGTGCATGCCAGGTCAGTGAGTAAGAATTACTGCTGGAAAAGCAGTTTCCCAGTTGCAGATATGTTTTTTGGAATTCATGGAAAGTACATGGGAACGGCATGGCTTTAATTCATCACATAGTTCCAGCTGCATGGCCTGCTGAGGCTTTGCCTGGTTATATCCAGCAGTAGATGAGAAAAGTTCTGGTGAAGTTTCTGAAGCGTTTGCAGTTTTACACAAGAAGCTCTTGAATGTTTTTTTCTCTTGCTGTCTTACAGGACCAAATATTTTTCGGCTCTTAGGAGAAAGAAATTCGAGGTCATTTCACATGCTTGATAGAGTTTTGGTAGCTTTTTCCACCCCCTTCTCCCAAATCGGTACAAAGGTTAAAAAAACCCAGTTCAGCTACAGGTTTAGTTTTGGGTATTCCTTTGCATTTCTTGTGTGTGTGTGTGTCTGTGTATTCAGTATGAGTAAGCAGAATAAAGTTCATGGAAGTCAGGGTTAGAACAGAAGATACTCTGAAGATCTTCCTGCACTCAGGGCTTTGTGTTATTTTTGTATGAGTGAATTTCAGGAGCCCTAGGTATTTGGGATAGGAAGTGATTATATAAGCTGACAACAAACAGATCCAGTTTGACTTAAAGTACTGACAACATGTTTTTACTTTTGCAGCCTTGGTAATACAGTAACTTTTTTTGAAGTAAGATACTAAGTGTGCATATGCATATATTTGTGTACAGCATGCAATATATTCAAATTAGGGTAACTCGTTCAGATCCATTTTTTTATATTTTTTTATTGAACATCTAAGGGCTTGTCTGGCTTCACAGATTATTCTGCTCTTGCTCCTGTGGCCTCTTTGGGTCTTTTTGGTCCTGATAAGTAGAATAAAGAAAATCACAATGGGAAGGACTGAGTGTTTAGTGACATGGGAAGGCACATGAATTTTTTGCTGGCTACAGCAGTGTAACTCCCTGTACTAGTACTTCATGTAGGAATAAAGTAATGTATTCTGAAATAATTACAGTTAAGCTCCTGCTTTAATGTTTGCAAATTTCAGAAGGCAGGCCTAAGCTATCACAACAGCTGAGATAGCCATATTCAACCTCAGGGCTGCAGGTCTGCTTCCCTGTATCCAGAAAACTCGAATTTCTTTGTGCTCAGATACTTTTCTTGTCATTAACTCCAAGGGTCAGTTTGGGGATGCTGAAAGAGGAAAAACATCCTGAAAGTTTCAGTCTCACATTGAGCAGTTGGAGAAGCCTGAGGAACAACACTGACCTGGGCAGTTAAAAAAGTGTTCTCAGTGGCAAATGATTTGGGATGGAGTTCTGTTCAGGGATAAAGTCTCTATTGAAGTATTACAGCAAAATATTTTTCTGACTGTACCAACTAGGCAAACTTCTAAAGATTGCTTTCTGAGAAGGTTCTGTACACTGTGATTGGTTTCTTTGGTTTATATGTTTTTTGATTCTTCCAGCTTTTTATGCAGAAGGGTTTTGTAGTTGTAGCTTTATAATATAAGGAGTATTCTTGGCATGGGTGGGTAAAATGTGGCCTGGATACTGTATTCTCTAAGAGTGTGCTCTTAAGTTCTGTTCTGATTGCTGCTGATGTAAACAGGGAGTTGATTTAGTTCTTTTGTAAATTTTGATTCCAATACTTCAGAATAATTTAAAAAGAGAAAAGCAGCCCAAGCTTCAGCAGTAGAAAAACAAACCCAGTGTGAGGTATAGGGCTGTAATTCAGTGAACTCTTTAGGAAGGGCAGTGGCTTCAATTAGTACCTAATTGCTTTTAAAAAAACTAAGGCATGCACTATAATAAGCCATCAAAATGCGAAAAATCAATATATGTTGAGGTTGTTCAGCCAGGTCAAGAAATAGAGGTTGCTTATGTAACGCTGATCTCTTTCCCACTGTGACAGCACTTTGTAACATGTTTAGTTATGGAATCTCGTTCTGTTCCTCGGTAAAATTTTAGAACTACATAAGGTAAGTACAGGCACCACTTCTTATTTGGCCCACAAAAGACACTGCTGCACTTCAGCATCCTAAATCCTACCCTTCAGTACGGGGTGAGAGCTGTTCAAACAGTGACACTGTCTTATGTGTGTTCAGGGGGATGGAATTAACTGCACTGACAGATGGAGACCAAACAAAATTGAGGTTTTGGTGGAAGGGAGAGAAGCCCTGACTATTTTAAAAGGTAATCCTAGCATCTGCAGAAGTTACTGTCAGTTATCACAGAGCTCTCTGGAGCTCTGGCTGCAATAGATTTTGTCAGACCTGTATTATAAAGACTGTCTAATCTTACCTTGACTGGATTAGGAAGAGTGGCTGTTACAAACGTGTTGCATCTTTCTGTTGTGAGGTTAAAACCTAGCTCCTAATGAATGAAAATGATAACATCTCCTTGCTGAGATCTCAGTAGTGGGTAAAGTATTGATTGGACACAAAGACTTCCCTCTCCGAGAGGGCATCTGCTCATTACCAGGCAGGAGACTGCTTTCCTGGCTTTCACATGTTAAAGAGCATTAAGAGCAAACTAGGTGATTTTACAAGCAAAATATTAAGAAAGGAAACAATTGTTGTAATATTCAAAGAATCTTGTCATATTCTTTACGAACAATGCATTCGCTACTGAGCTGCTGCTTTATAAAACCAGGTATTGAAAATAGCCTGAAGTTTTCTGCCAGAATATTATGAGTACATTCTGCTTAGCTCTTTTTAAAGTTGGATGCACAGCCACTGAACTTCATCAGTGGTTGATTAGTTACATCTTTGGTTAATTCAAATGTTTGAAATGTTTCCTAGTAAGAATGTTTAGGTGGGTTTTTTTTGTTGTTTTGGTGATTTTGGGGTTTTTTTTTTGAGTGTGATGTGCTTTAGGAAAAAAACCAAAACAACATAGGGTACGAACAGTGTGGTAAATACAGTCTCTGATTTCCCAGTTCCTTCACTGCTGCCAGTGCAGGGTCCCATCTGAGCTGGTCAGGTCAGCGAGAGAAACTTTAGGAATTGGGAAGCTGCTGGGTGTCCTCGAGGGCTGGCTAAAGCTGCCTGGTGCCTTGCTGCCTGACCCACGCTGTACAGGGCAGCGGAGTGCACATTCCAGAGGCAGCTCCCCTGTGGATCAGTTAGGGCACTGCTGGGATGCAGGAAGGGCTTTCCAGAGCGTGTCAGGGAGCAACAGGATGTTCTTACCCTGGTGCACCTGCAGGATGAAATCCCGTTGGGGATTCCCTGACAGGACACGCCGGTTGAGGTGGGACCCAGTGTTGTGCCTGGCTCTGCTGCTGCTGTGAGTGAGCTGCTTTCATGGAAGAGTGCTCCTCACACAGAGGGAAGTGGCTCTTGCTGCAGCAGCAGAATGTTAATTAGGTTTTTCTGGAGTAACAAAAAGCTATCTGCAAGTTTAATCTGTTAATCCTCTTGATGGGGAGTTGAGGGCTGATTGCAGATTTGTTTGCTGTCTGTAGGAACTGTGTATAACATTTTGTGGTGTACTTAAATGAGTTTCTGCATTGTGTTCCAGGTAACCATATTCTACCTGATGAAGATTTGGCTTCCTTTCATTGGAGTTTACTTGGTCCAGAACATCCACTAGCTTCACTTAAGGTACAATTTTAATATAACTAGGAGCAGTTAAGCTAAAAATCAGTGCTACACAGAGGAGTGGGATGAGTTAGTTGAGAGCAGCTCTGGGAGGGCCCTGTGCTTGGTCACCCTCAGGTGCCCCAGGCCCTGCCTGCAGAGGATACCTGGGGTCAGGAGCCTTATGAGGCTAAACTTAGCCTGCGTGATCCCCCTCGGTGCCTTTCAGCTCCACAAGGCACAGCTCCAGTGTGGTTTGCCTTGGAGAAAGGAGCTTCTTGCTCTCCTCTTTCTCTAAGAGCAGAGTTTTTTGTTTAGTCATGTTCTTCAGCTATCAAAAGTAATGAGCTGTGTATCTTCCTACCACCTTTTTTATTTTCTGCTGCTCTGAGTTTGTGTGTAATAGTCAGTTTTTGGTGCTTGAAGTGTAAATGTGCTGGAGAACAAGGTTGCACAAGAAAGCTAAAATGGCCTTCAGTAGTTTTGGGGGGAGGAGGTTTGAGACAAGTAGCTTGTCTGATGCTCTTAGTTTACAGTGTGTGTGTTCTGCTGCTTCATCACACTTGCCTTGTGCATCTGCCAAGTAAATGGCTATAAAAGGGAAACTGGACACATCAGAGAATGGGATCATAGTGACCTTTCTCTCTCTGCCACAACAGATATATGTTTCCCTTTCTCCTAAGGTGTACCATGCAGCAAATAATCTGCTTTTTCTAAATGCTGTCAGAATGTTTCCTTACCTCTACAACAAAAATAAGTGGAGTTTTTCCCCCTTCTGTTCCGAAAGTTAATTAAGCCTTGAAGAATTGTAACTTGTTTTGCCAAAGGTAGAATTTAAAACCAGATTCCAGATTTTTAGCAGAATTTTTAAGGCTTGCGTGTGCATTGCTTAGTGAACAGCTGTGACATTCCATGTTACACTCATCCCCTATTTTGCTGCCGCTCCTGTGTTTAGAAAGGTAAGTGTCAGCACGTGGCAGTGGCACAACAAAACCTGCATGCATGTTTGCTACTTCCTTGTAAAACTTGAGGTCAGAAAAGAGTGTGGCTGTGTTTTAATTTTTTACTAAAAAGATTAAATTGTAGGACTTCTCAACAAGTGGTTGATAAACTTTCTGATGATGCTTTTCTGTGGTCTAGGCTGAGTAGATTTGTTTGACAGCTAATTCAGAATATGACTCCAGACACCTAGACCTCCTGGAAAGCCCTCTAAATTTATACTGAATTACTTGGCTGAAAATTAGGTATTTGTCATCTTTACTTCTAGATATACATTTTCAATGGAAACACCACCTGGGCTTTGTTGTGGAGTGTCCCAAGGAAATGCAACATGTTCCCCCCGAGTGTCCCTGGTCCTCCCTGACGCATTTCATGTGTTGAGCAATGTAATCAGACAGAAAGCAGTTCCCATTTGGCTTAGTTAGAGGTTCCATGAAAACTGCTACACTGTTACCACTGCAAAGCCCCAAGTGAATGCCCCGACTGAGGGATAGGGTTGCACAACGCTGGTTTTGTTGGATTTCACAGCAGCTTTGCTTCCAGTGCACAGCCCCAGACTGCCCATAGCACCTCTGTGTCCTGCCTGGTGATGGTGTCACATGGAAGGACACGTCTGCAGCCACTCAGCTTTCATTAGTTACTGGTCATGGAACAGCTGCCTGCTTGTTTCTTTAGTTTCACAGTGCTCATGGTTTGAAATGATAACTTGTTGCAGGAGCTCATTAGTTGAGTTTAATTTCATTTGACACACCACTGTGTCAGTGATGTCATCACAGTTCTCTGTAGGGGCCTCTTCACTGTAGATGTGCAACAATGCAGTGTCTCTTGTCAATTTTATGAATGCTTAAAAAACCCTCGAAGACATTTATATTAGCCACAAGGCTGATAGCAAGGAGTAGTTTCAGAACAGTCCCCAAAAGTGCAATCCTTCGTGAAAACTGGAAATGGGGGTGGGAGGGGGGAAGTTGTTGTGTTTCCCCAGGATGTCCTTCCTGGGCTGTGCTTACAAACTTTGCTTTGTTGTGTCTATTTAGAGTTATAACTGAGTGTTCTCCATGCTTGGGAACCAAGGGCTCTGATCCCACACCTCATTCAGCTCAGGATTTAGAAACCTTTTTCTCATTGTGTAAAGATTTTAATCTTTTGTCTCTGGGACAGTATGGTCTTGAGCATCAAAGGTGACAGATTCTGTTCCAGTGGCTGGATTTGTTGCTTTTCAGGGACAGCTGTGACAGTTAATAATGTACAATTTATTTCCTGCATTCTCTCTCAATCTTTTATTATGCTGTAGCAAAATGTTACTTTTCCTACAAGTGAAGCTTTGCCAGTTCACCAATGGAAAAGTGTAACTTAGGAAAAAAAAAACACCTGGTTTTGCTGGTAGAAACTGCTATGTCTGCTCAGGTGTCACCAGGGGAAGGGAAAAGCAACTTGAGGAACCCCTACCTCTGTTTTAAAGAGTGACATGAGGTGGGAGTTGTTCCTCCAGGAACAGCTGAGTAGAAATGGGGGAAAAAGGAAGGGAAATGGAAACCTGACTGAAGAATCCATCCTTCACATCTGGAAGGAAATGAACTCAGCAGTCAGAGCAGTGTCTCTGTGCTGGATGAAAAGCCTTTCAGGAGACACCAGCAATTACCATCAGCTCAGCAGAACTGTGAAGGTTCCGTGGCCAGATTTAAATTAAGAGATATTAATTGCTGTTGCTGCATAAAGGAGAAGAAGTCAAAAGCTTATCCCTGTGAGCTGTTCTGAGTCAGGACCTCATCTGTCCAAATGTCCCTGTGGAAACAGATAATACATCTGATAAATGTGCAGACCTGGGCATGTGTCCTGTCACCTGCCTGAGAGCACAGTTCACAAGAAGGGAGCTGACTGACATCCTGAGAAATCATCTGACCATTAGACCTTGTTTGGAAACCAGCATTATCCTGCTTTTTATTTGTGTGCTTTGGGATTTATCTTTTAAGGCAAAGGCAATTTGGTTCTTATTCTGGGAAAGCTGGTTACAGTATGGAGCTTCAAAATGAATGAATAATCCTGTCAGAATGAGATTGGGGGTGCAGTTTCTTACCTCTGGAATGAATTAGTACCTGTTTGGGAGCACAGACCGCTGAAGAAGTGCTGACTCCTCATTCACAAGGTAACCTTAGAAACAAGGCTTAATGCAGTTTCCCTTTGTGAGTAAGAAGAGTGTGCAGGGAAACTCCATCTCCTTGGTTGTTCCATCTCAGCAGAGAGGGAATGAGAGATGCTTCCAGAAGGCAATCCAAAATATGCAGATTAGGCTCCTTCTCTGAATCGCTGTAGGAAATTCCTGTCTTCCTCTGTTGACTTGGAGGGTGTCTGCCAGAGGGAGACTAACATGTGAAGTAGGTGCTTAGGTAATTCCTGCTGCTCAGATAACAAAGGTGATAGTGTTGAGATACCCTTCAAGTAAGTGCCTTCTTGTTTGTGGGTTTTTTTGATGCTAAGAGTCATCACAATGCAGGTCAGAAAGGACCTCAGGAAGTCACCTGGTCCAACCTCCTGTGAAAAGCGTGGTCAGCTTGAGGTCAGAGCAGCTTGCTCAGGGCATTGCCTAGTCTAGTCTTGGAAATCTCTGAGGTTGGAGGCTGCACAACCTGTCTGGGCAGCCTGCCCTGTGGTTTGACAGTCCCGACGGTGAAGATGCTTTGCCTGGTGTTTAGTCTGAGCCCATCTTGTTTCAGGCTATGTCTGGTGTCTCCCGCTCTTACACAATGCGCTGCTGTGAAGAGCTGGCTCCGTGTGCTCAGTCACCTTTCTGTGGGTGCTGGAAGGCTGTGTCTCCAAGGCCTTGTCTTTGCCAGGCTGGATGAACCCCATTCCCTCAGCCCCTTCTTACAGAGCAACTACTGCCAACTCCCTGCCAACCTGGAGGCCTTCTGCACAACCAGCCCCACTGCTGTGACACCTGACTGGAGCCCCAGATGGGATGCAGTGCTCTGGAGGTGACGTGCCACGTGCTGAGAGCGGGATCCCTGGATGTGCTGCTCTGCTGCTGCTGCACAGCCCAGGTGGCACCTCTCTGGCTCCTGCTCCGTCTGCTGCCACCCTCCAGGAGCACCAGGTCCCCTTGGCACACCTCCAGCCTGCCCAGCAGCCAGGGGTTATTCCTGCCCAGGTGCCAGGCTTCACTTTTGTAGCTGTAGAATTTCTGAGGGCTCTCTTGGCTCGTCCCTCTGGCTTGTCAGGGTGTCCTGGATGGCAGCCCAGCCCTTGGGGGTGTGTGGTGTGCAGGGCTGTCACACAGGGCTCAGTGGAGTCTGCGTCGCATCTTTGGCTTGTGCTGCTGCTCTCCCCTTTGCTTTCTGACATAATTCTTGTTCCCTGTTTAGATTTGGTTTTCTCCCTGTCCTGTGTGTACAAATTGTTAGCAAACAGTGTCCATGCCCTGTGTATTCTTGTTACCATGCAGAAAGAGATCAGTTTCCCAGCCAGGATGGAGGCAGGAGGAGAGAGAATTTTTAATTGAATAACCCAGTCTTCAGGGAAAAGCTGAGCTTTGCTGATCTGAGAGGATTTTAAGTCAGCCAGGGAACTCCTTGCCTCTTCAGAAAACTTGTCATAAGATCAGATGCACTACAAGCTCCTAAGATGAAACATTTTTAACATTCAAAGGCTGATACAAGATCCAAACTGTTTGGATGCCATCTCTGACAGAAATAGCAAAACCAGGCAATTTGTTGTAGTATCCTTCACGTTTTCAGCCTTTCCTCTTGCCAGCAGGAAAAAAACCCGTTTCCTATGTGTTGCCTCTGCATGTTTGAGGTCTCTTTTTTCATGG
>VWZF01000639.1:240906-333975 GCA_013396755.1 Sclerurus mexicanus | reverse complement strand
GAGGACACGGGCACCCGCACCACGTGGGAGAGCCGGGGGGGGGCGCGCCCGGCCCGCCCCGTCTCCCGGCGTGGCCCTCCGCTTAAATCGGCGATGGCGGGGGCGGCGGTCCCACCCGCGGCGGGGCGCCCCGTCGAGGGCGGCGGTAGGGTCGCGGGTGGCGTGGGGACCGCCCGTGGAAAGGGAGAGCGCTGCGGCGGGGGGGCTCGGGACGCCGCGTCCNCGCAGCCGCCCCGCTCCAGCGCGGACACGCGTGCGGTGCGGGCGGCCGAGAGCCACGCCGCCGCCTCCTCCGTCGCGAAGCCCGGCGGCACCTGCTCCTCCAGCTCACGGCTCCAGAAGATGCCCCGCTCCACNAGCGGGGCCGCCCCCCGCGCCCGAGCTCGGGTTCCCGCGGAGCCTCCGGGCGCGGCCGCGCTGCCTCCCGCCCACGGCAGCACGGAGGGGTCGCGCCGCGGTCAGCGGTACATCCCAGCCCACTCGGTCCCCACCCCTGCCCCGGGGGGCCGGCAGCCGGCAGGTGGTTGCACAAAAGGATCGCTCACACCTGTGTCCGTACGGGTGCACATACCGATGGACACTGTCCCCCGTGTACGTAGGTGCACACACGCATGGCACTGTCCTCTGTGTCCGTACGGGTGAACACATGGATCGACACTGTCCCCCGTGTCCGTACAGGTGCACACACGGACAGACACCTGTCCGCCAGGCAGCGTGATGCGCGGAGCCAACGCGGGACCCCGCGGCGTGATGCCGGGGCTCCCTGCCGGGCAGGGCAGCTGCTCACCGCGGGCGAGGGGCGGCGGTGAGACCCTACGGAGGTCACCTCTTCCTCCGCCTCCTCCCGCTTCGGCGGCGGCAGGTGGCTGCCGGTGTGGGGCCCGTTCGGAGGGGAGCGCCATTCGTGTCCTTACACACCGGGGTGTGCGGCGTGATCACGCACCGGGTGTGCCACAGAGTGTGCGGACCAGCTTTTCCTGGCATTTTAACTTTCTCGAGAGGAAATTTCAAGGTTGCGGCAGGACATAGTCCCAATGCCGCAGGATACCCTGTCCGAGGAAACTACAGCCAGCCCTACTCTTCAGGTTTTGTCCCTTTGAGGTCTTCGGAAGAGTAGCTATTTCTCTGTCCCCCATTTCCATTTTTCTGCCTCCCCAAGGCATAGAAGCTCAGCTCTGCTCTTTCTGTATTTTTCTGGGCACCTCTCTTGGGAAGAACACATTTGTGAGCCGAGTCAGATTAAACGCCTCTCCCTTCTGCTATCAGTGCCGTGGCTATCCTCCAAAGGAGTTATTGGAGTTGGATCAGCATAGTAAAACCACCACACACAGAATCTTAAATACTGCAAAAGAAAAAAGATCCCTTTCTCATTTCACAACTCTCGCTGCTCTGTTGAGCTATCGCAACACCTAGTTTTTCAGCCATGTCACATTCTTCCAGGTTAGATGTAATACAATTTGTTTTAATACAAGAAATAGGGAATTCTTTCCTTTCCAGGATTTCGTTAAAAACATTCAAACTCTCCTAATCCACCTTAACTTACATACACACACACACGAAAAAAGTAAAAAAAAAAAAAATACTTAAAAGGCAGAAGGTGAATTCCCTGGGTTTTTTCCCTGTCTTTTGCCTCAAATTCCCGTGCAGAGAGCAGTGGGCGCTTCCCCGCCCTTCCAGGCGGCCGTGTCGCATCAGCGCCTCCTGCCGCTCACGGCGCCGCACTGCAGCCACCGCCGGCACCGGTGATAGCGATCATGAGAAAGAGTCACTATCCTGGCTTCCTCCAAATGAGATACCAGCTGTAAAACATTCCTCTTGTTGCCCAGGAATTCAGGTCTCATGCTATCGCGACCCTGAAGCCTTATTGCCAGATGATGCTTTCACCCTTTCACCCTTTGAAGCCACACGAGCTGTGCAGGGAACACCAGGTGTGTGATTTGGAGCTGGTGATTGCTACACTTCACAGTGCTCAACAAGAACAATAGTGTTACTCTAAGCAGGAGGCTTTTATCCAACAGTACACTGATATTTTACCAAAGAAATTACACAGAATTGTGTCTGTTCTCTGTCACTTTCCAGCTTGAGATAGCTTTAAGAAAACTCCTAGCTTGTTGAAAAAGGATTGAAAGCAGAATGCTAATTTTATTCTATACGTAGGCTGGACACGTATTTTTATTTAAGTGAATTATTTATGTTTCTTTCAGGGTGAGTTATGCTTCTAGTGAGCAGCCAACTGTCAGTGGCTGTACTGGGAATTCCCTCTGGAGAAGTACTATTGCCATGGGTAAGGGCACTACATTTCCTGTTATTAAGGTAAATATAAGCTCCAAGTTATGCATGACATTAATTTCCATTACAGTTTGTCTCTTGTAAGCTAAACAGTTAATCAACAGGCTATATACCCTTAAATCAATAGCTGGGAAAGCATCACCTTCCCCAAATACTCTACCTCCTTACTACACTATTTGGAAGGAGTACAAGCCAGAGTTTAGCTGAGCCATCCCACGGGCTAATAGCTCTGCTTACAAGCTGCAATATTTTTTAAAACCAGACAACTAGAAAGGGTTAAGCATCAGCCAAGCTGTTCAATTTACAGCATGTTAAGCATTCCTGAAACTGTGATCACTGATATATTTGGGTCAATCAGATGTCTTGTAACTGCTTTGCAGACATTGCAATGAGCAGCTCAGAGATAAAGGAGAACAGTCTCCAGGCTTCACAGCCCTATACTGGGGAAGGGAGAGCTGGCCACTGTCCAGACCTAGAATTCTATCAAGTAAAAAGATAACAAAATGATTTCTGGCTTCCCTATGTTGTTTCTTAAATTAACTTGATTTTAGCTGCCTGGCAAGGCTAGGCTCATAGACTATCCAGCTGCTGGTGTTTCACACTGATTTTAGCCTAGTGAAGGTTTTGTTCTCCTCATTCCGCTCCTGACTCCTCAGTACCCAGCTTGTCAGTGATGTGGGCTAGCTGTCATTACAGGCAGTGGTTCCTCCTATCAAAGGCAGAAGAACAGAGACTTGAAGATTTCTCCCCTGCAGTGAAAGTTATTTTGCATTCGAGACAAATGCCAAACTCTAATGGGCTTTGATAGGATTAGGATCATGGGGAAGCAGATGGGGACTTTACTTTTCTGGACAACATGCTGAAATTTAGTCGCTCTGCCTCTACTAAGTCTCTGCTGGCAAGAAAGACTGGCAAGCCAGGCACAAAACAAGTCTCCATTGCACCCAAGCCTAAAACTATTAGCAGCTCCAAAGCACTCAGAGGTCTACCAGTGCTCTCCAGAGCAGGAGGGAGCCTCCTCCTGTGGCTGGAGCTGCAGCTGGCAGAGCCTGGGAGAACTGTTTCAGCCATGAGTAGGAACCTTCTCTCAGGCAAGTTCTGGCCTGTGATAGCATTGCATATCTTCATCTGATACTCTCCCACAGCTCAAGGCTTCAGTTACGGCTCCACCCCCACCTTTCAGAGGCATTGCTATGGAAATTATTTGCCAGCACAGGCCTTTTTGGACTACCAGAGTTAGGCCCCTCCAATCCTTCCCAGGCTCATGAAACTTACGAAATTTACTCTCCCATCACTGAATACTGACAGACACTGTCCATTCAACATTGGGTTTAGTGTATGCCCAAAGCCACATCTAACACACCTCAATGCCTAATTACTGAGTCTGATGATTGCCACATTAACCTCAGCAGGGCTGTGAGCTCCTTTCCTGGAGACTTCAGGGGATGAGCCTGAGCTACTGCTTCATGGTGATCTTTCTCCCTAGCACAACACAGGAAGTCCTTAATTTGCTCTGAACTGGGATTCAAGAGCCCAAGATGGGATAGGAATAGGGTCCTTTTTATCAGGTCCAGCATATTTTTTTCTACATTTCATCCTTCTAAGACTTTTTATACAGCTTGTTACCACCTTGAGTACTTCTATAGTGCTGTCTGCACTCTTTCTTCTTTATCTGTCATGTTACCAAATACCTCTATTTCTATCCAACATTTCTTTAACTGTCCATGAACAGCTTGTTCCCACCCCTATTTAGTACCTTCGGTGGTTCCTGGCAGTGAACTGGTGCCAGTAATCTCCCAGACTGGTGATAGCCATTTTTAAAGGGACCAACTGAGATTGCCCTCGGGAGAGGAGTATTGAGTACATGGCATAATGTGCCTGCATCTGTGGAACTGGGGCCTGCCCTGATGACATGAGAGCTGCTGCAGACAGGCTGTAGCAAAATTACACCCCTGCTTCCTCGGAGCTGCACATTCCAGTCCCGCCAGATTTCTTCTCTTTGTGTTTTGAGTCACTGGATCAGGGAAAATGTTGGTATCAGGAGCCTTCCAGCAGAGCAGTATCAGTTCTCCACATTCCAGTGACCAACACTGGATGATTTACAGGGCTCCTTTTCTGCTGATGACAGGTTCCTCCTGATGCAGCCCCCCTGGTGCCATCTTACTTGCTGGTGAGAGCATCTTATGTTGCCCTTCTGTGCTGGAGGAAGGGCATCTTGTGCTCAGAGCCCCTTGTCCATACAGCTTCTGTGTTTCAATTCTTCCCTTTGCAAGGAAGTCACTTAGGCTGGCTGGCTATGAGGGAAGAGTTGTATCTGCAAAGCTATCTAGTACAGATGCAGGGTTACCATCAAAACAGTGCTACTGCCAATACAGCTTGTTTCTCTTGCAGAAGGGTGGGGATTTTGGAATAAACCATACTGGCAACAATTTAGTATGCAAAAATGCTATGTGCTTAGTGTCACTAGAAGTTATTCCCACACCAGGAATGCTTGGTACAAATTTATCAGCAACACAGCCTGACTGGCTCTGTCAAGGTGGATTTGTATTTCCCAACCTAAAAATTGCATGTTGTATGATGAGATATTCCAGCAACTGAAGGGCATGATTTATAGCTGGTTGTGACTGGGGGAGGGCTGAAGAAGTTAAGGTGCTCTGCATTTCATAGCAGGGAGGTGAACATTAGAGATCTTAGCCTGTAGGCACTTCGGCAATTTCTGGAATTTTTACAAACTTGTCTCTGCCTGGAATAGAGAAATCTGAAAGCTTTTCTATTGCTTTGATTCCATAGTTGATTTCACAGGAAAGCTCTCAGATGTATGGGACTCTATAAGGAATGAGGTTTTTTGTTTTGTTTTGTTTTGGGTTTTGGATTGTGTTGGTTTTGGGTTTTTTTCAGTCTGAAGCATCATGCAAAATATGAAGCTAGGCAATTCAGTTTCTGTACACAGAACAAATCCTCTCTGCCCTGTACTCTGTGAGTCTCTATTTTTAATATCGAAGCAATAAACGAGTAAGTGCTTGAGCTCTTGTGCCTGGCTCTTGGAAGTGTTCATAAGACTTGTCAGGTGCCTGATGATGCTCAGTCTTTTAGGGGTTTTGTTCCCATCCCCATTAAATGTGAACAGAAAAGATGGAAAGATGTTTGTGTTATGCTCAGACTGATGTTCTCAGGGTCTCCAATAAGCAGACTCTGCAGAACTGTCATGAAAGAAATATATTGAAATGATAGGTCAGCAGCATCCATTATACAAATACATCCCAGCCTCTCCAGATAGCTAATGATTAAGCTGGGAGGATTTTTCCTATGAGCAATATCAGGCATGATGCTTTTCATGGCTTTGGGAGATATCCTGGCAAAGCTGCATGCTGGTGAGCTACTCACTGAAACTTGCAGCATGAACATTAGAAGAGTTCTGGGAGGTCACTGCTCCCTGCTTTCTGAAATGCAGTCCATTCCAGAGGGAAACACAGTAGCCATTTGTGTTCATTGCAAAATATACATTTTATTTTATTTATTTATTTTCTTAGATCATGAAATAAAAATGATCGAGGCTTCTTTGAATGAACCTGCTGAGGTGATTTAGGGAGAGAAAAGGTAATTACCAAATAAGAGGATAAAGAATACATCAGGTACCAGCCTCTACTTTCAAGTAGGGTCTCCTGAAAGACCCCATGACCTACAGTATTCATGTCATATATATCAATAACTTTTCTTCTTTCCTTCTGTCTGCCAAAATATGTGAGTGAAGAATATTGTTCAATACACTTCACACTTATTCTAGGCACCTGCTCTGGTGTAGCAAAACAGACTGGAGAGGAAAACTCCAAATCTGATGTCTTTCCAGAAGAGAGAAGGTCAAACCACCTTGATAACAGCCCATAGACCTCCTTTCCTCCTGACCTCTCCTGCAAACCCATGAAATTTTACTTGAAAAAGTAGGTATGATTTGGAAAGATACTGCCTTTAGACAATAAACTGTGCCAAGGGTTATATGTCCTCATTATTAAAAATATCATCACTTTAATGTGTTCTCCAGGCCCTGTGATGGGCCCAGTTAAAAACTGAGATGGACCAGACTTGACTAGAAAAGTAAGGCCAAGCTAAAGGTAGAGTTACAATTGTGACAGGAAGGAAAAAATATCAAACTTAGCTTCTATTGCAAAAATACACCCAGGACACATCTTAAACTTTTCAGCAAGTCCTTAAAAACTGCAGCTTTTGCACTGCTAGTGAAACTGTTCTAATTAGTCTTAAGGTAAAAATCCCAGATGTGCCACCGGAAAACCAGCTATTCACTTCTCTCTAAGTGAAGCAGAGGAAAGGACCAGCTTAAATAGCAAACCTAGGTTCCAGGCCGCTAATATCTTCTCTCTGATGTGTTGCCTGGAGAGTCCACTGGATTCTTTCCAAGGACAAAGGAGCCCTTTTGGCTGCCAAGTGTGCCGAAGGGGGAACACATAGAAGAAAGAATATATAAATCCCTGGCCATTTGCTTTTCTTCCCCCAGCCTCTCCCCTTCTTGAAAGTGTCTTCTGCCCCTGCATGAAGCTGTCAGGTGAGGCAGTAATAAATGGGGAGCAGTGTCCCATTCCCTCTCCTTTGGCTCATTGATCCTGCCAGAGGATGTCCTCTCTACACTGCGCTTGCATGATGCATGGTTTCTCACATCTGTGTCTCTTACCCACACCAGGCATACCAGGGAGACCATAGCTTGTCCATAAGGGGCATCCCTGGCCTGACACTCAGTCACTTAGGGCTGTGCAATACCATGCAGAGTACACCTCAACATGTGCAGCATCCCATGGGCTACAGGATGTGACCTCCAGCCGCATATGGGGAGCAACTTTACCACTGACGACAGGTATGATTGCATCTCAGGTAACAGTATAGTGTTTTGCATTGTATCATTCTGAGGCTCTCTCCTCACTTGTGAGCACTCTTCCTTCTCTGTGTTCTTTAGTATTTTTGTTCTATCCAATTTTAAGTCACTCAGATGATATTTCCACTTCTCCTTGTACTATCCAGCAGATGTCTCTGCTGGGAGCATTGACTGTGGCTGCAATACCTATTGTAATAGTTTTTCTACACATTCCAGCTGTTGGGATCAAGTTATTGACTGACACTCTCAGACTTCAAACAAGAATAGGGTCTACCTATTACTGGTCTGCCATGTAGTGGGGTGATGAAGTCACACACGTAGTTCAAGGGTGATCAAGAGGTTCTTCAGGGCTCTGGAACAGTTGATAAAGGACTATAGAACACAGGTTATCTTCTCCCCTATCATTCCAGTTGCAAGCAGCAACTTTGGAAAAAATCAATGGGCCCAGTCTATGAAATACATGGCTTCAGGTCTGGTGTCGCCAGAAAAATTTAGGGCTTTTTGACAATGGGATTGTCTACACATCACCAGCCCTACTGACATCAGATGGGGTTCATCTTTCTCAAAGTGGGAGGAGAGTCTTCACTCAGGAAATAGTGGGGCTCGTTGGCAGAGCTTTAAACTAGACTGGAACAGAGAGGCTTGCCCATGACAAGATGAGGGATGAAACACCAAGGTGAGAGAGATGGGATGCTAGTGAGGGCTCTCAGCTAGTGCCTCTGAGTTATGCTGGGTACATTGGAGTACACTTGAAATCTGAGTGGTGCAGTTGGCACACCTGAGGGATGGGATGCCATCCAGAGGGACCTGAATAGGCTCAAGAAGTGGGCCCGTGGGAACCTCATGAGGTTCATCAAGGCCAAGTGCAAGGTGCTGCACCTAGGTCAGGGCAACACCTGTATCAATACAGGATGAGGGATGGAGCGATTGAGAGCATCCCTACTGAGAAGGACTTGGGAGTGCTGGTGGATGAGAGGATGAACATAAGCCTGCATTTTCAGCCCAGATAGCCAATTCTGTAATGGGCTGCATCAAAAATAGTGTGGTTAGCAGTTGAGGGAGGGGATTCTGCCCCTCCAGTCTGCTCTTGTAAGACCCCATCTGGAGTGCTGTCCAGATCTGGGGTCCTCAGCACAGGAAAGACATGGACCTGTTGGAGTGAATCCAGAGTAGGGACATGAAGATGATTAGTTTTCCTCTTATGAAGCCAGGCTGAGAGAACTGGAATTGTTTGACCTGGAGAAGAGAAGGCTCTGGAGTGACCTTATTGTGGCCCTTCACTGTAGCTGAAAGGGGCCTACAAGAAAGCTGGAGAGGCACTTTTTGCAAGTGACAGGGCAAGGGGGAATGGCTTTAAACTGAAAGAGGGTAGGTTTAGATTGGACATAAAGAATAAATTTTTTACTGTGAGGGTGGTGAGGTAGAAGAGGCTGCCTAGAGAAGTGGTGGATACTTGTTCCCTGGAAGTGTTCAAGGACAGGTTGGATGGGTCTTTGAGTAATCTAGTCTAGTGGAGTGTCCCTGTCTATGGCAGGGGTTGGAACGAGATGGCCTTTAAGGTCCCTTCCAACCCCAACCATTCTGTAATTCTGTGATTCCATGATATCTTGATGTACGTAAGGACAGCCAAAGTGTCTGAAAGTAAGCCAGCTGAGCCTGGATGTGGTCTGTCTGCATTAGCCATGCTCCCTGCCTAAGCTCAGAGGCCCAGGTTCAGGTTTTTAGCAAGCTTGCATAATTGGCCTAAATTAAGACTCAAGTAGACTTATGAGTTTGTGTCTCTGCAGCTTCAGTGATCCATACACCGCTGTCCATTGTGCAGTGGAGATATTCCCTGTCAGGACTCTTAGCTCTGACTGGATTCGAAGGAGGAATCAAAAGACACACACACACACAGCCACACACACATATGAGTTATGAAAGTGTCCCAGTTTTGAAGGTCCCAGCTCGTGATTTTTCTCTGATTGGGGTTGGTGACTCAGTCAGGGAAATTGAGAATTTTCCCTGTTGTGCTCCCTGCACCTTAATGTGACCTATTTAAAATTCTAAGCTTTATTAAATGAAACATTAACATTCAATAAATGTCTTATTGATTACTTATTTACTTAACTGGTATTTAAGTAGCATTCCCTTAGAGAATTAATAAAGAGTCAGAAGCAAGCAATAGTTATTGCATGTGATTTAAAAGGAACTGGGAAAGTACCCTTTTAATTTCAAGGACTATGATCAGGAACTGAATCTGTCCTATATGCAAGTGCCATGAACATTTTTATATTCAATAAACTTTATTAAAAATACCACTATGTTTTTGTTGAATCAAAATGTATTTTAAATCTAAATGAAATCCACTTTATCTACAAACAGGAAAGCATCCGAGTTACTGCATAGCTTAACTGGCCCAAACCAATACTTGGTTCCTCAGCTTGCATAGCCTATGGCTGTCACTAAACAGCACAGGAGTAAGAGTAACACTGGTGAGTGGCTGGAGCTTTGAGCTGTAAATCTGCAAACTGAAGATGATTTATAATTCTGCTGTGGCTAGGGTGTATATCTTGCATGTGCTCTGGTAGGTGCTCCAGCAGCCAGGAAGGCCAACCCTGTCCTAGGTCCCTTCCAACTTCGCATATTCTATGATTCTGTGATACACCTCCTCCACCTTGATAGGGAAAGAGGTGCTGCTCATATTCCTCCAAAAGCCTGAGACAGGTTTAGGAGTCCTGGCAGCCTATTTAAGAGCAGTGTAAGAAGCTCCATATTTGCATACCATGTGCTGCACAAAGTGTGTCCTTCATCAGGAGCACAAGAGTGAGTCTCTCCCTTAGCCTTTCTTCCATCCAATAGTTTGGCAAGACAGGAAATGTAGGTATTAGTTTCTATAACTGGCCCTACTGCATTTATCCTCTGCAACATTGGATGAGACATTTAGCTACCCAGTGCCTTGGTTTCTCCACTTGCAGAATGGGATGCTGTGAAGGTAAGTTATTTGATAATAGCTACATAGATCTTTGAGTTCTCCCTGGTTGCTAGGAAGAGCTAATGGATACTGAAGACAGTCAACACAGTAGAATTTCATGTAACTTCTGATTTATGTAGGTCTGTGTCCTTCTTACTTATGTCAAACTGAAGACTGAGAAAAAAAAGTTTTGAGGGATAAACGTGATTCAGTATCTTCCAGACCAGCCACAATTAATTCAGTTTTCATCCCTGCTCAGTTCTCCATTTTATCACGTTTGAACTTCTCCAGTATGTGGGTGGAGAGGAGAGCAGTACAGACATTACAGAGAAAAAGCTTTTTCCTCTGGGAAGCTGACCAACATTTTTGTTTTAATTTAGTCCAGTTTCATTCCAAATGACTTTCTGCCTAGCTGTCGAACTTTCTGTAAACAGTTTAGTGAGAGTCATAAAACAAATCCCTCAAAGATGAGAAAAATAAACATAGTCATGAGTTACTGAAGTGAGCTCTCTCTTCCTCTTGCTCTTTGTTAGGCATCACAGGAGCTGATTTTCCACAGAGTCACAAGAAAACAGTCCAAGGAGATAAGAGGAGACAGCACAAATGAAAAAAAAACCATCATGGAGAAAGTGTACATCTATATATATATATGAAAATTTTTTTTAAGCTTTCAGATAGATTTCAAGAGACATCTGCACTTCCTCAAATATGGAGTGACTGTAGAGATGGGGCTTAATCTAATCTGCCCCAGAAGAAATGGCAAGTTGGTGGTAGGGATGAGCTGAGCTGGTGCTGGGTATTGCTGGGCTGGAAAAGTAAATGCATGGGCATGTGTACTGTGTCAGCCCTGCTGTTCACGTCACCTGGACTCACCAGTACCCCCCTCTAGTTTCCTGTCCTTACCTTAAAGATTGTCTTTAAGTGCTGCATTAGGATTTTGAAATTACTGAGGCAGAAACAGGCATTACAGGTCCCTTCACAAACTCTATACCAGATTCTCTATTATTCTGGAACAGAACTAAATATAAGAAATCCATTGCATTTCTCTGATTGCCCTTTTAAACAGTTTCTCAAATTAAGCCTCAACAAGGAGCAATTCAGCTTTGCAGGGGCTGCATCACCATGAACCTCCTCAGCACTCTGTACTGCAGTGTTATGCCACTGTATGGAAGGCAACATGCAGCAATTATCTAAAATTACTTTTGGTGCTCTCTCCTCTGCCTGCTACGACAAGGGACAAGGATAAAGCCTGTATGAAGACCTTAGACCTTCCTTCTGTATATCCTCTCACCAGGAGCTGTAGCACTCAGGAGCCCACACAAGGACTTTGAGAACTTCCTGTCTTTTGCTGCCAAAACCAAAGAAAGCACAATATTTACTAGGTTAAATATGCAACATCAGAATGATGTTCAGGCTCTGATTTAGACTACAGCTGCAGCATGCTCATATGGGCTCATGTTTAGAATTCTGCTCAGGAAACAAAATAATATTTAATGTGCAACACCCATCTTAATCACTTTATTATCTTCAGACATCAAGGTTGAATCTGCTCATGGTCAAATGCTCTGAAACGTCCAAAGCTGTTAAGATGCTGACAGTGTATCACTAAGAGTCTCTGCTTAAATGCATGTTATTCCATGGTTTATTGGTTTCAGTAGGGCTTGATGGTCAGAATACCAACACAAAAGTAAACAGCTCCACTCTCTCAAAACTTGTCTATATGAGACTTTTTCCCCACCCTGGATGAAATGAGGTTATGAATGCAAAAGGCATATGAAAACAAAGTGTTTTGAGCTAAAGGGAGTCATAGAATAGATGGAGGTCAGATTCTTTTGCAAATACGTAGAACAAGAATTTGGATTGTACCTCCACCATGTGCAGCTTGCACAGAATTTGGCTTCATTGAATCATAGAGTATGGTGAGTTGAAAGGGACTCACAAGGATCACTGAAGTCCAGCTCCTGGCCCTGCACAGGACCACCCCAAGAATCTCACCAGCTGCCTGAGAGCATTGTGTAAAGATGCTGTTCCAGTGCCACCTACCCTCTGGGTGAAGAACCTTTTCCTGATACCTAACCTAAATCTCTGCTGACACGACTTCAGGCCATTCCTTCAGGTCCTTATCACTGGTCACCACAGAGAAGAGGTAAATGCCTGCCCCTCCTCTTCCCCTCACAAGGAAGTTGTAACTCTAATGAGGTCTCCCCTCAGTGTCCTCTAGGCTGAACAGACTAAGTGGCCTCAGCTGCTACTCATACGGCTTCCCCTCATGCCCTTCACCATTTTTGTTGCCCTCCTGTGGACACTCTCTAAGAGCTTTATGTCTTTTTTTTGTATTGTGTTGCCCAAAATGGCATACAATATTCAAGGTGAAGCTGCCCCAGTGCAGAGCAGAGTGGGACAATCCCCTCCCTCGCCTGGCTGGTGATGCTTTGCCTGATGCCCCCCAGGACATGGTTGGCCCTCCTGGCTGCCAGAGCACTGCTGACTCATATTCAACTTGCTGTCGACCGGGACACCCAGGTCCCTTTCCACGGTGCTGCTGTCCAATGTCTTATTCTGCAGTCTGTACATCCAGGGTTGCCCTGTCCCAGGTACAGAACTCAGCACTTGCCCTTGTGAAACTTCATGTGGTTGGTGATTGCCTAGCCCTCTGATTTGTTGAGTCTCTCTGCAGGACCTCTCTGCCTTTGAGGGAGTCAACAGCTCCTCATGATTTTAAGTTGTCAGCAAATTTACTTAGTATACATTTAAGTCTTGTGTCCAAGTTGTTTATGAAGACATTGAAGAATACTGGCCCTGGAATGGAGCCCTGCAGAACTCCACTGGTGGCTGGTTGCCAGCCTGATGTAACCCCATTTATTATAACCCTTTGTGCCCAACCCATGGACCAGTTGCTCACCCATCACATGATGTAATTATCTAGCTGTGTGCTGGACATTTGTGTTTGTCACTGTCGCTGTGGGTGGGAAAGTCAAAACCACACACCAAAATCAATCCTTGCGATGAGAGCTCTAGAAATTGAGATGTCAGATTTGACATGAAATAGCGAATGCCTTCTGTGCACATGTGCACAGCGTCCAGAAGCCAAGGGGAGTCAGGTGCCAGCTGAGACATTTCTTGGAGCTCAGAGCCTTTGACACGCTGTATTCTTGGATGTAGTTGACTGTGCTGTCAGGAGTGTAATTGGCAAAAACATGACATCATCTGGGATCTGGATCTTTAAAAGAAAACAATAGAAGATGGAATCAATCTTTGCTCCAGAAAAGTTGGTATGAGTTTCCTTCAGGCAGCCTCAGTAGAACAGCTGTGCTATTAAATTTCAAAGATGTTTCTACTAGTAGAAATTCAAACACAGAATTTAGCTTGTGTATTAGCTTGGCTGGTGAGGGGGCAAATAGCTGGGCAATTAGGCCAGCCGATGAGGAAGTAGGAGCAAAAAATCATCTGTAGTCTGTCGTGTACAGAAGGGAGCTCATGGTACAGCTGTATCCAGGGTTACCCCTGCAACTGACTTACACAAGGGGAAAGTTGTGAGTCCTGCACTAAGAAGCTTGAACTGAAAATTTCCAATGTGCAGTTTTCATACATGGTTGTATGTCTCTAATCTTTGTGAAACTCTGCCTGTCATGGATCTTCATTTAGGATCCTCTTTAGGACCCTCTGTAGGATCCTTTAAAATCCTCTTTAGGATTTTAGTCGCAGCGTGAGTGTTTCTGCTCTCAAGACATGATCTAATTTTCACAAATTTTGCAGTTCTGCTGTGCAACATCAGACAGCATTTCTTGAATGCACATCTACATTTTACAAATGTTTTTGTATCCCCCCTGGTATTTACTGCAGGCTCTAATTTGACTGTCCTGGAAACGTGCACGTTCACTAACAACCAAGGAACCTGGAAAAGGGGAAAATCCAGATCACCTTATCTAGCTCTCAGTCCTTACTAGTTACTTGTGTTCCTTGCTGATAGCTGAATAGGCTTCATTGTGGATCCTGGCAAAGCTAGAGAGATACAATGATGTGAACTGTTCAGATAATAGAAATCCCAGCTAGAGACCAGTTGTCCACCAGTCATTTGTCTGGGCTGCCCCATGAATGGGACACGTAATTCTTGCTAGGCTGCATATCTGCTTTGTGCTATGCCAGAGCTTATCAGCCTCTATGAAGAGTCTCCATAGGGAAGCCAGAACACTTGCCTATGGTTTTGCAGAGCAGTGGCTCTTCACTGCTCCTGCAACAAGTTTCTGCATTGTTGCACAGTGCTCTGGTAGGAGGCTTGGGCATTCCCACAGCTGATCAACACTTTTTGCTTCC
Source organism: Sclerurus mexicanus (assembly GCA_013396755.1). NCBI lineage: Eukaryota > Metazoa > Chordata > Aves > Passeriformes > Furnariidae > Sclerurus > Sclerurus mexicanus. The sequence goes on along the minus strand of VWZF01000639.1, from coordinate 319,537 downwards.
CTAGCCAGGATTTACCCAGCTTCTCAGCCTTGCTGCTGTTCTTAGCCCTGTTTTCTTCTGGGCTTTCAAGAAAATCTAAATGAGAGACTTTCACCCTGAGGATTTTACTAGTTAGTTTCCCCTTTGCCAGAAACATTCTTTCCTTTTATGTGTGAAGTGAAAAAAAAATAATAAAAAAAAGCTACTTTGAGAAGTGGTAATAAAAAGAAATCACCATAGTATGACCTACAAGCTCTTTATTGAAATTCCTTTCTTTCAGAGGTTTTCCCTGTACAGCAACAAAACCCATGAGTATTAGACAGAAAGTATTCATCCCAAACCAGAAGAAAACATGAGTGGGTATAAACCAGGAAAATGGTTAGAGTTTGGCATCACGCTTCTCATTTTAGTCTCATAAAAAGTTCCAGGATTGATTCTGGATTTTCTTATCCTTGAAATCCAGCCATGAGGGTCAGGAATAGAATTTAGAAGATGTATTCAAAATTAAGAAGGCACTGTATAAATGTGTTTGCATAAACATTTTACTTCAAATTTAATTTAATTTTTCCATTTTAAAAATTATCTGCATTATTAATGTAATTTCTTGATACATGGCTAGCATGCACTGCTGCTTCTGATATATTACAGTATGACATAACAGTAGCTGAAATATTTTATTATCTTAATGTAATTTAGTGAAATGTATAATGTTAATAATTAGCAGTAGCTATTACTTAGAGCTAGTTAAAACTTCATGCTATATTCCCAAGAGTATTTTATCTTATTTTTTCAATCTGTATTGCACTGTAACGGATCAACACTTTGTGCAGCATACATAATTTGAGTGCCAGAGTGAGTCAACAGCAATGATTTGCAGAAAGCAGTGTTAACAATGCGGTAAGAAATACTTTAATATTAGTGGTACTTTGTGCTTAGCTCATATTTTCCATCCCTATACCGTCATACACTTTACTAAGACAATTAAACATCCATTCATTACTTCTGTTTTCCAGATAGGAGCCAGAAGCTCAAAGCAGTGCAGTGATTTCAGGGCACTGTTAGTATCTGGGATCTGTGTTTTGTGATTCTTGCCATATCTTGTTTCACATTGTTGTTTTCTAGGGTTTTGCAGATGCTGCAGGAGTGCAGCACAAGATGCAATATAGCCCTCATACTATACCCAGCCAAAATTTCCCTCTGGACTCTCTGGTGTTCAGAAGACAGGTCACTTCAGATGGCTCAGCTTGTCTCTCTTACACTGGCCACTTCTGCTGTCTTGAGTGACTCATCCTAGAATACCCAGAGCAGACTCGGCTCCAGTCCTGTGCAGGATGCAAAGGTGCAATGGAGCAAACGAGGGGCTTCTGGTGGCACACTTTGCTCTGTGTTCACTGTATGCCAGCAAAGACCTCACTGATGACCAGGGACTGGCACCTCTTAAAGGGCTGAATTTCTGCTGTCTTGGACTTTGGATCAGGCTGCAACTGAGCAATTTATTTTGTCTTTGAGTCATTGTATTCTTGACTGGGTGACACCATCTCAGCTATGGCTCAGACCAGACCCTTATATAAAGGTCAGCTCTTCACGTGGGGCATGCTGGACTTGGCCATATCTCTTGCAGGTACAACCTGGAGGAAAACATCTTCCACATGAGATAAACACCCCAACAAAACCATAAGGATTGCTACTGTGGCAGAGGATGGCAAAGGTCTGTTCCTCTCCTTGTCCTTGAAAGGACTCAGAGAAATTAGATGAGATACACAGAGATTTCTTCTCTTCTTCCTTTCCTCTCTTATTCACCCTCAGCTGTGCTGCTATTCCTAGACACAGGGACCTAAATCTGAGCCACAGGCATTTACATGACTTGATATTTTTATAGCAACAAAAATTAGTTCCCCTTTAGCCAAAAGTGGCTAGAATCCCAGGTCTGGGATTGTGCTGATGGGGTAATGTCTGGAAGGAAAAAAAGTAGGAAACCTCCAACATGGAAACACTAAATACTATGGCAACAAGAGGAGCAACAAACAGGGCTTAAAGACACAGGTTCAGCATTAATTTCAGCAATGGAAACTAGAGAGAGGGAAATATCAGCAGTTTATAGTGCTGTGTTTTATCTGGGATAAGAAGATAGGATCCTACATTGGACAGAAAGCTATACGCACTAGAGGAAGACAGACAGGCAGCATCCTGCTGCAGGCTGCTGGCTTTCATCAGAGTCCCTTCTGGCCACTCAGCTGACATTACATGTGAGTTTTTCTCACATTATCCCTTTTTTCTGAGCCTTCTTTCCAGTCATGTGCTGTAAATACAAAGGGGGGGAGCATATCTCTGTAATTTGTTAATCCAGAGATAGGAGCTGGCTGTGCTGCTGCTGCCAAACCATCTGCTCTTGAGTCATGGAGAGATTCCTCCCTTCCCTGAAGAGCAGAGATTTTTCTCCAGTGACATTTGACTTGCTCTGTGCTAATTGACAGCTCTCTGTTGAAAATGATGTATGTGCTCAGGATATGCTAGGGTTTGTTCCATTTTGTTCTGGCCCTAGTGACGACATTTCACAGGTCTCCCTTCAATTCCTAAATCCCTGGCAAACAGATAATTTCCATACGTAAACCTGCTGAGTTCTTTCCAGAGTAGCCCAAAGGAGGTTTCTCTTGTTTCTTTTATTTCCTTTGTGGGTCTGAATCTCTAACCATCATGCCACAGTAGTTTCCAGTAAACATCTGGGGAAGAGAGACAGGGAAAAAGTAGTCTCAAATTGCTCAGTGAAAGGCAGGGGCTTTTGAAGTCAGGACACAGGCTTTAGCTCAGCAGATCTGGATTTATTGTGTTTGCACTTCTGCAAATTCCCTCGAGATCCTTGACAAGGCATCCCCTTTCATTATGCCTTCAAGCTCTGAAATGTGTGCGGTAGTGAGACTATAATCCACCTGGGTAAGGAATCTCCTATGCATGTACAGCATCTGCCATAATGAGGCTTCAATCTCAGCTGAGACCTGGTGAAGCTACTTCCATATCACAACTGGGTGAACTTGTGTCAAGTATTGACAGGCTATTCCCTTGCAGTACATTGTATTGCAAAGTTCAGTGCCTGGGTCCCCAGACTCCTGTAGCTGCTACCTCCTAATAATATATGTATAATAAGTTGGAAGCCTTTTTTGTCATCTTTGTGAAACAGATATACTTCTTCGTAAAAAATGGAGTAAGTTTAACTGTTTTTTAGTTTAAAAAATGACATCACAAGACTTCACTTCTCAGCATCCAATGGCAATGACACCTGAACCTCAGGCAAGTGACCCCATCTCTTATTCAGCTGGTCTGAGCATCTCTTTCCCAGACCGGCAATTTTTCTCCTGTAAGGTGATATTGTATTTCCTCACTATCCTTGCCCTTACCGTAAGCCTGTCTTAGGCTGTGAGGATTGAAGATTCATAAGGAGACATATGGCCTGAACATCTGCTGCTCTGAGGACAGGACAAGCTACTCCCACACACCAAGAGTGCTATGGGCCACAGTGTGCGTGATGTGAGCTGTCTGTGTGTATGTGTGGTACACGATGTTTGTGTAGCACGCTACTCAGAGCACTGACTGCAGTGCAGCAAAGCAATGAGGGTCACAGCAAACCTGCCCTCTTTAGTGATGTTTGTGTGGCTAGACTGCCCAGGGCTAGGAGAAAGCGTGGCAAGAGGGGATGAAGAATAGCAGCAGTAGAACCAGTGTGAATTTCTTCCTCTGAAGATCAGACTGAGGAAGCAACTCTCACCTTCAGCATGTTTCACAGGGCAGGCTAAACATGTGGGACAAGAACAGGGCAGTGGTTATTTCTCTCCCACTGGCTACCATTTGATCTTGGATTAGTTCCTTCTTTTCTTGTTGTATAAGTACCCTTTTTCTATAATGACAAGATAAGAATACCCTCCTTTGTAAAGTCCTTTGACATCCAAGGAGGAAAAATATAATATAGAAGGTACAGATTATTAGTTTTTTCACCCTCTTGACTAAAGTCTATCATTTATACAAAGAACATCATTGTTGAATATCTCTCCCTGGTGTTACACTGAAATATATCTGCTTTCATTGTACAGGAAGAAAGAGAGTTGTGTTCCTTCATTCAAGGACCTGTTAAACTTCTCAATGTGTGTCCTGGCAAGGCATCAGGAGAAGAGAGTAAAAGAGTAAATGAGAATAATGACAACCTTTTTCTTTGGCTTCTGTCTCAGTGGATTTCTATTCCCTAAGTTTCAGCAATTTCCAAGTTAATAATAAAAAAAAAAAAAAAGGCAGTTCATGGTTTTCATTATTTCATCCAAATTTCCTCAGAACTGGGGCCAGGTACATTCCACACAAAGGGATCCTTTTTGATGAAACTTCTTGGTTTCAAGTGTGTAACATTCATTTTATGCAATCTTGTGTTTCAGCTGAGCACATTTCACACAACTAAGTTCAGGACTAGGACTCTTGTATTACACCAGCTTTTAGAAGACAACATAGTGCAGTGCTTTCATCCTCACTTGCCTGCCTATTTGTACAGACTTGAACGGCCTCTGTCTGTGTTAAACTTTGGTAGAGTACTGCTCAAGGTGCAGTGGGAATCCCTGGTACATACTGCAGGGAGGTAGAACCCAACATTTTTGAAATAATAGTGGGATCAGAGGTATTGTTGTTCAGATGAACATCTTTTGAAGGCTGAAAGACTTGGTTTTCACTACATCAGCTGTGTGCCTCATATCTGGAAAGCAGCCTACAGACTCAGAGCAGGAAAAATCAGCAATCTCTTAGGATCATAGAATCACTTAGGTGGGAAAAGACCCTTAAGATCATTGAGTCCAACCATAAACCTACCATTGACAACTCTACCACTAAACCATGTCCCTAAGCATCATGTCTACACACCTTTTAAATACCTCCACGGTGACTTAGCCACTTTCCTGAGCAGCCTGTTCCAGTGCATTTTGGTGAAGAAATTTTTACTAATGTCCAATCTAGGCCTTTCTTGGTGCAAACTGAGGCCATTTCCTCCTGTCCTGTTGCTGAGACCAACCCCCACTTTACTACAACCTCCTTTCAAGTAGTTGTAAATAACAATGAAGTCTCCCCTGAGACTCCTTTTCTCTAGGCTAAACAACCTCAGTTCCGTCATCTGCTTCTCATCAGACTTGAACTCCAGACCCTTTACCAGCTTCACTGCCCTTCTGTGGACATGCTCCAGAGCCTCAATGTCCTTCTTGTAGGGAGGGACCCAAAACTGAACACAGGACTTGAGGTGCAGCCTCACCAGTGTCAAGTACAGGAGGACAATCATTCCCCTGGCCCTCCTGGCCACACTGTTTTTGATATAAGCCAGGACGTCATTTGCCTTCTTGGCCACTTGGGCACACAGCTGGCTCAGGTTCAGCAGCTGTTGACCAGCACCCCCAGGTCCTCTTCTACCAGGCAGCTTTCCAGCCACTCTCCCCCAGCCTGTAGTGCTGCAGGGGTTGTTGTGACCCAAGTGCAGGACCCAGCACTTCATCTTGTTGGCTCTTGAAGTGCAGTGAGTGGGCTGTCATTGGTGTCAGAGCTCAAAACTGGTGGCCATGGACTGTCAGGCCGGCTTGATCCATGACATCCTGGAGTTAAGTTGAGCTTATTTGAGCTCAGTTCAGCTTGCTTTTTTTTTTTTTCCACTTTTGGAGATAATACTAGTGGAGGAACAAATAGGTCCATGTCTTTGCTTTCCTCTTCTAGCTACCAAGATAGCCTGAAAGTGTTTGTATTTTACAGATATTTTGAGAGAACTTTTCAGCAGATATCTCCATATGAAAAATTCAGATCTTGTCTCCACTCTTTTTCCTAATACACCCTCTGGACAGCTTGAGAACTAATAGGATTATGATATCTATGATACAAGTATAGCACAAATAGATGAGAGAAAAAATAAGTTTTACCTATGCTGTTTAAAAATCTGAGTTTTGTTAGTACATGCTTAATTCAACCCCGCTATAGGCAGCTGGAGAACAAAATATCAATTTGCTGAAGATTCATCTTAGTCTGATCTATACAGCCAATACCACAGATATCCATGAAGTCTTACAGGAAGAAGCAGTGCAGATAAGCCTTGACATTTCTGATGCTAGAAAGGTTAAAAACAAGAAGAGAACGGAGGTTTCCCAAGAGGGAGAAAATGTCCCACTCTTCAGGCCTTTTTTTTTATTTGTCTCGAAAAGGAAAAAGAAGAGCAGAGACTCACCTTGCACTTCCTTTTGCCATTTCACTTTTCTTCTGCTTCTCCTTATAGCTCAGGAAATGTCAGAAAGGAGCTGCAGTCAAGGCAGAAGTTTATGTCTGGAGACTCACCAAATCACAAGCAGCCCAGCTGTGCATCTCACCCTCAGTCTTAGGAAGTTGACCTTGCAGTTGATTCTGGGCTTGAAACATCCCATAATGTTTAAAACACTGGAATAGAAACAAAACGGGGATTGCTCAGACAGCAGGGTTTCCTGGGAGCAGTGAAAGTCCTGAACAAAGACATATCATCCAACCAACCATTTCTACCAATTGCTTTCTGTATATTGTACAAATGAGACAAAAGGACAGCTTTGTCAGATGTTGCCTTACATTTTTATAACAAGGGTAGGAAGTGGCAATTTGCAGTATTATAGAGAATTAAATCAGGGAATACAAGGAACAGAGGATGCCTTCTGCTCAAAGAGGCAGAATCCAGCACATTTTATCCACAGTTCTGTTATAGTGGCACAGAAGACCCAAACACCTCAGGTGGGTTTCTTAACCCAAGGTTTCAACAGTTTGTGGTTGATTTTTCCAGATTGCTCGCTTGCCAGCCAGAGATTTGACCACCAGGAGGGTGGGCACTGACAGCAGTTACAGAAGCCGATGGGAATCTGCTCTGGTACTGTTAGAAGGAGCAACAGAATTTAAAAGCAAACATAAAAAGAAATTCCCTTTCTGTCTTCTTTCAGTCAAAATCCAGTCAGCAGTTGCATAGAGTTATCTCACAGACTTGCTAATATCAAGCACTCTTGTTAAGGTACAGATTACAATGATGTATGGGGCTCAGTGCAAAGTCACAAATGCTGAGTTACACATGTACAGCAGTGGGAGGATGTGGAAGGAAGCACAGTGCGTGGGCAAGTGGTCAGAAAAGAATGGAAAACAACACCTGATCCATTGCAGACAACGTCAAGCAACCCATATTTTAATGAAGAATGATCATGATCCTGCCTGGATAGGAAAAAAATAAATTCATTTCAGAGAGAGGGATCAAACCTTCCTGCATTCTCTGGAAGGCTTCAAGGGGAAACCAGCCTTGGTTTCCTGTCATGATCTGTCCAGCTGAGCCCTCCTGTGGGTTAAGGCTGAGGTGAAAGGCATACAGACAGAACCACCCCTGCCATGTGAGCAGAGCATGAAGAAAGGCTGAAATGTACTGCTGGGAGAAAGGCAGAGAGAAAGCTACATAAGAGAGAATCCCTCTCTAATGAATCTCTAATGGATAATTCTAATGAATTATTAATTAATAATTCTAATGAATTATTTTTCCCTCCATAGCTTCACTTTTTACCTTTCATAAATTTCGAGACAATATTATCTATTTTGAATCTCATTAATAAATACTTTTGTTGGTAATTGATCTTATTGTGGCTTGAATTAAGACCGATCTCAAGGCAACAAGGCACTTTTTACACAAAGCTATGCTGTCTCATAAAGGGGGATGCTAGAGACACTTCAGTAGGCTCCCTTGCTCCCAGTGAATTCTCCACTGTGTCCCCAGATGATCTGTACAAACCAGTTTATAGAGAGAGGAAATATCTCTTCTTATACCAAATAAATTATATAGTTGGGAAAAGCTGACAACCCTCTGGGTTCACTTATGTTCATGTGCCTGAAAGGTTGTCTGTTTTTGCCAGCTATACCACTTGGCCTGATCAATAATTTTCCTCCTCCTGTGAACTGTGTTGTATTATGAGCCATGCAATTTTGATCATGACTTTTCTCTCTGTTACACAAGGATAATACGTTTTAGAGGCTAAGTAAGGAAAGAAAAGGCAAAGGATAAAAAAACCCCTAAACACAGATAATCCCTTGTGCCAGAAATAATTATACTTCTGGAGGCATCTGAGCACTTTTTAAACCTCACACTTGATAGGTCAGTTTAAACCAGATTATGATCTTGATACGACAGTTCTTCCCCTTAGAGCAGTACAACAGCTGTGGCTGGTGAACATGTTCCAGTCCATCAGCATTCAAGAAAAGCATTTAGGACCTACTCAATTGTAAACATTACCCTTATGAAGAGAAGCATCTCTCTGGGAGGATTTTTGACTGTGTATGCTCCACCATAGGATGAGGTTGCTTCTTTCTGGTGCAGTTGCCCATATCAGCCAGCTACCAGGTCATGACTGGGCCTCCCCATAAGGTGCCTTCTCTTCCTGGCTGTCTGAGGGCACTGTTTGTAGAGATGATGTGTTACCCTCTTCATCAAGTCACCACTATGCCCAAAGTGCCCTTATGGAAGTGTCAGTGTGGCATCTTGACCACTACCATCCTGTGGGGTACAGGAATAGGGACATTTCTTTCTGGCATTTCTGCCTGGAGGATGTTTAGATAATATTGTAACTCTCATGACAGGGGAAGTGAACACTCTGGATGTAAAACCTTGCAAAATAAAATTATTTACTTACATAAAAGCAAACATACAAAAAAAAGTAGTGAACGAAGTAGGAAAAAATGTGTCTTAGTTTTCTCTGACAGGCATTTGAATTGGGCAACAAAGTTTACTTTGTTCTTCAGTCATGGTGTTTCTCTCTTTTCTTCCTTGCTGCAGAACAGCTTGCTTGACTACCTATTCCCACACATTAGGAGAAGACCTTCTGCTATGAAAACACTTCTTTGATCCTCTCACCTGCTAAGATTTCCTGTCCCTTGTGAATTCCTCCGTTTCAGCCCTTCACCAACATCTGGTCCTTTCATTTTGATGTTAGGCACCTTTCACTTTGCACTTCCCCTTTTTAGAGTAAAAAATACTAAACTGGTCTCTTGGTGACAAGTAAAAAAACTGTGGGCATTGTCTTACCAAAAAATAGTAACCTGTGGAATCAAGAAAATGTTAGAGAAGTATGGTTTAACTGTCTGTCTTGGTTTTTAGAATCAAACAGTTATTTAATGAAATAGAAGGTAGCCAGTTCAAGCCTGAACAAAGAAATAATTCATGGTGCAAAATGTAGTTAGGCAATTGATCACTTCCACCACATACTTCTGGGAGCAAAATCTTACCAAGTTTAAAAAGGGAATTAAACAGATATATATAGATAGCAAGAAGTAAAGAGTATAATTACTAAACCATGAGCACTTCAGGACCTGAGTTGGTCTTTATTAGTGGAGAACAAGATAAAACTGTGAGCTACAAAGGTTATCCCAATGAGTTTAGTGCTTTTATCTATTGAAGTAATAAAGTCCCGGTCATTTCTGGAGGCAGAACACTATACAAAGAGGATACTTAATCTTGTCCGGCCTGACTGTGCTTATGTGACAATATTCTAGCAGACCAGTGAATCCTAGGCCTGCAAGAAAAGGAAGGAGTGAGGACTGAGGTTTTTTGGCAAAGCAGTTTGTGGTCTGATAATGAAATAGCAGGGGATACTTCAGGTCAGTCCAGAAGTGCACTGCTAGACACATGCAGTAATAGAAGTCATCCATTATCTATCAGGCACAAATATTTTGAAAGGAAAATTTCTGCACAGGCTTGGAAAAGATGGCTGGATCATCATTCTGATGAGATTTCCATAGAGAAGTTACAGTATTTGCAATGTTGCCAAGTTTTAAGCAATCTTCTCTCAGCCAGTTTCTTTCTTTCCCTCCCCACACTACCAAACATGATTAGATCATATTATGAATGTATTGCCTGCCAAATTTCATATCTAGTTAATCACACTGAGCACTGTGACCTTATAAAAGAATCTTAAACTAATTAAACTCTTTACTCTGTGCCTACATACAGTTAAAAAAAGTCTCACCAACTTATTTTTGAGCAGTATTTATTAAGGCATCTTGATTTATGTTCCTCTTTTTGCAGTTGATATGCCATGCTTCAAAGAGAAAGGCTGTGAAGCAAAGCAGGGTTCCACCCTATTTGTGATTACATGGAGAAAGAGGATGATACAATACCAAATACACTTAAGAGAGACAGGAATATGCACATCTCTGTCATATGCATCTGTTCCTATTTATTTGTTTACAGTGAGATCCATGTGGCTTATTTTGGTTGATAAAATCATAAACATTTAAAGCAGTTCATCTGTGCTGACCAGTAAGGTTTTACTCTCCTAGAACAGCAGAGCAGGGCTGGCACCAAAGGCTAGATCCTGCCACCCTTCTGGCATATGTACTTTTCAGAAGCAGACAATATTTTTTTTCATGATGAATGACAAGTCAAACCAGTTCAATCTGTCTGGCTTTGGATCAAGGTGGTTTGGGATTAAAAATACATGGAATAAATCTAAATCAAATGTCAATGACCAAGAGATTCTTTACACAGAAAACAATGACTGAATATAAACAATGGTATTATGGACAGAACTAAATATATGGGAGGAAAAAATCCCACAACAGCCAATGCTCTTTCAGCACAAGCTAAAAATTGGACTCAAGACCAGTTCTTCTGAAGTCCTTCCTGAAGCATGTTAAACTACTCAAAGCAGACTTTTCTGTGTAGACTTTTCTTGCCTTTTATGATTTTGCATGTTACAGTGCAACGGAAGTTCAGGAAGGTCTCAAGGAGCATGGATAGCTATAAAAAGTTCAAATCTATGCTGTCATGAGGAACATGCTTTCAATGTAGTTTCAAGATAAAGAAATAATAACAAAGATAGAGAAATGCGGAATATCTAGCAGGACAGCGTGCAATGGAATAGACCATTCCTTTCTTTTACTGCTCAAACTTGTAAGATCAAAGCCCTGCTGGAGAAAACAAGAATTGCTGTAATTTCTTTTCTACTGCTTTTTATTGCTTCTTGTCTACGAAGAAATGTTCAAAGTAGTAAAAATCAATACCCTCTCTGTCAACTTGCACACCACTGAATACTAAAAGTCAAGGAGAGCAACAATGGTGTAGTAAAATATTTTACTTTGTTTCAACCAAGTTTTTTCAATCTTTAAAACAAAGCAGAAGTGTTGATTTTTTAATCCTGGAGGCTGCTACATAAATATTTGCTAAAAACTTCGATACACCTATTAACAATATATATTGAAGGCTGTTGTGTTTAGAAGCTCCTGTCACTCTCCCAAATGCCTTTGTAGTGTTCTGGGGCTAGACTGTTTGTAGTCCCAGTGGGAAATTATTTCTTTTTTATTTGTACAAAGCAGGTAACATACTGCAAAATGAGGGCCTCTTTCCTGTTTGCTGAGAGTAATGATTCACATCTTGGGAGGTGAGGAACATCCAGCCATCCCAGGACTTGGACAGAAAGCTTTCCATGTGACCCCTGACATTGTCACATCTCCCAGTTTCAGTTATGACTATCCACTGGGACCTTTAGGCTTCAAAAGCTTAAGAGTGCCATTCAGTGGGACTATTGATGTAACCAAAGTTAAGCACATGCTTAATTCTTTATTAGGTCAGAGCTTAAAATACCATTGCAATCAGTACTGTGTAGTGTCTTCATGGATATTTAAAACAGAGGTCTTATGAGCTATACAAAGTCTTCTATTAAGTTGAATAAACTTTTTAGTTCACTTTTTTTTGTATATGTAGTATTTTTACTTGAGTAACAGCTCATAAATCTTCTAAATCTCCTTAGTTTATATAGCTATAAGTAACAGAACTAAGCCAAGATGCATTTTTTTTGTGGCATTAAATACACAGAAGGAGATTTTTTGATACAAACATATCCTACTACTAGCAGAACATGAATTCCTGGAAAGTGTGACTGATTTCACAGATGCAAATTCTCCCATAGGAATTATGTATGGGCGGTGGGTGGGATTTGTGCTTCAGAATTATGCACAGTTTAAATATTGAGGGACAATATTTAACAACATATAATCTTTCTGTTTCATATCCCGATACCACTGCCTAAAAAATGATAAAAAAGAAGTATTAGAAAACTTTTTTTTCTAAGTTTTTAAGTGGAACATCTGTAGTGGTCTGGCACACCAGAGTTCGAAGACGACAAGGAAGACATGGAGAATAAATATGTTGAAGCAGAATCATTGGGACTCTCACCTGCCACATCCTTCTTTGATAGGGACAGAAAAGGTGGACCAAATACTGCTTTTCAACAACTCGCTTTTTAGCATTTAGTTTTGCAATAGCTGAAGATGGTGTTTTTGTTTTTGTTTTGTTTTGTTTTTTTTGTAGTAAAAGTTGATTACATGGCTGCACATTGGCCTGAGATTTTGAGCAGTATATCTTTTTATAACATGAGATCAAATTTTCCAATCCCCTGGTGACCTTGTCCAACTGTTCTCAGAATGGACTATTGGTCTGAAAGATCTCAGCCATCAAACTTCACCTATTAGTTTGAGCAATCTTGCTTTCTCTTTCTGAACCATTGTATTTTTATTGTCTTTGTCATCTTATTCGGATCTCTCCTTTTTTGTCAAGTTCAGTGAAGTCAATCAAGGGAGAAGTACAAAAAATCTGAGAACTGATTAGCGTAAGACAGTGCTAAATGATGAACAGCAGAACTCCCAAAAGATGCATTGGGAAGATACATGGTGTATTGCTGTTCATTTCCTGATTATTTACTTGTATGACATGTAAAACAACTGCATAAAAGGTGAATGATTTTGTTACTCCTTGTTATTAGGATTCCACTATTGTTCCCAGATAGACATTGTCACTGAACACTGCTAAGGACATTTTGGCAAATTTGACCTCCAAGGACAGAGAAAGTGAGCCTTAATTTCAGTTTTTATGGGGATCAATGAAAGGAGAAAAAGAGATCACAAGAAACCTGTACTTCAAACTAAGTGTTTAATTTGTTAGACAGCACTGCTCAAGTCTTCCATCACTCCATTATCTAACTACAATGCAGTTACAGCTTGTGAGAATCATATTTCCAGAACTGCTGTACTTTTACATTTTCAGTTTTAAAAAATCAGATATTCACCACCTCTGAAAAGTTGACCTTCCACCAATTACTTCCCACAGACCTTTTTCTGATCTTTATTTCATGCACACATTAATCTGACTGGACTTTATGCTGCAGTATTAGGCTGGCCTTCTAGGTGGAATATGGTTAGGTTTCCATCCCAAAACCTTATTGCCTTTTTGGCTTTCATGCTGATTCACATGTACCCAAGACCATAAAATATAAGCCAAACTTAAACAAAATTCAAACAGTTCCTAATTTTCCATGTCTCTGTTGTTTTGGTGATCAGATTGCTATACAGATTAAAGTTTTACTTGTTAACCTAAAAAGCCTTATTTGTTAACCTATGAAGCAAAAATGTGTATCACAAGAATGATCGAATCTATAAGTTATTTATTTCCACATAGGGAAATAAATAATTGCAGCCCTCTTTTATTATCCTCTTAGACAGTAATATCAGTGTCTGACCAATTGTTAAGCAGGATTGACTACTGGCTAGTTTTAATTTCAAACCAAATCTTCTACCTCTTTGTTTTCTTACATGTTGCTATAGTGAAGATCATCATAGATTGCATACAAAAGTGAAACACAGAAGGATCACTTTAAAAAACATAGAGGCAAAGACATGCAGTAACAACTAAACAGAAGCATATTTGCTTGTTAGGTGCCATTAAGTGGTCATATTTTTCTGGCTGTATTTTGCTGCTTACCTGTCCAGAAATATATTTGGAATCATAAACTTTAAACTGCCTCAATTTTCCCAACAAAATCTTTCTAGCAAATGCAAGCATTACCATTGTCATTACGTGTCCCATTAGGTCAAGGGCTGTAACAGTTGCTGACACTACAGCTCCTAGCTCTTTTGGCTTCTCTTATTCACACTCGTTTAGTCTCCTGGACTGTGATGCTTCAGTCACTGAGGATTAACATCTTGCTGAGAGATGGGAATAGTTTGCAGAGCTCAGGCCAGAAAAAGCTGCATGAAGTGCCCTTGTCTGCAGGTGCCTGTATAGGTAGGCTGCTGGAATTCTAATGTGAGTCATGAATGCTGGGTATTGCATTGCACACATTTGGCAGAACTTGAAGCCCAAAGGGCAGACTATACTCCTGATAATCCTAGGAACTCATAAAATATTCCTCAGATGTTACAGTAAGGTCTGGGATTTATTTTAAAAGCTTTATTTTAGAGGCAAACACTTTATAATCTCTCCTCTAAAAAGATCCCACCCTCCTCCAGATTTGACAATAATGCTTCAAAGGGAGGAGCAAAATATTAGCACTAATCTTTCATTGGTTGCTTTTGCTGTTACTCCTGAAGTGCCAGGTCTGAGTTTCATTTGAACTCCATTTTTCTCTAAGATACAAGACCTTTACAGCTTCTCAATGGGTCCATTTTCTTTTACAATGTCTTTCCAATGGTTTCTTCATATATTGTTTGAGCGGGATGGGTATTATTAGGCAGTCACTAAAGTTCAGGATCTAACTCCAACAATCCTGTTTGGAGCATGTTTGAGTACAGATGATTCAAACTCTTTCTCTGGCAGAAGATTTGTCTAGTTCAGTGGGAATCTTGCCTGTAAAAGGAGAGAGAAATTGACTACAAATGTTCCTGTAAGAAGGATGTCCTGTGAAGGCATCCAACCTGTAGTAGCAGAAATTAATAACATTGAAAATCACAGATTTCCTTCTAGCAGAACCTCTGAAGCTTTGGAAGATCATCAAGGCCATCTGGGATAGAATCATCTGAGCAGAAGTCACAAAAGCAGAAATATTTCTGGCAATGTTCCAGTAGCAGAAATAAGAGATTTCAGTAGTTTGGGGAGAAATAAAAAGTTTGCTAAAGTTTTAAAGACTGAAAAAGCTGGATTTTTTTTTTCAAGTCCAAATATATTTTATTCAGAACTATATATCCATCACTAATTATTCTTCACTCCTCTTAAGCAGGACATCCAGGGCTTCAAGCAGTAAATAAGGATGAAGCTGAAGCTACTGTATTCCACTCTGGACCTGCTACTGTTTCAGGATATGCACCTCTGCTCATATCCCTGCATGTCAGTTTCCCCCAGTATAAAATAGTGCATTTTTTTCTGTTTTTGCAGGTTGGACCACATAGTGTTTTCAGATTTCATTGTGGATTATTAGAAACATGAGCTAGTGGTATTAATTACACATTAATTATTCACTCAGTGGTCACTTATTAATTATCAAAGGTCTTGTTTTACTCTAGGTTGAAATGGATTGCTAAGTACTTGGAAATTACTATTAAAATATTATAACTCCATCAATTTTTGCAGCACTCTGTTTTACAACTCAGTGTTGGTGGAATGTACTTTTCAAACCTGGGGGTTCAACAATAAGACAGATACAAACATTGAAGCCAAATGCTACAGTGAGATTCCTCAGCAGCACAGACACATGGTTAAGAGCTTTTAGCTTTCTTTCATGGGGGATTACATACAACCTGAAATATTTGGCTGGTGCAATGTGCCTGGCGTAGTCCCTGCCTCTTAATAGGAATGCAAGAAGTGCATTCAGGAGCATTGTCTAAGTTGCCCAGAGTCATTCCTGGGACTAAAGCTACATCCCATGTACACACAGTCCGTGTAAATAGGCCATGTACAAACTTGTGGGATCATGACTGAATTCTGTTTGGCTGCTGAGCCATTGTCTAAGGAGGCAGTGGATCCACCAGCTAAACTGATTTGCTAAGTGCCAAGCTAAGTTAAGCACTGTAGAGAAATGCTGTGTGATTATATTTTCTAGTGGCATAATTACCCTCCATCAGAAATAAGAAAGAAAAAAAAAGATGTCATAAATCTACCAGTTTTACCCTTTAGCTCACAGCTCCATGAAACACAAAGACCACATTTGCACCCTATAAGAAAAGGTGTCCCTACAGAGCTGATCCTTGCACATGACAAAGACACAACTTCAGCAAGCTCCTCTTCTACCATATTGAATGTCTCACCACAGGAACTGACTCAAACAAATAGTTGCGGCCCTTGTGGGTATATTTTCCCCAGTGGTTCTGGTCTTTATGAAACCTAAGTATTAGGTCCTCTATATCTGGCCTTAACACTCAGTTTCCCTCTGTCCAGCCTCATTAGGTGCTCTGGGATTTCCATTCATTTTATACAACAAACCCAGATCTTGGCCTACATCCATCCTCATAAGACTCCCCCTCAGAGATATCCAAGCCTCAGATTCCTGTAAGCCAACTTTCAGTCCAAAAAGGACTTATTAGGTTAAAGACTTTAATTGCTTACTAGAAATAAGGCTAGGAAATAAACTATTCATGATTCCCCAGGCTTTAAAATAGTTTTGTGTTTCTTTGTGAAGATGTAAGGGCTTCCCGTGTTCACTGGTTTTATCTGCTTTTGGGGGATTCATTTTTTTTTCTCAGTTTTTTCCTCCTGCCACTGACTAGAAATGGCTTATTAGAGGAACCCAAAGCTGGAATTAGGAAGGAGTTTTCAGCATATATATGAATGATTAGACAGGACCAGGGGACCAGTAAAGCAAGGTTTCAGGACCCTGGGGCAAAAGAGATGCCCATCAGGGGCTCAAGGGGAACGTAGTCACTAAACCATAATAAGGTCCACTGGGACTTGGAGAGCTTTGATGGCCTCCTCCTGAGCTGCCAAGCACCCAGGGCAGCAGCCAGGGACTATGTGCCATAATGGTTAAAATCTTGGCATTCTTATAAGATCTTCTTATATTGGTATTCTCAATTATGTGTTTGTATCAGTGTCAAGAGACTTAGGGAAAAAAAAGATTATCGTGAATACTTTGGTATTGTTTTATATGGAAGGTGTACAAACCCTACAAACACTGTTCACAGTGTAAAGTCAATAGGTTGGCAGACAGACAAGCCTAACATAGAGAGATGTCTGGATAAAGGAATTCAACCCATGAAAGACCACCTGAAGGTGTAATGGATTTTGCACTGCAGTAAACTACTCCAGGTTTCCATTGGCGACCACTCTCAGATTTCTGAGGTTGCTCAACATGCCTGAGTTTTACAAACTGCTGTAGGTGTTTGTTAAAGCTTTTTGAGACGCTTGGGTTTCTACTTCAAAGCAAATGCCAATGTTTCAATTTTTCCCCCTCACAATATATGTGAATTTTGAAATCTTGCTACAGAAATTAAATTGACTTAGAGGTATAAAATATGTCCTTTGGCAAGTATTAAAAATCGTGCAAGAAAAATATTAGAAAAAATATACTGCTATGAAATACATGTTGAAGACTAGAAAAAAATCAGTAGCATGTGCTAAAAGAAAAGGCAAAACAAAATATGACACAAAGATAGAATATCAATTAAATGGTCTCTTTTGTTTGGATTAAACATTTCCTCAATATCAACATGTTTCAACAAAACATTTAAATTTTGCCAAAATTATGTTTCCTGGCAGAGATGGACTCTGTAAAAAGGTTTTGACTAGCACAAACACAAGTATGCCAAGTGATTCCTTTTGTGTTTTGTGGTTTTCATCCACTGTGGAGTGAACTTCTAGTGAGCCTCATTCATTCATCTGCCCCATCATAAAAATGTATGGCTATTTTAAGCACATTGTAAAGTGGATCATGTCACTTGGCCAAGCTGCCCAGTTGTGGAGCGTGGGTCAGGAATCCCTCTCTGCACCCACCCCACACCCAGCCTCGCAGCACCCCGGGGATGCACCAACCCCTGCAAGCCCAAAGGGAGCAAGTACAAACTGCCTCCTTCTGGGGACGTCTGTAACTTCAGCTCACCCGCAGCAAC
Source organism: Sclerurus mexicanus (assembly GCA_013396755.1). Lineage (NCBI taxonomy): Eukaryota > Metazoa > Chordata > Aves > Passeriformes > Furnariidae > Sclerurus > Sclerurus mexicanus. The sequence goes on along the minus strand of VWZF01000639.1, from coordinate 301,705 downwards.
TGGGATGGCTCATATAAATAGATACTTGCATTTCTTTTTTTCTCCTCTCTTAACAATATCTTTCTTTACGTAAGGAAAATTGCTATCTCAGAGCTGAGTACTGAGCCAATAAACCCATCACAAAAGGGAACGGTTGCCAGAGTCCAGAAAGGGTTAAGGCAGCAGTTGGAGAGGTTTGGGGTGACGTGTGCTTCTGGACGCCTGAGAAGTCTCTTGAAGGTAGTTCCCCTCTGGTGAGGATGGGAGCGTGCTGAGGTCTGAAATCCGAGATCCTTCGCAGCCTGGAGCTGGTGAGGTCCCAGTAAAAGCTGTTTGCCTGCTTCCCCTTCCCGAGCAGTCACACAGCTGCACTGGCCTGGGCAGTATGGAGCGAGCACCCTGGACACATGTAGGACTCACTCTTCTCCAGCTCCTGCTCATCTCCTGCTTGCCAAGAGGTACTGTAAGTGAGTGTGTGTGTTCCTGGCATGGCCGAATGAGTCCCTTTCCTTCAGTGTGGTCAGAGAGTTTTTATCTCATGCTCTGCCATGGGAAGTATAGAGATCTGCAGGGATGGTAACAATAGAAAGAAGGGGCTCTGCTTTATGTATTTCTTTTTCTTGTCGGCATGTGGGGGGGAGGTTTACCCAGGAATGATTTTTGGACAAACTTAATAGCCTTAAAGAGAAACAACTGGCTGAATTTGTTTGCCAATGGCCATCAAGAAAAGGGTATGCAACCACTTAGCTTATTACTCCTTTTATTTTCTCAACACTCAGTGCTAAGGAAATGATGATAAAAAGAGGCATTTAAGACTCTGAATTGTAAAGTGTAATTTGTTTAGTTTGGCAAGACAGAGATTTTTCTCTCCAGCCCCAACACCAAGAATGAAGGCAAGGGAGAAAAAAAGTTAAGGAAAAAAAGAAAACAAAACCCACACATTGTTTCCAATCTGGGATTTAGTTCTGCCAATATCATTGTTTCGAAGGGGAAACCTTGTTAAAGCAGAATGATCTTTTTTCTATTCAAGCCTCACTCCATTTTCTGCTGAACAAGCGTGTGTGGCTTATCTTGATAATGTTGAGCAAAAAGCATTTACTGTTGAGTGCAAATTTGCTGTAGTTATGGCCACGAGCATGGGCTGTTTACACCTGGAGGTGTCTGGATCTGCTTGCAGCAGCTAGCTGTCAGCATCACGGGCTGCTTTCTTGGGAGCTGCAGCCCTAAGGACTGGGAGGTGAGGTGCCCTCAAATCACCCACCCGTCAAGCTGCCACAGATTTCAGCTCTCCTGGCAAGGTAAGTGCCTCTTACTGGGGGAGCTGTCAGATAAGCAGGCACTTGGATCTCAATGACTATAAATAATTGGTGTCAAGGATGGTGTTTCAGAGCCTGCCTCACCAGGGGCCGTGGCAGAGGGTCTGCATCCGCAGTGCCCTTCCCTGCTGACCCCTCAGGACACAGGCTGCAGGGGGCAGGCAGTGACCAGCGTCATCTGCACACCAGGCTGGCCATCAGCACCTCAGCTGTCCTGGGAGACTGACCTCCTACCAAAATTTCCCCTTGGGTCACAAGCACAGAGAGCTTCTCCCCACCTCTGTCCCATATGCACTGACTTATCCCTGTGGTGACCTGTCCTTCGGCCACGTGCCACCTTGCACACTGGCCAAGCAAGGTGGCTCCATGGCATGGGCTTGGGGGGCACAAAACCAGGTCTGTCAGGGACAGAGCAACCCTAAGTGTAGGCTGTGGGTGTCATGCAGCTAGGTGGGCAACAGATCCCTCCTGCTGCAGGGGCAGCACGTCTCCCTCATGGTGACAACCTGGTGCATAGAGTACTTGGGCACTGGGTCCCCTCAGCAGCAGTGATGAGGTGGGGCAGGAGGAAGGACAGCAATGGGCAATGGGACACAAGGGGTGTGGGGCTGCAAGCTTTAGAGCGAGGGCGCTGGTTCTCCTGACACCTACTCCTCACGCACCAGGAGCAGTGAGAGAAGAGCCTGGGGGACACGTGGAGGTGAGCTGTCTCCCTTGCCCGCTCCCCTTCCTTGCATGGAGCAGCTGGTGGGCATTTGCCCAACACAGACCTGGCAGCATAAGGGGACCAGAAGCTCTCCTCAGCCATGGCAGGAGGGGCTCCAAGAGACAGGAAAGTGATTCAGAAGTGCAGTGGCCTTAACATGTCAGGGCAGGTTGGAAAATAGCATTTTTCCTCCTCCCCACAGATGTATCCAATTTTTATCCACATTTATCACACCCAGTTGCACAGGGCCTGCCTCAAGATTTGGGGGCAGGAGTCAGAGTGGTCTGGGAATTTATTTTTTGGAATAAACTTGGAGTGCATGTGACTCATGTTTCCTTAAAAATATATGGTTGTTTGTGTGTGTTTCTGCCTATCTAAACCCCTCCCAATCTCTCTTTCCCTCCCCCTCCAGCCTCTGTCTAGAGAAGGGAAGGCCAGATGCACTCAGACGCATCCAGATGCATTCAATCTTAGCAAATGGGTTACTTCAGTTCACATATTTAGGTTCCTAGCATGGACAAAGGGAAAGAGACTTGCTTTTTGTTTTGGAAAAAAAAGGTGGGGTTACTCACTCTTGACCCTGAGGCCACCTCAAGTGACACCCAGTAGCCCCTGCAAGCCTGCCAATGCCCAGGATTTGTCCCTCCACCAGCCCAGAGGGACCCCTCATGACCACAGGACCGCAGTGCAGTTGCTGTCGGCAGCATGAGGTCCTTCAGGGATGTGGATGCCCCTTTCCCTCCGGCAAGGCCAGGGATGTGGTGCAGGGGCAAATGGGGAGGAAGGCCACAGGGCAGGGAAGCAAGCGCTGTCAGCGGAGACAGAGGGTTCCCAGACTGAGGGCATCTTTGGTCTTGGGGTAGGGCTGGACTACACACCCCAGGGGAGCTGTGAGGAGTAAAAGTTGAAATAGAGGCTCAGAGGGGTTGCTGCTGTCTGTAAGGACTCTTTCTATCTGGGCAACATTAACTGTAAGTAAACTGTCAGCATGTTCCAGGTCTCATACCATTAAAATGGGCAAGCCCTCAACACAGGTCCAGCATCACTCCTCTACGTTTAGGACACGAGCACATTCTCATGTTATGTGGTAATGCATTTCAATACAGCAGCTGCTTCTTCTCTGCAGATTTCCAAATATTCTCCCCTATTGCAGAAGTCTAACCTCATCAATGCTGTCACTAACTCAAAAGTTCTACATTCATTACCTGTTCCTTTTCCTTGTCTTGCAGCACAGAGAAAACAAATTCTCTTCCTGATCGCACTAATTTTTCTGGCCAGAACAAGCTCCTCTATACCAGAAAGAATCAAAGCCTGAAGGGTAATGTGGCAGCCTCTGAGTTTCAGCCTTACTCTGGCTATTTTTTCCTGTCACAGCTTTTCTCGGATGAAGACACAAGGCCACAGTGCAGATAATAAGATCACAAATGCCAGCTGATAAATACAGAGGAGAAACTGAGACAGGGGGATGTTTTAAAAGGACAGTCGAATTGATGCACATTTATTAAACGGATAAATTCAGTTTAGTATCGTAGATTTCCTCCTGTGTTCTCCCACTGACTTGGATTTTTTTAAATAGAAATCCTTTCCTTCCCCCTCTTCCCCCCTTACCACCGCATAAAGCGCACACCATGGGCAGAAAAGGATGCTAAGTGACTGTAGAAGCAGCAGTCTAATTATTCAGCAAAGGTCTGTGACCCATAAAGTAAGTACACTGAGTAAAACTAAAACAAGGATGTATTTTAGTTCCTCTTTTAATTAGCCCAGATGCTGAAAAGAGTAATAGGTACATAATTTCTAAAAAGAATCAAGCGGTTTTAGAGACAGCATTATCCTATCATCCTCTTAACACATCTAATAGGCATATAGACATAATTTGCACAATAGTTTATCTGAGGCAAAAAGGTTAACAATAAAGACCTACCTTTTCCTTTATTATTAATGGTTTGGGGCACATCATTTTTCAAGAGCCCCAGTAGAAGTCTCTTAATGGGAACATCTCTCTTCTGTTCCAAGGTTTATTCCTCTCAGCCTTACTGAAATCAAATGGAGAATTTTACTATTCATCACACTGGAGCCACAGTTTCCCCCAACACTGAGCTCAAAGCATTTCCTGTTTTTAATGTTAACATCCACATACATGATACCTGTGGGGTGAGGCCCAGTTTGCATGTCTGTGCAATGACAGTAGAGCTGAGTAAGAAAAGAGCAGAAAAATGAGACAGACCTAAAGAAAATGTAAGCTGCTATGAGGTTTCACCTCTGTTGAAGTTGTTTTTTCTTTAATGAGAAAGCTTCCTTTCAGAATTATTACATGGCCAAACATTTCCCAGTAACAGCCTTAACAAAATGCTCCTTCAAATTCGAATGTTCCTTTCTTTTTCAGAAGGCAGTAGTTGTTGTTGAGCAGCATGCTGAAATATTATAATGAAATCAAATACAAATGGGCATGTTCTCATCTGTGAAACGTGAATTGGTTAAATAATCACTTTGAAAAAGTCACTCTCTATGGACTCATTCTAGAGAAGTATCTGTATCTGCTCTTATTACACTGCATTGTTAATGCAAATGGCACTTTTCAAAGCAATTTGAAATAATATTTCTTTGAGCTTAACTAGTATTTTACTGATATGCTGATGGATAAATTGATGCATGGGAGAATGACTCACCTTTGCAGAAAAACAGAATGGACTTGTAGTATGGGAAGTTGCATCATTTCAGACCAAGATGTGGATGTCCTTATATAGCATTTTCTTCCATCTTTCAGAAGTTCTGAAAAATACATGTACATCTCTCTGTCCCTCTTTCTCTCTCATATGCAGATTTCTCTTTTGGAGGACTCCAGAGCACATTTAGATGGCAAACTTTTCTTTTTGTTTCCCCCAAGGATGGACGGAGATGGCAAACTGATTTTCTGCTTAATCAGTCATCTGATCCCTCCACATAGCAGCTAACGTCAGCACAAATATAGAAAGTGGCAATAGGAAGTCAAGGAGAGAAGGGGAAAAAGTGTTCCATCTCAGCAGAAGCAAGGGCTTTTATCAGCTTAAAATGGTTGCACCCTATTAAAAAACCCAGTCTTCTAAAGAAGTGGAAGACACAAGAGATAATTGGTGTAATTAGGCTTGCTTCAATTCACCTAAGTTCTCAGCTATATAGTTTTTCCAGCTCTCAGACCTTTGGAACAGAAATGCCTTTCTATCCAGCAAGGTATCTATGATTGAAAAATTCACTATGGCAAAAGATGAGTGTGCTGACACTGACATTTTACCGTGATGAGCTGCCTGACCCACTCCTGAGGCAGCAATGTGCTTGTGAATCTGTTCCTGAATCACCGAAGCTTTAAGCTTGATCTCAACCCTGGGGATCAGGGAAGGCAGAAGCATCAGTGTGGTGAATTGCCACTGGGGTAACTCAGCCCTTGCACTGACACTAACAAGGAGGACATTGACTGGGAGCATTGCCTCCTACTGCTGTCTTACAAAATCCATCACTGACAGCCTTCAGGATCCGACATGTGCTGCAGGGATTAGGAGGTCTTGCTAGGTGCAGATGTCAGAAAAACATGAATGTGTTGCCATCTGAACCTGAAAATGTTCATCTCTCACCTCACAGTCCTCCTCAGGCCAGATTCAAAGCATTGGGTGAAATGTTGCATTGTGCTCTGCCAAGCTCCTGAGCCAAGCAGGTCTTCCCTCTGGCATCTGCCCTGGAGGCTTGCATGCTTTCCCAACACAGCCATTTCTTGCTTCGTTTCCATGATCTTGAGCTGCTTCCATGTGTGCTGTTTATGCCTGGATTTAATGGGCTTTTCTTCCATCATTAAAATCTCATAAATTAATCCACTGTTTATTTGCCTGTCTAGAGTCTTGTTTGTTCATTGCAGCTAAATATTTTGCATGGGTTGTCAAGCAGCTTCTTCCTGCTTGTCCCAAAATCAGAGACACAGTCACTGCCTGCAAGCCAGACTGCCTGCTTTGGAAGATTATCAAAGTAAAGCTCACAAAGCACCCCACAATTATCTCTGCCACAGCTGTCCAAGGCCTTGCTTTAAGTGTTTTATTCAGTCAATAAATCTTTTCCCACTTTTCTCTGCCTCACTCTCTTCTGTTTTGGGGTAATAATGGCCAAGTGTGGGTGTGGGAGCTGCCAGTGGTTACCCATCGCCAAATACACAAGGGGGAGTGGGGTTATGCTTTTGCCTCCCTGGAGCACAGGCTGAGCTCAGCCACACAAACAAACACTGATTACACACGCAAGCGGTAATGTGCATCTCCCGTTTAAATTTTTTGAGGCAAAGGTTTTATTTCCCTTTTGTTCAGTAGCCTAGATATATTTAAGCAAAACAAAAGGGATTCAACCTTTATTAAAGGTGCGCATAAAGTCTTCTCACAAGTTTCTATAAAGAATAGCTTCTACAAAACTTCAAAACAATAGATTTCATGATTACTGTGAAGAAAACCCTAGAAAGGGCCCCTTAAAAAAAAAATCTCAAATCCACATATTTCCTCATCAAGGATATATATGTTGCACAAACTTCTGTACCTGAGAACATGAAAGGGAATTGAATTGTCAGCAAACCAAAAGACAGTCTATTTTCATTGTCTCAGTTGAGACAAAGGCAAGAAGTGAGCAAACAGCATTTCTAGGTGGCAGCAAGTTTATATTTACAATTCTTTAAGGGCCAAGATCTGCTCCCATTTTAGCACTCATGGTCAACTTAGGCTACAAATACATACATGCAATCCACCAAGAATAAGCGTGGCATCTGCTTTTTGGTCCCCTTGTCTACACAAGCTCTACATAAAAATATAAATATGTTTATGCATACATTCACACTCTCTACCCACATACAAATACATGTGTAATATTGTAGGGAAGAATAGAGTCATTTAGGTGGAAAGGGCCCTCTGGAGGTCATTTGATCCAGCCCCTTTCTTGATGCTAACTTGAAAGCTAAGTTGTGTTGCTCACAGTCTTGTCTTGCCCGGTTTTGAGTTCCTGCAAGGATGGAGACATACCTTTGTCACTCTAGTGTAACTTTGCCTATGAACATCTGGATCATTTTATAGGTAGCAATTTCTCTTGGATAATTTATAGCTACAACCCAAGTGGATATAGCCATTTTATTAATAGGCCTTAGCAATCTTGAAAGAAATTAGATTTCTAGCTTGAGTTAGGGAAGACGAGAATTTGAGGGAAGGTTTAAAAAAACTCTGAGTGTTGGGTAGTTATTTATTAGTCAGACTTTGGGGAGTACTGCTTCAGCAAGGAGTGAGACCCCCAACTCCCACAGACCAGAGAAATATCTATTTTCTGTCTTGTATAGTGAGATGTATCAAACTGAGTGTCAGTTCTAATTAGATAATTAGACACATGTAATCAATTTGCTCTGGAATCTGAATCAGATAAAATTCATAGATAAAAGGCTTAATTAAAAGATAATAATAGCCATAGGTTACGAAGTCACATCTTGGCCAGGTTGATTGACTGCTGTTTTGGAAATTAGAATGTATGAGTTTAATTCCTGACTCTGCTATTGTTTTACTCTGGGACCTTGAGCAAAGTCACTTCACCTCCCTCCCACGTGGAAAGAGTACTTTGTAGAGCATGTCAAGATCTACAGGCAAAAGGCTATATAACTGCTGAACACTAAGGTTATTTAGATGCAAGATTTCATTATTAGAATAAAAAACTACAGCACCTTATTAAATGGCAGAAGAAGCTGTTTCTTTTTGAAATTATTATGAGTGATTATAGGGGAAGAGAAGAAGAATGGAAAGATTTTCAAACAGCAGCCTCATTCCTAAACTTAGAGCAGCAGCAGACTCTCCCTGGCACAAGGCACAAGGGAAAGGCTCCGTTCCAAGGAGCACAAAGGGCTGAATTTCATTTCCCAGCCAAAGGGAAAAAAAATGAAGAAACAGTTTGGTGGTCGCTTTTTTAATAGAGCCAGTAAAAATCATTAGGGGAAAAGATAAGCTTCCAGGAACCAGGCTTCATGAGGTCATGGAGAATCAAGTGAGACAGAGTAGCTAGGCGCAGTGGTTGGGAGCTCCAGCAGCACAGTAATCAGGTTATCAGGGACAATGAAACAAAAAACAGTTGTGCGAGAAGGGAGCCAGGTACAGGCATGCATGGGAGTGCTCCGCCTTAGAGATGTATTGCTTGTTGCAATGACAAGGCAACCCCGTTACTCAGAGTTTAATACACAAGGAAGAAGGTTGTTACCTAACTACAGTTTAAAAAAAAAAATAAAGAAAAAAAAAGAAAAGAAAAAAGAGGCGGATAGAGGGGGAAAAAAGAGCTGGTCTCATTAAGTTTCCTTCATGTCTTATCTTTCTAGTCTGCTCTCTCTCTTTTTACCATCAAACTCCATGAAAGCAGTCATCAGGCCTGTCAGCTGGTTCGGAGGCATGCTGACAGCACCGTGCACTCATTAGATCTTGCTTTGTAGAATTTAGACAGCACACTGGTAGGGAAAGACAGGATCTGCATTTATTGTGGCAGTCCAGAGTCACAGTCTGAGGTTGTTTCTTAAAAGGGTACTTCCAGCACAGCTTAAATATCATATGAGGTTATGTTAAATAATAGAAAGATGTTGCCATATTAGAAACGGTATCTGACAAAATGAACCTTTAAAAAATGACAAAAAATCTTGTTTCCTTTGGCAGAGAAGCCAAATGTAACAACATGTGCTTCTGGGTGAAAATAGGGAGTGAAACCAGCTAAAACCCAACCTTCAAAGTAGCCTTTCCTGGTGAATACCATAGTCTTCAAAAGTAGCAAATTCACAAGTAGAAATACAGCCAAAACATGCTGTCATAGTTTAAATAATCTGTACTATATATGATGCTGTAAATCAGTCCTGCAATCTGAAAAAACTTTCTCATGTGATGTCATCCTCTGTGGTTTTTTAAAACTATTTTTCTCACCACAGAAGTGGGAAGGACTTGCAGAGAAAGGGCACATATTCCTTCCCTCTGGTCTTTCTGTCTCCTCTGTCTGGCACTGTGAAACTGGCTAAGCGTTGTTTAGACACCCAACCTTTCACTGACATTTCAGCCACGTGTTACCACATAGTTTGGATTTTTCTGAGCTGAAGACTTTGGTCAGCCTCATGTCATATCTGATTTGACAAATCACTGAATAATAGATCCTGTCAATCCTTGTCAGATAATGGACTATTTCCATGTGTCCCCCTCTCTGTTCTCCACTTTCAGAGTACACAGTGATCAATGAAAACTGCCCAGGAGCTGAGTGGAATATCATGTGTCGAGAGTGCTGCGAATATGACCAAATTGAGTGTATCTGCCCAGGACAGAAAGAAAGAGTGGGCTACACCATTCCCTGCTGCCGGAATGAGGAGAATGAATGTGACTCCTGTTTAATCCACCCAGGTATGTTTATGGCCACACTGCATTCACATCAAATCTTTGGCCAAGGCAAAAAGAAAGGTGCTGGGCAGGGGAGTGGCAAGGGCAGGCACATCTCACTGAGGCATGGGATTGCCTCAGTTCTCCTCAGGAACTCCCTCTGCCACTCTGCTGACAGCAGCAAGATACTTGGCAAGGTTTCCCCACAGCAGGTAACATTGCTGCCAAAAAAAGAAAAAAAAATACACTTTCTACAAGCAGTGTTGTTCTGAGGATGTCTTGAGCAGGCATGGGAGCTGCCAAAGGGTGACATGGTAACTGGCTTCACACCAAGAATGTTTTGTTGGTGCTCTGGGATTATTTTCATCTCCAAAGCAAAAAGAAAGAGACAATATGGAAGTCTTGCTAGCAAGAAGGAAAGAGAAAAGTAAAAGGTGAAAGCAGGAGGAGATAGGACCACATTAGAAGACATCAGAATCATTTTGACTGGGTCCAAGTGACACCAGCATCCACATCCAGACTTCTGAGAGAGGTGCTTACAGATGGAGCAATGAGATTTAGAGATTTGGGCAAGTCAGACTGGGATTTTGGTTCCAAATCTCAGAGTCTGAACTGCCTAAGTTTTGGGGGTGGAAATTGGGTATGGTTGACAGTGGGGAAGCTGTCAGCACCACAGCAGTCACTAACATCATTGGCATTTTCTGTGGAAAAGAGAGGAAGGCTGTTTCTCTTCCTGCAGGATGATCTACCTTGGCTTTCATCTAACACAGTGGTTCTCCTTCCAGGCTGCACCATTTTTGAGAACTGCAAGTCCTGTCGCAATGGCTCCTGGGGAGGGACACTTGATGACTTCTACATCAAGGGAATCTACTGTTCAGAGTGCAGAGCTGGCTGGTACGGAGGGGACTGCATGAGTAAGTGTCCCACATGGGCAGGAAAACATGGCAGGGGCAGCGAGTAGTGGGAGAAAGCTAAAGCCATGCTGTTTCCAGCTATTCCTGTACAGTGACTCTTGCAAAGGGCACAAGCAGGAGAAGGCAAACAAACCAGGCACCAAGCAAATCTACAGTGAGGAAAATTTTTCTCTCAGTTCTTGTCTGCTAGGAATAGGCCTGAGCCCAATGTCATGGCAGGTTACAACCCTACTAAACTTCTAGTTTGTTTTGGTTTATTTTAAAATGTTAACTACTGTGACTCCTGAAATCTTCTGTTCTCTGCATTTCTTGGACATTCTTCAGCATAAGTGATTCCGCAGAGCATAAGCATAAATATTTACAAGGGCAAAAAGAGCTTCTCCTCTGTCCTCCTTCAACCCTGGACTGCAGAACCAGCCCCAAGGAAGTCCCAGTTTTTCCTCCCTCTGTTGCACAGCTTCAATGCACTCCAAGGCAGCTCCAGAAAACAGTGTCTTGCAACTGCTGACAGTGTCACGATACACCAGGAGCATTTCAGGCCCTGATAGCAATATCAAAAGGTTTTTGTTGACAGTATACTACAGCTCCTGGTCCTTAGATTTTGCTGAACTCTTGGTCCCAAAGCTTTCTTTCAATAATGAATTCCATCAGCTAATTGGATACAGTTTGACTGTTTTTTCCTTTACCAATTTCCCACCAGTGAAGGTAGAGCTCTCTTTTAAATTTTTATTGACTGTCTCTCTGTTCACATTTCACTGGAAGGGATGAAAGCAGGATCTGCTTTCCCTGTTCTGTTCTGTCCATTGTTCTACATACCTCAGGCTTGTCTCCTCGTAGTCATTGATTTTGAAGCAACAATTTAACTTGCTTTCCCAACACAGCCCATGACCATTCAGGAGGTGAAAGCATACAAAATAAAACTGTTGCTTCAAACATCAGAGTGTGGGGAATCAACATGTTTCAGCAACAGAGCTAACTCAACCTTGGTGCTTTGAAAGTTGATAAGCTAAGTCCTTTGCTATTTATGGTGTGATTTCTGATAGCACTGTAATGTCCCATTTGCTCTTGGTTAATGCTAGAGCTCCCCTGGCACTTTTTATAAAAGCAGAGCCAAGAAAGAATCATTAACCCATCTAATATTTCCTCCATCTGACTGAGTATATTGGTTGCCTACATTATATTTCATGCCTGCTTTCCCTATTTGTTTTAAAGCAAATACACCCTTGAAAGAGGTCTATTTGGACATTTTTGCAATACTGAAATTTTGGAGAGCTTTGTCTTTCAGTGTTTTTCCTACTGCTTGCTCTTTTGAAGGAAGCAATGTGACACCAAGGATGTGGTCTCTTTTTTGTGGTTCTTGAGAGGCAGGGTAAGATGGTTAGATAGTGGTGTTGTGTCTTCCACTCTTAAAGAGGAGACATGAAAGACATTTGTGATTCCAGCACACTCCTGAGCTCCCCTGTTCTGGGTCTCATGCCTGTCTCACTTTTGGCCAGGCATGCACAGACTGCATGTCTGGAAAGCAGTGTATAACCATGGTAGGTGCTGGACTGCAGGCTCACAGCAATGTGGCTTTGGGTCCGGAGGGTGGCCAGCAGGTAGCTTTCAAACACCAGCACGCACTGCTGCTGGAGCAGTGGAGGTGCTAACACATCACGCTTCAGAGAGTGAAGGAGGTGGCATCTCTCTTTGGTACCTGCATCCCGGGTCACAGCTGGAATTTTGCAGGCAGCCCCGGGTGCCAATGAATCCCAGAAACACAAGGAAGCGCAACCAGAGTAGTCGAGGGATGTAACCTGCCGTATGCTGTCCATGCCAAGCGCACGGCCGGCCCCGGGACCCGCTGGGGCCCCGGACCGCGCTCAGGTGCGGGCGGGCGGGCGGCGGCGCCGGCGGAGGCAGAGCCGGGCTCTGTCTCCCTCTGGCGGGGCGCGGCCGGCGCTGCCGCGGTGCTCCGACTGCCGGGGCCGGCCGGGAGGGCGAGCCCCGCTCCGGCTCCATCCCTTGGCTGTGGGAGCGGCCCGGCACAGNGCGCCGGGGCACCCGGGCCGGGCGACAGCGGAGAGCGCCGCGGGAGGGGTCAGCGCAGGGGCAGCACGGAAAGCGTGGCTGCCTCAAGGGGGGCAGTGGCCAAGGGGCTGGCTGCGCCCACAAGGGCAGGGTGAGCCCCTGGGAAATGTTAGCAAAAGGAGGCGTGTGCCTGGAGGGCAGTGGCAAGGAAGAAGGACCATGGGACTGCCCATGGGTCTGTCCAGTTTGTGCTGTCTGCTGGCATAGCTGGATGCATGGACACGGCTGAAAGCCTGCCAAAGAACACCAGATCATTTGGTAAAATGATAAATGGTATAGGGTAGGCCAAAGTACTGTTATTAAGAAAAAAACACACTGACTAGAGTTAATTGGGTATTGGGACATTTTTTAATGGGATTTCTACTGCATTGAAATATTGCATCCCCTAAAAGGCACATCAGACTGTAAAACCAGAAGAAAACCAACCCTGCAGAACCTTTTCCTCTGTACCCTGCACTCCAGCAGCCTTTGCCAACCCTATTTGTAATGTTACTCGAGGGCACGTACTCCATCAAAGCAGGGGACAAAGTAGTGTTTTCTAACAGCTGTCCTCAGCCTTGCTGTCTGAATGTGATCCCTGTGATGAACAATACTTGTAGTTTTTGAGACTCTGTGAGCATTAATGTTTCACATAATACTGGTGAACAACAAACAATAGATAAAAACAAGTTGTGACAAATGACAGCCACCTTCCCATATCAGCCTGTTTCTGAATACCAATAATGTTTCTGCTCTCCTTCTCCTCTGCTCAGTCTTCTTGACCTTTGAAGGAGCCTTACATCGAAGACATAGCATCCAAACAGCAGATAATGAGTTCTTACCAGAGGTCATCTCAGGACCTCTCCCTGCATCGACCCACAGGTCTCTGTGGGCTACAACTCAGAGGTCTCCTGAATTTTTTTATTCTCTGCTAGTAACAAGCTTTAAAGGAAATCTTACTGTGGCCCTGAAAGCTGCCTTTATCCAGGAACAGGAACGGAACAAGGATGTTGATACTCTGCCAAAGTGGTTTATTTTTTTGTAAATGAGGCAGAATTTGCCAGCATTTGTATTTATGATGTAAATTATTTTTGAGAGCTTTCCAGGTCTCCCACAGATTTAGAATGGGAAGGGAAAACACTCCTTTTGATCAACATATGATTGAACTGTTGATCTGAGAAGTGACCTGAACTTCTGCTAGAAGGGCTGGAGATACAAGAGCACAGAGTTGATGTGATTGCAAAGGTGCTTCATGCAGAGACGGGTGGTAGCAAACCTGAGAACCTTCTTTTGGAGATGGTCATTGAATGGCTCCTCTTTAGTCTCTGGACCACCTGCTTCGCTGGCCAAACCTACTTCCTTGGCGCCAGTGTTCAGAGAGTTCAGGCTGTACCACAGCAAACAGAGAAGTGTGTTTAGTATGCCATGCATACAAGTATCTCTTTGCACCAGTTCTTTGGCTTTCCTTTGTTAAAGGCATCGAAAACTCAAAAGCCCTTCAGGACGAAAGGGAAACTTTCTTTGAGGTGGTCCAAGCCCCCTGTCAAACCCTCTGAAGATTTCTAGCAGCTTTGTCTCAGGTTGTTTTTGAGGCAGGAGCCAATGGCAGCACAAGGGCCTGTTTCTTGCTGTGGGAAGGAGCATTATCATTTTCACCAAGCAGATCCTGCTGTACTTGCTGAATCCTAATGTGGTTGCTGGGCACAGTCATTAATCCTTGCCTTTTAGAGGGAACTAAGTGAGCCACAGAGGATGATGAAACACTTTTGAGGAACTCTTCTGAGCAGGACTTCTGTTTCCTTGGGTCCTGCTTAATTAAGGGTAACTGAGGGTAAATGAACAAAGGGTATTTCGTTTGAACAACACTTTCTTAAGAGGAAAGAAGAGTAATTAACCTGCAGTTTTCATGTTTCCCCATAGACCAGATGCAGCAGTATTGATTTCCAAACACTATGATCGATGGGAACTGCAGATACTTGCTATTTCACCAAATCAGGCCACTGTCACCCCTTTTTCCCTAAGGACGGAAGGGCCCACAGGCAAGCATTAAAATCCACCATTTCAGTAGGAAACATTCATCCCGTGTTACTGGTTGAGAGTTTAGGCTTCCTCTTGGGAAACAGATGGAAGCAGCAGGGCTTTCTGTTGGACTAAAGAGGTAAAAAGAAGTGTGAGAATTGTTGTGGAGCTTTTTTTACTTATTCTGATCTGTGGTGTGCTCCCTATCAGAGTCCCCTGATTTGGTGATGCTGTTAGACTGAATTGCAATTTTTGGCTTAGAGACATAGCCTCATACCTCAGCAAAGCAACAGAAAGCTTACCAGGGGATGTAGTCATTTGCATGACTCCATTTGGAAAGATGGAGGCAGGAAAGTAGAAACTGAGAAATTAGCTCTGATGTGTAATTATTTGACTGTGCACTTTGCTAGCACTTGCTTGTACAGATCACAGTAAGCTGTGCAAAAATCACTAAACAACATTTCTTCTTCCACAGAGGAAAATACCATTAGCCATATTTTGTAGTTGTGGGAAAGGGAGAGGTTACTGAAGGTGAGAGAACATTCTGGGCTAAAAACATTCAGCATTCAAGATGAGGAATTAGGACATCAATCCCTGGACAGCTGCCTAGGGACAGCTGCAGGATAGCCATGAAAAGATATTGCTTCCTCGGTGTGTGACCTTGTCTGCTGTTTGTTCAGCTCATTGTCCTCTGATGGTTTTCATAGACTGGGCACAAACGACTGAAGTACTTTATCTTATTCTGTTGATGCTGGGCACTGAAGTACATTTTACAGTGTGGTGAGAAGCTGAGAGCAACACAGGCAGAGTGGGCCAGGAGTAGAGGAAGGGTAGGAATGAACCTGAGAGAAGGGATAAGGGCTGTATATTCTGTATGTGTAACACTGAGTCTTCAGTGTAACACTGATGATGGAGGAGCTGTGATGCTTATATATGTTTATTGGCATGGTGACATTAACACATAACGGTGATGTAGTGAATCCTCAGGACAAACATGTCTCCTCTAGGAATACATCAGCTGTTTTCCCCCCTCCTTGTGAAGGAATAGAAACTCTGATGTTAGTTGCAACAGCTCCTTTTCTCATTCTTTTGCTCACTTGAGCTAATTGAAGTGTTCATTGTAGTTTTGACACCTTCCAACCTGCCTCCTCAGCATCAATGATTGCACAGGTCAACATGGGCTCCATGAAAACTGTTCTCAGCTGAAGTGTCAGCCAGGTGGATGGGTGGGCTAATTAACCATGAGACAAAAGCCATAAGAAATGGTTTCATGGCGCTATATTTCAAACCAGGGAGAAGCAATCAACTAAAACTTTTCTAGGCGTACTCTTAGCCTAGACAATATTCCAGTATTGTCAAAACTCTTGTGTGGCTGTCCTGTTGTTTTATATACTGCTTTATAAGAAAGCGTGTATCTTACTAAGCCATCCTTGTTTTCTCATTCTGGTGTTTCTTTGTGTGTTTTCTTCAACTATCTCTTGCAGGTCCCTCACACAGATTTTTTTTTTTTTTAATTCTTTTGCTCCTCAGGATGCGGACAGGTTCTTCGGGCTTCTAGAGGTCAGATTTTGCTGGAGGGTTACCCACTGAATGCACGATGCGAATGGACTATCCATGTTCAATCTGGATTTAACATTGAATTAAGGTGGGTCATATTGACTTTTAGCCAGAACTGATTTCACTTGGACTTTGCGGCATGTGGATAACCAAGAGTCAATGAGGATCAACAGTTGTGAGCTCTGGAGCAGTGAAGGTATAGCTACCACTTTGCATTTGGTACCTCAGTTCTTTCACCAGTCTAGCTTGTGATGGGCAGCCACTGGACAAGTCATCAGTGCTATGTTTTAAGTTTCCATTTAGGACAGTTGGATGCTAAGAAGAGTTTCTCAGATATTGAGCTCAATATATTTCTTTAGAGGTCTTTTCACGACCTTTGCACCAAAGCACCCAATATTTTCTGAAGACTGTACCAGGCTAAACTAAGACAAAACTAAACTTTGAAGAAAAGCTGTAGGAACATTTTAGTATGATTTCTCATGCAAGGAGAGAGTTGCCCATGGGAACTGCCTTGAATTTACCCTACATTTTCCCTCTCTCATTTTTATTTCACTCATTTTACCAGCCCTGTCTTCTACCAACTTCAGTTATTCCTCTTACAATTCCTATGTCTGGAGGATGTGATTGGTTCTACTGCAAGTTTTTGCTCTTCTGAACTGTGTGTGCTTAGACTTACTAATGCATCCTTGCTAACTCAAACTCAGTTTTTGATTGAGTATCCTGCCCAGTGCAAGAGAGCCTCCTGTTGGACTGTTTTCATGTGGGTGTAGCAGGGTGCTCAAACATGTAGCAGGAAGTGTGGCAGGGTATTCAAACCTACTAGCTAATATCATAAAAGGACTAAATAAACCCTTCACATCAAGCCTTTAACCAGCTTTGGAGCCGAGGCAAAAGAATTATGCTAGATACACAAACAGTTTAAGTATGTTTAAATGTTTTTAATATGTGCCTGTATGTTGGAAGAGAGACTTAATAAGAGGAAGACAAATCAAAAAAGTTGAATAGAAGAGATTATGACTTTCCCACACTAATGCACTTTTTCAAACTTACAAATGCAAGCCTACTGTGCAGTTATTAGCAGCTGCAATTAAAGCCTGGGATAGTATTGTAACCCTTTGACTTTGTAGAAATGTATAGGAGAGACAGGAGCAATGCTATGAGGAGTTTTATGCTTTCATGACACAACTTCATATTAGTCTCAGCATGCATGAGTTGCACCTACCTTGTTTTTAAAAGATATTGTTGGTGAGGTACATAATTTGCACTTGCAACACAAGCTCGGGGGGCAGATTTTTTTCAGTTCTGAACAGGGCTTTGTCAATTGTAAGGCTTAAAAAGGGTTTCAGGAGCTACAGGTGTTACCCTGTTTTCACTGTTACAGGGGTGGGTGCGAGAGGGGAAATGGATCCTGTGCATGCACCACTAGTGAATGCACCCATCTCTGGGTAAAATGTTGGCAGCCAGGTGGCATCAGGCACAAGGTACAAGAAAGGGAGAAAAGGCTATTTTAAGAAAGGACACTAGATCAAGTGTGGCTTACTGTGGCTGTGCTAAGGAGACTCTAATCTGTTTCCAAGGCAGAAAAATGGGGATTGCTGTAAAATTAACAGATGTACTAACTCTTTGGAAAAATCAGACCTCCATTGTAGACCCTGAGGGCCACTCATATGCATACTAGGAAGATGTAAATGTCACATGAGATCTGTACAGTTCATTCTGTTTATCTTTGCTATTACCACAAAATGCAAAACTTTAACATGAGGGGTATCCTGCAGAGAGTGCCTTTCTCTTTCTCCTCATGCCCAACCTTCCTGCAATCAAGAAAACACAATACTAGGTATTTCCTTGATGTCACATAATTGTTATATTCCAGCTGTGAAAGACTCCAAGAGGGAAGCCTGAGTTACCAAACTTCTGTTGTCAGCACTTACATTTATCTCAGCTGGGTAGTGTTGGAGAAGCCTAATACCCTTTACCCTAGCCTGATGATGAGCTTAATGTCTGAGTGCCTGAAAATCCCAGCAGATGACAGGGCACTTCTAGGGAAAGATCAGAAACAGTCCACACTTAACCCTGCCACCCTGCAAGTCCTGCAGAAGGCACAGAGAAAACCTTCAGGGCAAACACAGAACAGGAGGACACCGTGTAAGTTAACTCTGCAGTGTGTTCTGAGTCAGCTGAAGTTTTCAAGGTGGACCACCTCAAAGCTGGCCATTGAGGTACTTCAGCAGCTAGATACTGTGGAAAACTAGTACATTTAGCCTAAAACTTCTCTTTTAGGCCATTCTTACACAGAAGAGCAGCTAAAACTAAGCTGGCCAGCAGAGCCTTCCTCCTGAGTCTGCCATCCATGTTTCCTTCACTGCATTTTCATACAAACATGCTGATCCCCTCTGTGGGTGGTAACTGCTTAGAGCTGTAATGCACAGTCAGCGCACTGCACTGAATCAGCACAACTGCTAACGAAAGAACTCCTCTCTTCATTCTCTCTCTTCATAAATCCTGTTTGCTGCCACCCTGATGGCTTGCAAGGACAGGGATGGGAACAGAGTGATACAGAAGGTGAACAAAGTGGTTGTCTTTGCTTACACAGGACAGGAAAAGGAAAACTCTCGGGAGCACAGATAAATCTTCCCTTGCTTTAAGCTGTGCCACACAGTCCTTTAAGGGCTGTCTTAGAAGAACTGTTTTGATAAATAGAGCCCATATTGTGGTGGTAGTTATTTTTCTCTGCCTTTTTTCCCACCTTTGTTTTTCTTTGGATTGTGATGTATAAGCTCCCTCAGCCTGAGCCGTGTCAGGGATGTCATACCACAGTAGAAGTAGTTCATAACTTTCCATCTTTTTCTTTAATGTTTCAGCACAGAGTTTTAACTATTTCCTTTGGCTAGAAGTTTTCCTTGGAGAGGTTGGTGCCTGTATTCACACTGCAGACACTGATGAAGTCAAAACAATACTTTGCATTCCATTTTGTATCTGATGACCTGTTGCATGAAATTAGCATGGTTATTTTTATAATATCCAAGAGACATATATAGTTACAGTTTCACTGAGGAAACTGAGGTTCATTACATTGCCTGCACCTGTGATTTAAACAGCGATAGACCTCATGGTCTGTAAAGGGTCCTGTCAACTGGGCCATAGCCAAGAGGTTTTTAAAAGCTTTGGCAGGTTTCCTGACCTGCCAATTCTGACTCTTAATAATGGGATTCCATGTTGTCAGTACAGTGTATCTGCTTCTATGCCAAGTTAAAATGCAAATCAGAACCCCTATGCCTTTCACATTTTCCACTCTGTTTTCATCAATTTTTAGAGCAGAGAAAGGAAACAATTAACAAAAAGTATTCTGTGTATAGTTCTTTCATATTGTGCTTTCATTCTGTGTGAGTTTGTCTTGATATTCTTTGTTCAAGGACACACTTGCTAGACACAGTTTACCTTTACATCTATAAATAATACCGCTCCCAATATGTGGTGGGCATTCCAGAAACTTTTCTTCTGTACTAAAGCACATACTTAATTTTTATCAAAAATGCACCAGTTCAGAAAACCAGTAAATATTTTTTAGGACTGGGTCAGGATAAACTGTAGCTTGGTAAGTATGACAAGGATGAATAGGTTAATTTGTATTGCTCTATCACTTCCATAAGAGTAGATCCCTAGGGTATGTTTCACCAGTGAAAGAATGTTTTGAAGATGTAGTGTGTAACCTGATACCTGGGAGGATGTCTATGACAAACCTGACAGAACTAGAATTCAACTCATGCATTTTATGCAAAGCTGAGCTGAATTATTGCTCTCTAATGCATATTTAAAGCAGATGTATTTTTTTTCTTATTGTACATTCCATCAGATGGCTTAAAAAATGTGAGGCTCTGCTCCATTTGTGTATTATCCTACAACTGCTCAGTTATTTCTCTGTATGTAGTGTACTCCTGATGATCTAAAACTAATCATATGACCTGAACAAAGGTGACTGAGTGAAGTCAGCTCATGAGGTGTCAAAGAAAGGTCATTTCACATAACATGGGGACCTCCTTAACATGGAGGCCTGAGTCCCAAGAAGAGAAGAGCAGAAAATAGTCTCCAGAACTCTCTTTCCCTTCAAGATTGTGAGGTCCAGCAGCAGATCCAAAATTTTGTCTCACTTCTTCAGTGTGAAAACGCAGTCTGCAAATCACTAGGCCCACACTGGAAAAGGCACTGTGGGAGATACAGCCGAATCCTAAATATACGTTTGCAGTTGTAGGGGTTCTCAGGAAGAATGAGCACACAAGAAGTTTCATTTATAAGATATCCTACTGAACAGTAGTAACATGGTCCCTCCCAGGCCTGGATTTTCTCATTTTAATGCTGCACCAAGGCTGAGCCCAGCCCCCCGGCCACTGCGCATTCTCCAGAGGCACTGGGTGTATCACACACTGTTTCTCATTCATATTCTGGTGGGATGCTTTGGCTCTGTACCCAAGTGAATTCAAATAGCAGTATATACATGGCTGTTAATGAACAAAAGCCTTGCACAGTGCCTGGATTGGAGCTAGGAAAGACAGACATTATGGGAAAAGGATTTAAATATTTCCCTTTTTCACTAAACCCTGTGCCTTATTTCTGCTCTCAAATAGAAGGGCAAGTGCCAGACATCGGGGATTTACTACCATTTTGCTTTCTAATGCAAAACGTGCTGTAATGTTTTGATACCATTTCTCTGGCTATTTCTGCTTCTGTTACATCCCCAAGCTTTCCTTGTATGCCTAATTGCTGACTCCTGAACATCACAGTGTAAATAGCTTTTGAACCTTGTTATTTGATGCTATTACTTTCAGTACTTAGAACCTTATTTAGGGGAAATAGAGCAATTTTTAGCAAACAGCCATGATAGAAATATACCCCCTATATTGTCTACCCTATATGAAAATTCTGACATTGTATAATAGTTAGAAACCTGATGCATGTGAACAAACTGTATGACTTCAATTTAGACTTCACTGTTCTGACACTTACATATTCTCATGGAGCAACTGTATAGAGTTGAGCTGGCTTCCAAAGATCATGGTGCAAAAATTGAGATGAAGTGATGGAGACTTCATGTGAGTAGGGACTTGTTGATTCATTGAAGAAGGGTAGGCACTAACATAACCAAACATCCAAAAAACCCATATTTGGGATGCACAGACATGCAGTCTGACTGTGTGTTCTTGTTCCCCAAGATTTTCCATGCTGAGCCTGGAGTTTGACTATATGTGCCAGTATGACTATGTGGAAGTCCGTGATGGGGACAATTTGGACAGTCGAATAATAAAGAAATTCTGTGGAAATGAGAGGCCACCCCCAATCCGAAGCACTGGGTCTTCACTCCATGTCCTCTTCCAGTCTGATGGATCCAAGAACTTTGATGGATTTCATGCTGTCTTTGAAGAAATTACAGGTAAAATATTCCAAAAGTGGAACATGCCACTCATTAATTCGATTTCACTAATCTCTTTCCCTGTTTTGCTTCATTAAAAACTTTCATGCTGTGTTGCCAACAGCAACTTACATAAAGTCAGTGTGGGGAAGATTCAAAAGCTGTCAGATGGCATGTGAATGTGAAGCTCTTCTAAAAAAGACTGAATTCCTTCTACTTGTGTGAAGAACAAGCACATCAGCCAGCAGAGAAAAGCTGCTGTTTTGCATGACTGTTCTGTTTGAACTGAAGAATTAAGAGCACAGAAGGAAATAGAGGAAGGGGCATGTGTATCTGCAATGACAGAATTGCTCAATGCCGTATGCAGGAGCAGAGTCACTGTCTCAACTGGCAAACTTGATGCAAAGCCTCTTAGTTTTCTCAGTAAAATGCCCTGACAGAACTTTTCTGTTGGCTCATGTACCATTAGGGCTTTAAAAAAAAAAAAAAGTCAGTACAAAGGACAGATTATTTTCTTTAAGAAAAAAATAAAAGAAGCGCCATTTCCCATTCTGTGGTGATCTCAGTGTTATGAATGATGGAAGCAAGACTCCAGAATTACTGGTTTTGTTACTACTCAGGGCTTGAGTCCCCTACATTGCTTTCCATAGTTTCTTTCTGACCAAAAAAGAGCATTGAAAGTGTATCTGGATCTTCATATTGCCATTGCATTTGCAGCAGCCTCTGTGCTTTTTCTGGATCTTCTTTGTTTAGCTATGTAAGGAATTTTGGTCAAATATATCCACAGTACTCCTGGCACAGGTTAATCAGAGTGTGCTGTTTTGCCACAGATAAACCCTGCAGGATCTATGACTCACCATAACTTGCCTTCTGCACACCCTGGTGACCCACATTTCATGAGGTCATCCTGGATATATCTGGCTCAGGAAATTTTGTTAGTTTATATAACCCTTATATAAATACACAAACCTAGAGTGGATCAAATCTGAACAACGAGCAGAGGTGTAACTATCAATCTGAAATGTACATACTAATGGATGCAGCACCTGTGCAATTTCTTAGCCTGCCCAGTTCCTGAAATGTCACCTTTCGTACCTGTTAGTAACATGGCAGGAGCAGTTAGCTATTGATAGTTTGCCTGGGCTTACAGTAGGAGAGGTGATAGAGAAAAATGAGTGTGGCGTGGGCTATGTTGCATAAGGGCTGCCTACACTCAGGGAACTAACATTTTCCATATGGTGCAAGCTGAATTGATTCTGCTTTCTCTGCCCAGCAGGGAACACTTGGTATTCGAATATGGTTGAGCACTTTATTTCCGCCCCATTTTTAGTGGTAATTATTCTGAGGCTGTGAGGCTGCAAGTGTAGTAATCCACACAGAGCACACTTTAAAGGGCTTCTTAGAGTTTGTGAGGAGGTCTTATTGTGCACTTTATTATGAGGCTGTTCTGGTCTAATGTGTAGCTGCAATGAAAGGCTTTTCAAACACTCCCAGTGTCTTTTTATGTGAAGCATTAACCTGGCCAGCAGGACCATTTAAGGGAAGAATACAGTGTTCATGGGGCAGCATAGAATTGAAAGCGGGGGCAGCACAGGATCGAAAGCTCTGGCAGCACATTGAAAACTGAAGCGTTTCCCCTGAGATTTCCCTCTGTGCACAGCACTGTGAAAGAGCCAAGGTCCCCAGAACAGATTTCACAAGACTCACTAGAGCAATTCCCAACAAAGCAGGTGAGAGCAGCAGCAGCATAGGTGCTTACAGGATGTGGACCAGGCCATGGAGGTGATCTGATGTCCCCAGCACCTTAGTGGAGTAGTGGAGATGGCTGAAAAAGCATATTATGCTGCCAAAAGTGAATTCCTCCTCTTTCTGGCTTCCCTTCCTGTGAGCTCTGTACTGGCTTAGAAGTCATAGCTTCCTGAAACAGGGACACTGACTGCACAGAGGTCACTGGTTCAGCTGCCAGAAAAGTTTTGATTGCTACAAAATAAGCTGCAAAACCTATATCTCCTTTAAGAAAGTTCACTGCATGTGTAGTTATTAAAGGATGAAACCACACAACCTGCCGTGCTGCCTAATCTGGAGACAGGTGCTAGGTCCCATCCCAAGCCAAGTGTGAAATGGGAACCAGTAATTGGCTCGAGTGATTAGAAGTCACTCAACAGAATTCAGATGAGAGGCATGGGGGGCCAGATGGGGAACCATCAGGGTTTGTTAAGGATTAGACATATGCTGAATTCAGTTAAATGAAAACCTGTTTCAATAACACTTTACTTTCTGTACTGCTAAGCTAGTGATCTTCGACAAACAACGCAGTGGCTTTAACCTTTGGAAGTATTGTCCCTTGTTTGACTTAATCCAGAAAATCAAGACTCCTTAAAAAAGAAAAAATATTTAGTGCTCTTGAATGTCAGGCATTTTCAAGAACAGTACCTGAAAGTACCTGAACTTATCCTCATCCACTTGACAGGCTTACTTTTCCAGAATCATAAGACACAGCTGGGGCAAAGACAAAGCTGAAAATTCACTAGCTTCAAACCAGTGACTACAAAAGAGTCTGTATAGAGTCTTTTGTTTATTTTTCCCTTTCTCAACAAGTTTGCACCCCTTTCTCAGTGATATTTTACATTAGTTGGATACAGTAAAATTGACACATATGTATTTCCTTTTAATGAATTAATTGCTGTCTTTAGTTAGGCCTTAGTCTTCAATGAGACCTGGAAGATATTCATTGTCCAGCCTGTATGAATTGCTCTTACATCACCACATGAAACCTCCAGAGAAATCCATACGTGGCATCTATATATTTCTTGTCTCATTCCATCTGTTTATAAGAAACTTCTCCAAGAGAAGCTGCTCTGAGGTCGATCCATATGGTGGGAAAGTGACAGATCCTGGCACATGGGGTCTTTTCCTGAGGTGGGAGATGCCTGAGCAGCTCTCGTGGGAGGTGCTGAGGAGACCTGCAAGTTGCCAGAACAACCACCCCTCTCTACCCCACCATGCCTATGCAGAGCAGCCTGGGGGGCGTGAGCAGCCAGGCTGTGTGCAGCAGGTCATGCGGCGCTTGGGTGCACAGGGTGGGTGAGGTCCTGCTATAGCTGCAGAGCTGAGCCCAGTTGGTGGTCAGCACTCTCCCAGGGGGAGCCCAGCCATGGTGTCCACTCAGCAGGGAGCTATGTCCTCTGGACATACTGGAAAGCAGGTGGTTACCCAGGCAGAGCTTCCACAAAAAGACAAAGCTGTCTAGGTCTGGCTGTAGGGAGGGCCAGAGCCCATCGTTTTTCACTCTGTCATCACTGGCAACCTCTTTTCCTACACTTCTCAAGCAGTTGGACAGCAAGACAGGGACTGGGGGAGCAAAGTCCCTCCCACTCTAAGAGGAGATCAAGGCTGTGACCTCCTGAGGAACCTGAACATACCATAAGTCTATGGCACCTGATGACATGCATCCCAGAGTCCTGGAGGAATTCGATGATGTATTTGCCAAGTCACTTTTCATGATATTTGAAAATCATGGCATTTAGGGGAAGTCCCAGGTGACAGAAAAAGGGGAGACAATGCACCCATTTTTAAAAAGGGGTAGAAAGGAGGACCCCAGGAATTACCAACCTATTTACCTCATCTCAGTGCCTGGGAATATCAGGGAGCAGATGTTCCTAGGAACTATGCTAAGGCACATGGAGGACAGTGAGGTGCTTTGAGACAGCCAGCATGTCTTCACCAAGGGCAAATCCTGCCGGACCAACCAAGCGTCATTCTACAATGGAGTAACTATATCAATTGACAAGGGAAGGGCTACAGATGTCATCTCTCTGGACTTCTGTAAGGCCTTTGACATGGCCACAACATTCTTCTCTCTAAATTGGAAAGATATGGATTTGAGGGATGGACTGTTCAGTGGATGAGCAATTGGTTGGACAGTCAGATCCAGAGGGTAGTGGTCAACATCTCAGAGTCTTGATGGACATCAGTGACAAGTGGTGTCCTCAGGGGGGCCATATTGGGACCAGTGTTATTTAATGTCTTCATCAATGTCATAGACAAAGGGATGGAATGCACCCTCAACAAGTTTGCACCCAAGCTGGGTGGTGTGGTTGACATGCCTGAGGGACAGGATGCCACCCAGAGGGACCTGGACAAGCTCAAGAAGTGGGCCCATGTGAATCTCAAGAGGTTCAACAAGGGCAAGAGTCCCAAACTTGGGTTGGAGCAATGCCAAGTATTAATATAGGCTGGGAATGAGCTTGCTGAGAACAGCCCTGACAAAACGAACTTAAGAGTACTGCTGGATGAAAAGCTAGACATGAGCTGTCAATGAGCATTGGCAGCCGAGAAAGCTAACCATGTACTGGGCTGCACCAAAAGGAGCAGGACCAACAAGTTGAGGGAGGTGATTCTGCCCCTCTACTCCACTGTGGTGAGACCCCACCTGGAGTGTTGCGTCCAGCTCTGGGGTCCTCATCACAGGCAGACCTGTGGAGCAAGTCCAGAGAAGGGCTGCAAAGATTCTCAGAGGGCTGGAATACCTCTCCAGTGAAGAAAGGCTGAGACAATTTCAGTGTTCAGCCTGAAGAAGGCTCTGGGGAGACCTTATTGCAGCCTTTCAGTCCTTAAAGGGGGCTTATAACAGAGATGGGGACAAACAGTTGCAATAGGACAAAGGGTAATGGATGTGAGCTAAAAGAGGGTAGATTTAGATTAGATATAAGGAAGAATATTTTTACAATCAGGGTGGCACAACACTGGAACAGGTTGCCCAGAAAAGTGATAGATATCATGTCTCTGTAAACATTCAAGGTCAGACTGGACAGGGTACTGAACAACCTGATCTAGTTGAAGATGCCCCTGAAGCGGGTTGAATTAGATGACCTTTACAGATCTCTTCCAAGCCAAACTATTGTATGATTCTATGATTCTGCTTCAACTGAAGTATCTGCAAGGAAAACTGCTGATTCTGGACTGCAGCAGAGTGAATGCTTTAAAACAGTAATATACAACCTCACCATAGGACCCATAGGGAGGGTTGCTTGTGGATGCAACACTCAACAACTGATATAAGCATTCATATTTCTGTTAAAACCAAAGTAATCATAGAAGGACAAAGATGATCCGTAAAAGAATTGGAATGAAGAACTTTCTAGCAATTATGATTTCCAAGTTTAATGTGTGAGTCATCAGGCATGCTTGGAGAATGTTTTTAAGATAGCAAGGAATATGTTTTGTAGTCAATGTGAGCTGAAACTGAACACAACTTCTGGTATGGATCCAGATGTGAACTTTGCTGCAGAGTCCTTGTTTTGTTAAGATGAACTTGAAGCAGGGCATCAGATCCGGAAATCCTCAGGTGTTGGGATTACTTGAGTTTTAAACTAGATCTAAGTCTTGAGATTTTGGGTCTACTTTCTGTCCACTAAACCCCACACTCAATTTGGAAAATAATCCAAGTGGAAAGGATTATTTTTTGCTGCTCTATGAGGGGCTGGGCTTCGGTCAGAGAGGGATGAGCAACTGCGCTGTGCATAGTTTTTTTTCTTCCAGGTGTTACTTCTCTATCTCTCTCCCTTTCAATATGATTCTTCTTACTATTATTATTATTATTATGTTTTATTTTGTTTCAATTAGTAAGCTGTTCTTATCTCAGCCAGATATCTCCCTACCAGAGGAGGTGGGGTGAGCGAGTGTCTGCGTGGTACTCAGCTGCCAGTTGGGGTTGAACTATGGCAGTTCTACTCACTACTCACTCATCTCCCCTTAGAGCAGGTACCAAAAAAAAAAAAAAAAAAAAAAAGCATATGTGTTATCACACAGTGGAATTTGCTGATATTAAATGCACAGTTACACACTCTGATACTGATTTATGTCAGTATGTATAGTTTGATGTGTATCACTGCTAGTTTTGTTGTATGCAAGAACTTCCCCAGAAGATTTAGGATCATCATGACCATTCACATCTCCCTGAACCCGAAACCCAAGAAGTACTGCTCAGGGACAAAGCAACTCCTAAAGTCTGGAATAACAAGATCCAAGACCCAAAAAACTCACCAGAACAATGGTTCCAGAACATATCCCTAAACTCTAGAATGAATAGCAGGAGAAATATAGGTTGCTATTAAACTTCTTTGATTTAGGCTATGCTCTAAACATTATCTGAGCTTGGTGTAAATTATTTTTCTTCCACAAACCTTTCTTACTACTTGACTACGGTTAGAGGAAAATGGTAAAAGTAATTAATGCTGAGAAAATTACTGCTCATCCCTGTTAGACCCCTTCTCTAGTATGTAAGAGCAGAAAACTTTTTGACATGAATCACATCCTTTACTGTGTCTTTCTAACTTTTAACCAGAATATATAATTTACCCCAAGACACAACCACCGCGAGGAAAACCAGATAGGTCCACCATCCTGTGAGAGACCATTAACATTCTTGCTTTTGTTTTATAGCTTGTTCTTCATCTCCATGTCTTCACGATGGAACATGCATTCTAGACAAAAGCAGTACCTACAAGTGTGCCTGTCTGGCTGGCTATACAGGGAATCGCTGTGAAAACTGTGAGTACAGTCACCGTATGCATGACTAGCCTCCAGGGTTGTCACTGATACAGGTCATTAATTCCTGGGAGTGTCATTGATATATAGGTTAGGTCAGTCATAGTGCCAGAGAATGCAGTGAGCTTCCTGTGGCATTTTTTAAGACATTGTGCTTGCGGTTCATGAAGATTTCCACTGAATCATTTTACGTCTATGTGCAAAATGGTAAAACAGAATTGGAGCTGGCAAACAGCACACAAGAAATCTTGTAATGGATTAGCATTATCAGACAGATATATACCTGCCTGCTGTTTTCCACTGTGTGGATCAGCTGTTGTCTACTAAAAACACATACCCCCAGCTGAGCCCTGTGCTTGATGCTCTAGCCAGAGTCAGTCATGGGAAATTTGTCTGCCCTCATAACCACCAGAAAGGTAGAATTCTGGCACCGTGAATGACAGAGTTTTGGGATCAAAACAAATGAAAAAGGGTAGGTTCTGTCCATATCTGTGTTGGTAGTCCTCACTGTACCTATAGGCATACACCTGTTTTTTTTCCTGCCAAGTGAACTGTAAAATAACTGGGTTCAAATCAATTGTCTGTTCCGGTGTTTTACTTCATGCACGAGCAAATGTCTTCATTTAACAGGACTCAAAAGAGCAAGGAGGAGTAAGAATTGTCCAATATATTATGCCAAGAAAAGGCTATATCATCTGTACTAGCTGGAAGGAGCATTCTGCAATATTTAAAGTCCCTGAGCTAGAGCTCCAGCTGACCCTGGAGGATTTCAGTGACAGTGGTGAAATCCACTTGAGATCATATTTGGCCTAAGACAGAAAGCATGGCTTGCTGTGTTCTGCTGTGGGATTACTTTGGCCACATGGTACACAATGCCTCACCTGCTAGCAGAGTTCTCAATTCTGTGTCAGAGGAACCAATATACACCAAACCTCACTATGTCAAAATCTTTTCCCACATATGCCATTGTCAGGTGTGGAATTTTCTTCTGGAATTTTTTTTTATTTCATATGAGCAGTTAATTCATAGTGACATGATACCTCCTTTCATGGATCATTTTGAGATAAAAGACCTTTTGATTTCTACAGATCCAGAATTAGCTCATAAGGCTAGACCTCCCCCCCCCCGCAGTTCAGAAAAGAGGTAGTTTTATATTTTCTGTAAGTCTGGAAAAAACTTGTTTCTGAACAGCATGCCTCATTTTGCCAGATTGCACAGATTTCTGGTATGCGTTCCATAGGGAAGAGGTTACTGAAAATGGAAGGAAGGTTTCTGACCTCAGGACTGAGAGTGGCTGGCTCTTCTGCTAACAGCCTCTTTTCTGAGAGTAGTTGTTTAGCAGGTCATTTAGGGACTGAAACCTCCCCAGCTCTTTGCAACTGCTCAGTGAGATTAGTTCTGTTCCTGTCTTTAGAACAGAGTTAAAAAAAAAACAAAAAAAGAGAAAGGAAAGATTCCTGTCTGGTTCAGAATGAACCTATATTTCAGATTAATTACATTTCCAGCAAACCTGTCCCCTAGTTTTGGCAGGCTGTGTACTACAGTCAAGGCAAGGAATGAAGCTCATATTCTTTTACTGATTTTCTTTTGTAATTCCAGTGTAGAAATGTCACCCCTGTAACACACACAGCAAACAAGGGAGATAGTAAAAAAACAATAGAATGAGACTTCTGTCATAGTAAACAATGAAGGGTACAAGTAATAACAAGAGGAAAGAGAGGAGACAAAAATATATACAGTAAGATTTTTAACTCGATAGAAATCCTATAGTTTTATTAGTGAAGGAACAATTTATGTGGATCAAATTCTTGCCTTTTGCTTATGCTAGGAAATACTGTTTTCCAGCACCTATATTGCTGCTTTCCATAACACAAATAAAGGTTGATTTTTTGTGTTGGATATGAATAGCAAAGCTCACGCTAGGAAAACATCATGGCAATTCTCTCTTTTCTCCATCTTCGAATGATTTTTTTCGTAAGATATTTCCTTCAGTTTTGCCAAAAAGTATCCTAAGTATTTTCCACTGTATGGGGGAGAGAAGTCAGAAAATTAAAGTTTGATTTATTTTTTTACAAACAAAAGGAAGAACTGGGAAAAAATATCTATGGCTGTAATTCTTTAAAAATTAGTCATGTAGTTTCCTGAACAGTATTTCAGTTTAAATGTTAAAGAGAGATTATGTCATGCTCAGAATCTTTCTGTCTTTCAGCAGGAGTGCTGTCCTGTGAGGTAGAGCCAAGGGAAATAAATTTATTTCTGCAGAAAACAGTCATAAAATAATTACTTTTGGAACATTGAATATGGCTTTGGACAATATAAGACTGATTTTTTCAGCCTGGTTTTCTTGGACCAAGTCTGGTGCAATCCCATTAAAGTTAATGGATGAAAAATAGGTATAAGAGAGAAGAAAATTAGACTTCCTTAATGTTAAGTGCATGTAGAAGCTTTGAGGTGATGCAACAGAAGGTAGCCAAAGTGATACAACAGTTTTAAAGAAATCCAAGGGATATAATTCAGATGGAGACTGGGGGATTATCTCATTGAAGAATAAGTCAAGGACAAATTACACAAATTTAGCAATGGATATTTCATGACAGAATCAGAAATGTTTTAGGTCCCTTACCATCCCAATGCAGCTGTGTCTTTTTGTCTGTTACTCAATTTAAAGATGTGGGAATCACCATTGGAATTATTACTGAAATTACCTTAATGAGATAAATCACAAGAAACCTGTTTTTTCCTCTGTTAAACTAAATTCCATCTATTTAACAGGATGGTCAACACTAGTCAAGCTGCTTTCCTGGGGTAATATTTAATCCTAATTGTTCTGTCACTTACAATTTGCAATATTAATAAAATAATCCAAAGCACAGGTTACTTATAACTAGCAATCTCTTTCGTCTTCTACTACAGTAGCCAGGAAATTAACTTTCTGTTTACAATGTGATAGGCTAATACAGTGGTTTAAAGGCTTCAACAGCATAAAGTGAAATATAGGCATGTATCTTTCTAACAGCTGCTAATATATTTCGATCAGTTCTGTTTCAGGGGAAGAAATATGTCTGATATAAATACCATTATTTCAGTCCATATACTGTTAAAAAACCCAACAAACAATATGAAATTGCAAAACAAATGCTAACCTTCTTCCTTCTAACCTAAAAAACAATAAAGACAAGAACTAAGGACAGCCAAAAATGCCTTCTTACAGATAAGCATGCTTTGCTATCATGATGCAGTAAGTAGAAATTAATTAGAAAACTAATTCCTATTTTAAATACTTGGGCTACTTTCTGGCCTTAAACTGAATTTGCAGTATACCTGCATACCCCTCCCAGTGACCCCTTAGCTATGGTGACATGACTGAGGTTGCAGTCAGGCTTTTCTGTTTGATCTCTGTGGATTTTAATGCAGTCAGAGGCATTAAAAAACTCACAAAGTCAGATAATCTTGTTCTCTTAGCCTGCAATACCCTGGGACAGAGCAGCAACTTCCTCAAAAAACACAGGGGAAAAGCAACAAGCTGGCAAGTGCACATCCTGCATGTTAAAAACCATCCACTCTAGTATCAGACTGTCAATGTCTCCGTACAGCGTGACAGCTACTTGTTCAACTCAGATGAAGAAAGGTCTTTTCCAAAGTCTCCATGTTGAATTTTCCTGCTGAACATGCAGCTGTAGAGAGATGGTATTGCTGGTCCCCCGTAGCAAATGCTCTTGCCTTCTGCTTGTCCTCCTCCTAGGACAGGGTGTTCTGACTCAAGTCCCCCCAGGGCTTGCTGGCCCCAAAGCAAGAGACCTTGACCTCATCCTGCCCAGAAATTTCCTGTTACCTTTATTTCAAACAAAGCCAGGCGAACTAGAGTTCCTACGCACATAAGAAGAGCTTTGCTGAATGGGGAATTCAGGGCTGAGATCTGATTTCCATTTTTATTCTGTTTCTTGCTTCTGTCTGCCAAGTAGAAGAGGTTTGTTCTGCATCCTAATGAAGAGTCTAATCCAATTGACTAAACTGTATAAACTAACTCCTTGCTGTAGCCTTTGATGTTGCTAGGGCTGGCCTTAGTATGTTCCAACAGGCCTCTGAATATAGCCTTCAGGCCCTTCCCCAATGCTTATATAATCCACTTCCATCCTTCCTGGCCCCATACAACTGTGGCTTGGGCTGGTTCTAAGGGATGTGCTCACCCTTAATGGAGTGACTGATATTTAAGACAGGGAGAAAGCATTAACATCCCACCACCAAACCCCACCCCCTGTTCTGCTATGGGAGAAATGAGCCCAGCTGTCAGTGCTTAGCATAAGCTAGATGAAGTTTTAAACCCAGAAGAGTTTAGGATGAGGCACTGGGGAAAGGTTCTGGGCATTAAACCTTATTTTCTTGCCTAACCATGGACATGTAATGCAGTGTTTTCTAAAGGAATGCTTGCAGGTTTTTTGTTTGGTTGGTTGGTTTTTTAATTATTATTATTTTTTTGCTATTTTTTATTTTGCCAGAAAGATTCTCAGTAATATAGATTTCAAGGAGTGTCATAATCTCTGTGTATAATCGCTGGTATATATTGGGCCATTTGCAGCCCACATGTGTTAGATGAGCTTGTGCTGCATGAGTACAGTGGAGAGCTTCAGGTATAGCCAAATACCCGAGTCCTTCTTGTCATGCTGGCCTGGAAATCAGTCTTACCACAGTTAAGGAAAATGTTCCAAAAAGAGATATGACTCTTAATTTCCCTACTCCTGGGACTGCCATTGTTTGTTTTTGTAGCTGTTGTTTTCTTTAAATTTTGTTTTGTTTTGGCTTTGGTTTGGCTTTTTGTTGTTATTTGTTGGGCTTTGCTTAGTTTTTCCAGTGGAAAACAGCTTTTTACAGCTTTTTTTTAGAGGGATGAAGTACTTCCCCACTTGTGTCAAGGTGGCTCTTTGGGTGGCTGTGTCAAAGAGATGAGATGAATGTCACTACTCACCACATTTTCATTGTCCTCCCTATTGGCATATGTGTATAGGGTGAGAAATAAGAACCCAACTCCTCCTGCTGTCAAAGCACACCTATACCTGGAGCTGCTAGGTAGTAAAGGCTAGTGGCTTTTTTTCACTATTGCAATCCCAGGGTACACCTGCCTTGAGACCCACAAGCTGACAAAAGCCTTTACCTGCAATGTGGCAATTATCAGGTTTTGCAGACTCACTGGGGGTTACAGGCTAAGCTTAAAATCGCACCACCCTTTAGCCTGTCATGAAGCAGCCCTGTAGTGTGAGCAGAGACAGGATGCTCTCAGAGGTGGCTCTACGCCAGAACCTTCCTGGATTCTCTCTGAGAGGACATGTAATATCACTCCCTATGCCTTGAGCACTGTTACTTGGTTAAATGGCTCTTGATGGGCAAGACTGTTCAGAAGGACTGGTAGTGCAAACATGGTGAGATAGTCCTACAGTGATGACATGGCCAGTGTAGTCATACAGGAAGCTTCATTGACCCATATGTCTCTCCAAAGCCAGATACTGCAGTCCTCAGAGACGTTTTTAATAAGTCACCTTCAGAGTTCAGTTCTGGTGACATAACGCCCTTTTTTGTTCCACGGAGCTGATCAAAAGAACATTGTGATGTTGCCTAGAACATCTGCTAGAACATTATCATTACTTCACCACAGCATACTCACTGCCCCACAGTACACTCCTTTCCAGGAGAATCATGTGTTTACAAGGCAATCTGTATTGTTTAGTGCCTAGTACATGAATTTGAAGGGCTTGGGTTAATATGGAGGTCTAGATTTCTGCTCCCAGTTTTTACTTCAGTGTATTTTCTGGAGATTTCTCTCTTGGTTAGAAGGGTGCTGGAACTGGTCATGAAGAAACTGCCAAGTCACCAAACATTATGTCTATTGCTTTAAGATAACCTAATATCAGTTTCAGTTTGTCTTAATTCACTGAGCAATAAACAAAAGCTATTTGGTTCCTACTACACAAACAGCCAAGATGCCTCATAGGAGGACAGAAACACCTAAGAGAAAAATTATGTAGATGGCTGAGGATGGATATTGCTAAAACATCTGAAGCAACCACTAAACAACAGCTGCTTGTATATTAGCCTGCAGAAAACTAGTCCCTAGGTTTGGTCTTTCCTTCAGTTCTGTCAATATGACTGTTGGATTGGATAAGTCATGCAGTCTCTGGGAGGAAGGTGCTCGTACCATGTAACAGTGCTTGATCTCATAATACTTTCATTGTGCTTTGAAACTGCAGTGAATAAATGTCACTGACAACAAGGCTGAAAGAGACAGGACATCTGCTTTACTGATAACTCCTTTTTGTTCCTTTGTTATTTTCTCAGTGTCAATTAACTAGGCATTTTTTTTAGTTTTTCAGAAAGTGAACTACATCTGGTAAAACCCTATAGTCTTCTGCCCAGAGCACAGCCTCATTGCTATAATCTAAATAAATCAGAAATTGTCTCTTTGTTAATGTAATCTATCCAAGGACAAGCCTGCCATAGGAAAATAAATGTATTTCTAAACTACATTAAATAAATTCACAAGGAATCTCCACTTGCCCCACCCCAAAACAGTACTGAACTTTCTCCTCAGTCTGCTAAGATGCCTTAGAGATAAAACCACACATAGGATTCTCTTCCACTTGCCATGTGGAAGGATGAATCAGTGTCAGGAAGACAGATTACTCCAAGCTGCATTCCATTTTGCCTCACTGGATGGGACAAAGTTACTTTTCCCTGTTATTTCATCACTGAGTCACTTAGGAGACTAAGTCTTCTCTAACGTATAAATCATAAATCAGCTCTTCGGCACAGAATAGCTGCGTACAGGCCAAAAACCAGTTTGCATCACTGGCACTCTTCTGAGCTCTGCCCCACCTTTTGTGAAGGTCAAGGACCACGGGGGGCTGGTGTCCAGTTATGGAGTATTTTGAGTTGGAAAGGGCCCACAAGGATGGTAGAGTCCAATCCCTAAGTGAATAGCTTCTAAGTGGATCAAACCTGTGACCTTGGCATTATTAGCACCATGGTCTAACCAACTTCTAAGTTGCTGATGAAGATGATTTCTGCCTCCTAGATGAGGAGGAGGAGGAGATGTAACTTTTGATTTCTTTGGAGCTAGAAGAAATGAGAGAAAGGCCTGAAGTAGATTACAGACTTGGGATCTCTACCTCTATCACCCATTCATCATTATTGCCCAGCTAGCCTCCCCTGCCTGCTTCATCACCCTGCTAATCCTCTTCCCCATTATCAGAGCCCTAGAAAACAAAGTACTCAACTTCTAAAAATACTCTAATAGTTTATGAAAAGCATTGGTCTTGTAAACCAACAACTGAAGATTACACCTCCTTTTAGAATTCCACAAATAACCTCAGAAAGAAAGGGCTTAAACATCCGTCTCTAATTCCCAAAGCTGGTATTTTACATTAAACTATTCTCTGATTTCTACCCTTGAACTGCCTGAATTACCCTGACAGATAACCCTCATACAAGCTCCAAAACAACAAATAATAACAGCCCTTGCCCTGCGACCAAAACCATACCCACCCCACAAGAACAAAACATAGCTGCACCACTAAAATCCAATCAAACAGAAAACATACCCTGCTATCGACAGTAGCCACCCCAAACTTTCAGCATTCAGTACCCCCCTTCCCCCAAAATAACTACCTCCAGGCTCTAAAACAAGACCCACACCGTAACAACCAATTCCCCCAAATCTCTGGAAAAGGATCTGCAGCTAAAGACAAAGAATAAACCAAACCCAAATTCTACCCAAATAAGCCAGAAACCACACCAGTGACACAAAGGAGACCCCAAAATGCAACAATCACCCATATGCTGCAATAGACACCAACACCAAAACCACCTTTCCATAGTACTGTGAAGGATTGGACACAACTGCTAACCCTCCCAAAACAAAGCACAACCCTAAGAAAAGTACTAAATAGGTCATAATAGTTCCTGCTTGGTGTCTCTACGAGGTATATGGCCTGAAAACATGTCAGTGTAAGCTTCAGCTATAGGAACCCTCCCCAAATACAACTTTTCTTTTATTCTTCCCCCTCCTACCCTTCTGTTCAGTCCTCTCTGAAGGCTGTTAATACACTGTTGGTGGCTTCTGCAGTGCAAGAATACAGACTGCATTGAGTCTTGCAGATCCTCTTTCAACTGCTTTTAAAGTTTGCTGAAATAATCAGCATGCTTAAATGCTGAGAGACTCTTCTTCTGCCATTTTCCCACCTCCAAGTTCATTAAAAGGCTTTGTTCCTCCTGGAGGATTTTATACTCAAACATCTCTGAGGCAAGCTACCTTACACACTTCCCTTTGTTGTGCTCATGGGAGTGGATTTCATTGTCTTGTATGCTGTTTTCAGGTGATACAAAACACTGCCAAGGCAGAATGGCCCCAGGCGGTAGAAATGATGACACAAACGACCAGGCAGAATTCCACTTGTTCTTTCTTATGGCTCCCACTCTCCTCTTTGGTTTCTTCAAGAGCTCAGGAACTGCTTTTCACAGCCAACCAAATTGCCCTGCTACTTCCTTAGTATTCGCCTGCATTTTAGTCCCTTTAATTTCCTTTTCCCTATACTGTCATCCCAACACATGGTAATTTCCATCTCTTTTTCTAAAATGGGCAGTGCCAGATCTTCCCTTCTATATGAAATACAGCTCAGGTTCCTGCAAAAGGCTGAATGAACTATTCTGTTAGCTATGCTAGGGTGAATCTGTGTCATTAAATATTGCTTTCCTGTTACAGTTAATGCAGATTCACAAACATTGTTTCAAAGCAATGTGCATTTTTTTAGAGTGTCTTTCTCATCCATCGTTGTCTGGGATTGTCCCTGTTTATCTGGAAAGCTGGCAAATCCAAAATGAAACACCTCAGGCTTATTTACTCTCTCATTTGTAATTTGATATAATAATGAAAATATCCACTTCTCTCTTGCCCTAGAATCTTCACCCCAGCAGACAGTGCTCTCCTCTGCAGCGTGATATTGTTATGTTTTCCAAGGGACACATTAGGGCACTTACGATAAATATTAATTCTTGCTTCTGATAGAGAAAGTGAATGTTGAAGATCATTAGGATCCAGCATCCCATGCACAAACAGGTCCAGTTGTATAATTAAATAGGCCATCCAAGTACCGGAAAGGTTGTATCCAGAGACACAGCTTTCTAAGGGATAAGAACAATGCTGATAAAGATCAAGTGGCTAATTGTAAGCAACAACCTCCAAATTGCCTCCGGATGAATAAATCACAGTGAGTGATCCAAGCATATTTTCACATGGTTACGGTCTCATTCACAGAGGCAGGGAGCTGGAAAACATCAGGGGCGAACTCCAATTGGCTGGAAGGGAATGAAAAGATCTGGATTTCAGTAGGGATTACGTCATAGTTTTGTGTTATTATTCCTAGCTTGTGGAACCACTGCAAAAGCAAATAGGCCCAGAGAGCAGGACTGGAAACCTACTGTCTCTGGGTTTTGGGGCTGGTTGATTGACTGCCCTTTTTATGATTTCCTTCGACATTTCCAGGATTGATGTGACGACTGGCAAAATGCAACAATGAGAGGAGATTTGAACTTCCAGGATTCTTCCATGGGGGATAAATTAAGGCCAAAGATCATTCTGTATGAGCTGTGGCCAGAGCTGGGTGTGGAGCTGGGACAATGTGTTCTGGGACATCACAAGAGGCATGAAGGAGGGTAGAGTTTCTTGTCTTTTGAAACACAAGCGAGTGAGAGCACAGACAGTTTGTCAAAAATCCTGCTTTGCTAGAAACCTAAATGGAAGGTACTGCAATGCAGGGGAGCACTTTCGGGGAATAATCCTTGTTACCCCTTCAGGACTTGTAGTCAATACTGAAGGCCAAGTTCATGAGTGACATTTGCTCTTTTAGCTATTGCAATCACCATGACATGAGCATTTTTGTGGAGTTGGCTGTTAGTATCTTAGCCTTGGCTAAGTGCAGTGCCTGTGATAACACAGAGGTTTGAGGTACCCCTGAGACCCCTGCCTAAAGGCTCACCCAGTCATTGCTGAGTCTGTGGGGACAGGCATGACCAAGCAGAGCAGTGCTGCTTTTGATGGGTGGCTGTAGCTGTTCAGAAAACACTGCCATCACTGGGAACACATTTTTATCACAGTGGTTTCCATGTCCTTTCCTGTACAGAACCTACTGTAGTGTTTGCAAGGATTTGTTCTCTGCTACAGAGTCTTTCCTTAAAAAAAATTAATTTTCAATCCAAACTTCAGCACTCTTGGCTTTCCTTTGTTCACCCTCTTCTAATTTCTGGTTGTAAAAGCTGCAGTCTCATTCTTTTTTCACCTAAAGTGCAGAGCCTGTCAGCTCCAAAAAGTAAAAGTTCTGAGTGGCAACAAAGAAGACAAGCGAGCATTCCAGAGAACACCAGCCCCCTCAGACATGGCCCATGTGAACACGCACCACCCCCGGAAAGCATTTTCTTCAGAGTCCTGACCAAGACCACCTGTCTTCCAAAGCTGTTCAGCTCCCAGCAGCCTGTTCCTGCTGTGGGGAAGAATGATGATCACATTGCAAAGCTAATGCCATCGAGCCTCTCTGGCTCTCATTCACATCCAGCTCTTGCCAGGGTCTGGAGGAGAACAGCTGGGCTGCTTGTCAGTGTGTGGCTTCTTAGTCATCAGTGCTCTCCAGAGTAGGAGAGGTGGGAGATTCAGGGAGGTGGTGGCAAAAGTGTTAGTTTCCTTATGCTGGATCCTGCAGTGTTTGCTACCATTTATTCAGGAGATCTTGAGCTGAGAATGGATCTTGAGAGCAGCATCAGAAGATGCCAGGCTCTTTCCTTAGTGTAAGTACCATCACTGTGAATTGACCTCCATGTAGGAACAAAGCCTGTGCTGAAACAATTGTAGGCTTCAGCAGACTGTCAGCAGTGTCACAGAGAGAAGGACATTCCCGCCACAATTTACACAACTTGCTCTATAAGGCACTACAAGACATCATGAATCCAGTGTTGTTATCAGCAGACTTGTGATGTGCCCATGATCCCAGCATGCAGAGAACCTTGAAGGCACACAGGAGCCAGACAGGAACACTGGGACTCTTAAAGCTAAGTCTGGAGTCAGGGTTCCTGCATCATAATGTGTGTGATGTAACACATGAAGGTTTGTCAGGACTGAGCAGAGAGAAGAGTGCAAAGTCACACATCAGGCCTCAGGATGGCCTGATGCCTCCAAATGTGGACTATTTTATCAAATCCATTGCTAAACTCACATGTTTGCTTGAAAGCCCTGCACATTGCTTATGAGAAGCAATAGAAAAGCAGTTCTGAGTACTTTGAGCCATGACCTCCAGGAATTCCTCACATCATTCTCTCCTCGAGGATACACCTCTTCTAAAAATATTTTCACAGCCAATGTCCTTATGCTTTTGGCTAAAGTTAGTCTCTGTGGGCTTATGTGTTAGGCATTAACCATCTCTGAGCTGCTATGCCAAGCTACAGAAGGAGGATGTCTCAGGAGAACCATCTGAGTCCTCCCCCATGTCAGTTATTTTCGCCAGCAAACCCTGTGAGAACCTGTGGTGTCCTCACCTAGTGGATGCATGCTGGGGAGAGAAGGGATAAGCATAAGGATAAATGGTATCAGAGATTCACATGGACTGTCAAAACTCATGGGCCAAGGTTAGGAAATAAGCTCTGTTATGAGTGAAGACAACAAATTCTGTAATTCTGAATTCTGAATTCAAAAGAGCTCTTTATACATGGGACTTCACAAAGGGTAACAAGATACCCAGCAGTAGCTGCTAAGCTGCGCATGGCTGGGTCCCTCCTTAACTTATGTGCTTTGTGTTCCGACACACTGAACTATCTGCTCCCATGTGGCCCCATCACCTTTGGACAATACACTGTTGCTGAGAATAATATGTAGATTACTAAATGGTATAATTATTTAATGCTGATTTCTGCACAAAGTTGGGTCAGTTTAAATATAAACATAGTAAGAATATCTGGAGATGACAGGACTGATCCTAGCTCTGCCACTTACTCACTGTTTGCCTTCAGATACATCACTTGATATCTCCATGCTATATAGCTTCCCCAGCAGTAAAATGCAGACAGATGCTCATTTTATTAAAAACATCAGAAAAACAGAGATTACTGTTATATAATGATACTCAGGTAGTCATGTCATCAGACTTGCCCTCTAAACCAAATTTTAACGAAAAGAATTTGATCAAATCAGACTTGCAGTCGAAAAATCAAACATGATGGGATTTATCACTATCGACTTTAGCAGGCTTGGCTGTAGGCAGCCTTTGCAAATATCAGTGAGCTGTATGAAGTGTATGTAGGTGGATCTGGCTAGGAGTTTTCTGTTAGAATAGTTTCCAAAGAAATTTGTATTTTCTGCAGTATTTTTCTGTAATTTTTATTTCCTTAATCTGAGAGAAAAAACCCCAAAACCTCACCACTTCCACTTCACTGAAGGAAGCATGTTGTGCTCCCTCCAGCAACAGCATCTTGGAGCCATGTTTCTAGACCTTTCAGGTCCTCTGGCTCCAGAGTACTTGGCCACTTCTGTGAAGCCAAGAAATCCCAAAGCTCAGATCCAAAATCCTGATTCTCAGGATCCCTGTGCAGGTGTTTTTCTGGCTCAGGGGCCACTCTGACTTTTAGCAGCATGTAGGGTCATCATAGCATTCACTGGAGAACAGAATGTAATTTTGGCCTCCTCCAGACAAAATGTCCTCTCTCTGAGAACAGTTGAACAGGTTGCCCAGAGAAGTTGCAGTTGCCTCATCCCTGAAAGTGTTCAAGGCCAGACTGGATGGAGCTTGGAGCAACCTGGTCTAGTGGAAGGTTCCCTGTCCATGACAGCGAACTAGATAATCTTTAAGGACCCTTCCAACCCAAACCATGTATGATTGGTATGATTCTATAAAAAAATGCTCAACAGAGTTATACTACATAGGCAAAATGTGCTATATACATCAGCATGGGTCAGCCTGAAAGCCAAACTCTGACTTGGGAATATGTAACAAGATAAATTTCTTTAGCAGTATTAAAAAGTTTTGTAAGCATATTAAGAACAAAACTCCATATAATTACAAGCTCTTTCACCTAATATTTCAGGGAGAGACAAAAAGGGAAATAGAAACCTTTTATTAGTACCAGCAATGAGAAATGCAATTTATTTCAGGCATGCAATATATTATTGA
Source organism: Sclerurus mexicanus (assembly GCA_013396755.1). Lineage (NCBI taxonomy): Eukaryota > Metazoa > Chordata > Aves > Passeriformes > Furnariidae > Sclerurus > Sclerurus mexicanus. The sequence continues at coordinate 260,643 of VWZF01000639.1, read as the reverse complement.
AAGGTTTTGCAGAATATAGAGATAATAAATGATATGTATGAGTGGGTATATATATTATTTAACAAAGTGGGTGAGAGGAAGGCAGCAGAAAAAAATATTGTTCATTTAATGAAGCAAAATGATAATTCCATCAGGCAGGATTTGAAGGACATTGAAGAGAGAAAAGTGTAACTCAAGAGATCATCTAATTTATCTCACTGGTGATAAAATGAGCCTGAAAACTATTTCTAGATGGCAGATAATTCAGATCTGAGGAATATCTCTTACATATAATTAAAAAGGGAGAAGTATTTGCAGTTATTATTAATAATGGAACATTTTACTTAAAAATTCAGGAACTTACTGTTCCTCTAGTCAAGTTTTCCTGAGATTGGGGAAAGTTATCTGAGAAATGTAGAGCCATTTTAATGTTTCATATGGGACAGAAATTGTTTTCTTTTTCCCAAGGCACCAAAGCAAAAGGCAAGAAGCATAATTATAAGTTTTATCAGGAATGTGTGAGTTTGTGATATAGACACTTGAGGCACCTCTAGTTTTTATTTTTTAACAACTGGGTTGCCACCACTGAGCATTTCTGCCAGAGGTGGCTGTAACCACCTTATAATATACCTTCCTACTTTGTTCTCTTAGTAACTGTACAGAGCTGTATCAAGGCCAAAACTCACCTTAACCCCCAAAGTGACAAGGGTTACCAGTATGCCTATTTTAACAGTTTAAAAGCTTAATTGTGGAACTTCCCAGGAACAACATTGTGTAGCAAAATATGGAAAAAATAAACAAAGAAAAAAACAAATATCTCTGCTCATAATGCATTTGCTAGTATCACCCTGTTCTCTCCAAAGTCTGTTCTATTTTTTTTAGCCAGAGTTTCAATTTTCAAATGATGAGACATATCATTTCTACTTACATCCTACTATGCCTTTCCAATATTTGTCAAGGAGACTTTTATAAAGTTTTTCTTGAGAAAGAATTTCCTGTCCTTCATTTTATTCTGCCTGAATATACCTCTTTGTCATCCTTTAAGCGTTTTAATGCATCCTTTCTGTTTTTAGCTTTTTGATTATTGCAGTTTTTAACTTTTCCATGACCAGGGGGGTCATTCTTAGCTCTTAGTCACTCTTAAGATTATATTTCCCTAACATTAGTTTCACCTTTCCCTGAAACTTCTCTCATTTTCCTATTGCTTTCTAGATATAAATTCACCAGAATCTTTATAGGTCTGATGACATCCTGGCAGGAAGAATGGGATCAGCCTGACCCTCATGGAGTCTCTGGGTTGCTCAGATATTTTTTGGCAGACCTTGAATGAATGTCTTTCATATTTGGCTGTCCATTGCCACCTGATAGCAGAATATTGTAGACACCTAGTCCATTTTCTGGCTTCCTGGTGGCTTTGGTCGGACAGAAAGGTGCAGAGATTGAGCACTGAAACCTGAAATCCTGATGCTTTTAGTTCAGTTTTGGTAGGGCTTTCTCAAACTTACAGTTTGGGGTAAGTATTGCTGAATTCATGGTATATTTCACGGATAATTCTGTCTGAAGCTCTCTACCTTGTCTTTTGCCTCTTCCTCTGTCTGCTTTGCAAAGCACATGGAAAAGTTAGGCAGTGACTGCTATTCAGGGGACAGTGCACTAACGCTGGGGAAATGTTGATAAGGCCTTTAGGTAGGATAAGACTTATGGATGCCAGTTCTATAAACACTCTTGTGTTTCAGAGAAAGTCCTCTCATGGGTTATCAAGGCAGATTTTCCCTCATTCTGCTCTGGACAAGTAATGCTATAGCCAAACACAGCACAAATGGCACATGTCTAAATGCCTCAAAGGTAAGGAAGCCAGAGAGTCACAGGGTAGTAGGAATGTTTGGGGTGTTTTTTTCCATGTGGAGCAGAGCAGTCTAACTAGTGGCCTAGAAATGGTTCAAGCTCATGGAGTGCTCCTGGCCAGCCCACTTCCTGCTTCCCAGGGAAGCACTGTCCAGGCAGCTCACAGCCCTGGCCATGCTGTAGCAGTCAGACTAGATCAGGTGCAGGTATAGCTGGGGGTGGACATGAGCTGAGATCGGGATGGTTGCAAGTGAGTGAGGGCTGTGAGGGGAATCCAGCTCTCTCTGCTGAACCATGCAGAGAAGGAGGACTGATTCAGAAATACTCAGTAGATGGCAGGATCAGACCCATCTTGCTTAGGCAAGGGAATCTAAAATCATATCAAATACCTTAGAAAGCATAGAAACTGAAGAGAAGTGGGTCAGCTCAGGTGGTTAGATTTTATGGCTAATGTGTATCCAGAGAGTAAGGGCTGAGCTAGGAATGAATGACATTTACAAAATGTTCTTTCTTTTTGACTTCTGAGAAATATCTGTAGGCAAGTTGGATGTAGTCTTACACCAGGAGAGAATGTTGAAAGACTTCAATGAAATATCTCAAACAAAGGAGGCTTTCCTAAAATTCAATGGAATACACTGCACATTCTGAAAGATATAAGAACCAGTCAAATTCACACTCTTGATGGGAAGCTACCCACCAAAAGATAAGATAAACTTGGATGAAACACGCAAGGACTAGAATTCCCTTCATAATAACTGTTCCAAACTCCATTGCCTGAAGTGTTCACAAGTAAAGGGGAAAGGTGCAGAAGAGCTGCCTGAAACATATTAGGTGAAAGGGATAAAAAGCAAGTCAAACTGAAGAGGAGAAAAACCTATAGAGCTCAAACCAAAGCAATAGAAGCAAGTACTAGAGTAACTGTATGACACTTTCAGGCTAGATAATATCACTGAAAACAGGGACCTCAGCTGTGATACTGAGAAGCAGTGAACACCCCCAGATTCAAACCCACATTTAATTGGTAGAGAGAACGAATGAACTTAAAAAATGATCAGCAGAAAAAATAAATGGAGTGGCTGTGCCTCTAGTGGCAAATTTTAAAGAATAGGACATGAGGGAAGACCCTGTGTTACAAGAGAACAGACAAGCAGTAGCTAAAGGCACGGGTAACAAAAGGGACACATCTATTAATAATACTAGGCTCTTTTGCCATCAGAGAAACCCTGCAGTGGCTCTGTGACACAAGTGGGTATGAGCTAATGCTTGTAACATCCTTATGATGAAAGGGGTTGCTCTCATTTGTCAGACACAGCAGATGAAGCAACCTACCTATGATCACAGGTTTTTAGCTATGATTAAATCTCACGACCTTCTGCCTCCATATCCTCTGTTCTAGGCCATAGTTCAGTACTAAATGAACCTGTGTATGAAACACTGAATTTACATAAGTAGAACCAGAGTTGTTCTAGCTGGCTCACACATGCACAGAGAATCTAAAGAAAACCTGGCAACAGACTAGAAAATCAAAAGGACTAGAAACAAAATAGCTTAATCAGTTAGGAGACTGAACAAGAACAGGTACTTGCAGTTAGCAAGCATAGCTGGGTTACATCTTTTCCAGGATGGAACAAGAACAAAAAAGCACCAAAATATTTGTTCTGCAGAGTGGAACTGGATCACAAGGGAAACAGAAAACCTGTATTTATGAGCATTGAGTCCAGATTCTTCTCTAATGCTTAAACATTAGACAGTTTTTCTTGCCAAGACTTGTGCTCCCTAGTGCACAAATGATTCTTGCAACTCGTTGTTTGATGTCTTCCTTATGTGAATAATTGAATGGTCCACAATCCATATAAACAGATGCATTTGTGTGTGCTCTGTGTAAGGATTACAGGGCAGAGGTGTTAGAAAAGTTTTTTCTCTGAACTGTAAGGATCAAAATTTTGCTGTAGGTTAGCAAGCAACTAGCTATGAGGCAAAACAGAAAAAAATCAAACCCTAAAGGTGTAAAGTAGGGATGATCTTTTCAGCACTCATCTGTCTATCTTCACTGGAGTACCACAGTCCCAGGTAAAAAACCTGTATGCATATCTAAGTCTTGTAGTAAATCCTTTCTCATGCAGTTTTTCACAATTAATAACCTGGGCAAAGCCAGAGACAAAGAGATGAATAACTGTGTAGATGATAAACCATATGTTTCCTACATTGCTTTAAATTCTACCTACAGAAATACATTTAATTTCTGCATACAGGAAATTTGCCTTTAAAAGCGACTTGGAGAAAGTTAATAGGGCATGGACATTCTCTGTCTCTCATAACAAAGAAAGTACTTCATCAAATAAAATAACCAGGTTGCAGGCTAGAAACAAAACTAAAGAAGGCAGTGTGTTTTTCGCAACAACCCTTAGTCTGCAGAACTCATTGCTAGGGATATTGTGAACACCAAGTATGTAGCTGAGTTTGGAAAATACTAAGATGAATGTTGAAAAAAAAATCACCAAGGTGTGTTATACTAAAAATAACATTCTAGTTCATGTAGACCTTGAGCTTCAGACTTCTTAATGTTGAGAGGATATGCCAGGAAAGTATTCTACGTGCTTGTTCTGGTTTTGTATTCCTTCCTTCAAGTCTACCGTTCACCACAATTGGACAGGTTTCTCTGCTAGGTGACCTTTGTTCTGATTCAGTATTGTTGGTTTGATGCTGTCAGAGAAATCTTGCTTATGATGTTTAATATTTACTACTTACAGTAGTTGTATAGACCATCATCCTTATTTCCCAATAGAGCAAACCATCTGGAAAGGGTAAATATCCCAGTTTATTAAATATCAAGGTTCCTTTTTAATGTAATTATGCTAATGTTTTATCTATGCAAATAATGATGCTTTAATATTTCAGTGACATCTGAAAATCTATATAAAATGTAAAGAATTTGAAAGAATTTCAGTATAAGTCTTTTAAGGATCTAAATTTTTTCTTGACCAAGCATAGTAGTTCCTTCAAAACCCATTTTAAGGTGGAAAGTGCTTCAAGTATTAATATTTTGAGCAAATGGTCCCTAATGATTGAAACACTTATGCACATGATCACATCACACTTCTGAGCAATCCCATTGAAACTAATGCTCTATATAGTCTTTGAAAAGTGGCATATATGTAAGCGTGTAGAATTGACTTCTAAACAGCTTTCTAAAGATCAGCATATACCAGTCTTTTAATTTTGACTCTGTGTCCATTTTATTTGGTTTTGCAATGTTCTGAGTAAAGAATCATCCTAACACAGTCCTGTTTTTGTAATAAAGTGGATTTTTTTGAAATATCTGAACTGTCAGTGGTGATGTGTAGGACTCCAGGTGCTCCCGCTCATGGTATTGTGGAAGGAGATGACTTTAAATACGGGGCCCAAGTTTACTTCAAGTGCAACGCAGGTTACAGCTTAAAAGGCAGCCGTGTTGCCTACTGTCAGCTTGATGGGATTTGGTCAACACATCATCCTGAATGTGGTAAGGTCACTTTAAGTTTTAATTCTTAACAAATATTTTGGGCGATGTATTCCCATGAAACTAGACTATCCAAATCTCACTTGAAATATGGTAGATCTGTGACTTAACATGTTCTTTTGTCTTCTTGTCTCTAAGAAGCAGTAGGAACTCTTATTTTACTCTGCTGGAACTCAAGCCTGCAAGACTTTCTTATATAAAGGTCTGACTGAAACATCAATTGACTGAAAACTAATATCCTAAAAGACTTTAGGCAAATATCCTTTTTATACACAGCCTGAAAATGTCTAGGACCAAAGCCAAGTGAGGGACATTGTGCAACAATGACTAGTTACTTCCATTATGTAGTTCTGACACCTTCTCTGCAGAAGTCTGGTGCACTCTGTGGAGGTGAATAGGGGCTTACTGTGTGAAGACTAGACTATTATTTCAACAGAATTCCCATCCTAGAGAAAAATGGATAACAAAGAAACTTCCATTCATTGTGACTGTACCAGATGGCATACCTACCATTCACATTGGTTCAACTATGAAATTCCAAGCCCCTTCTTCTCATCCAAAGAGACTTTTAACTTTTATTTAGTTGATTTGTAGGGCACAATTTTATTTCCATATTCCAGAATAAATCGTATCAATTGAAAAACTGCTTTTACAAGTGTGTTATGTAAAACAGTGTAAATTGGGGGGTGAGGCGGGGGGGCGACTGTTGTAAAAGAGTTGTATGTAAGTTCATCTGAAAGAGCAAACAATAGGCATTCTCCCATCTGGAGAGAATGTCTCCAGTTGCAGTGAATGTAATGTCAGGATCATGCTAAGTCCCTGCTGCATGATGTCCCTGGCTAAAAATCTATAGAAAGATCTGTCTCTGGATTTGGCTGTTACTGAAGTGCAAGGTGATGTAATTTGGGTTTCTCCTTCCCAGATGTTTTCTCTTTATTTTTAGTCTATCAAAAAGGTCATAACCCTAATTTTAGGGAAGAATAAAATTACTCTCCAAATTACTGAAATAAGAGAAGGCCCTAATTGACTTCTTTGGTAAAGCTTTCTGTACATTTGGAAACATGCACTCCACTCATCAGATGATGCCTCTAGGCTAGCCACCAGTACAGAAAGCAACTTGCAAATAAAGCATTATACTGTGGGGGATTCCCTGTAGTCTTTGGCTGCTATCAAGTTACCAGTCACTTGTGGTTCACAAGTGAGAGAGCCTGTGAGGAATGAAGAAGGAAAATGGAGCCAAATTGCAAGGAGACAGGACTCTGCTTTTGCCTTTCTCCTGGTGGAGAGGAAGTTCACACATCTTCATTGTTTGCTCAATATGACTCATGGAAAAGTATTTAAGTACATGTACAGCCTTCAGCATGTGCTAAACCCCAATGTTCATAAAGAAAACACTGAAATATATGCTTAGTTTGAATTATATACTCAAAAGCATCTGCTCTTCATTGAACTTGCATTGTTATGGTTACCTGTGTGTTTACATGCTTTGCTGAGTTGGGCTTTGTCTGGTGGCACGAGGGTATGGGGACAGGACAGGGCCATACATTTGCACTCTAACCATGCTGATTTCTCAGCGATTTAAATAAATGTCTAAGTGCTTTGTTATATGTTGATGCTTTTGTGAAGTGAGGCTCAGCAGGCAACCAATTCTGAAGCAGTGATATGAGGAGGCCCTTTTGGGTCAGTTGATACATCTCAGTCTTCTCAGGCCTCTGTATGCAGAACAGCATCAACATCAGCTGTGTAAACTAGATGTTGACTGGTCATCATGCAATGAGACATCAGAGAGAGGAATTAAACAGAATTGCATGTTACTGACATCCTGACAAGAAAACTGAGATGAAATCCAAAGGGAAAAAAGTACTTTGTCAACTGCTAAACAGAAAGACCAGAGTTAAAAATATAGGGAAAAACTTGTACTAGAATCACATAGACAATACTGTCATCCAGATTTAGGCAAAGAAATTAAATTTATTGAGAGGAAAGAACCAAACAAAACAAGAATTAAAAAGAAGGGGAAAATACTGGGAAGGAGGAAGTAAAAGAGGACTTATAGGCAGAACATAGCATGAGCAGGTTTTCTATATTAAATTTTTAGTATCAGTAAATACATATATATGTTCTCTTTCAATTCCCATATTTCTCTGGATTATTGAGATCTCTCTCCTCATGCTAAGAGAACAAAATGCAACCAAACATAAAAGAAAATTAAGTAATCTAGTTTTATTATCCAAGTCCAGTTGAAGTACTGAAAGTACAGAAGAGGGAGGGAAACAAATGCCAAGGGCCTGTTTCCTGCCAATAGTTTAAGTATAGCCTTTTACACTATTGAAGTAGCCTTGCTAATGTTAATGGGATGTAAACATCATGTAAAATCAAGGTGCTTTTTCAGGATTGTCAGTCACTTCTTAAGGTTTTAACAATTTGAGAATTTTTAAAAATTTGAGAATCTTATCCTTTCAGTGAAGAATAAAGTGTGTATTATAAACAGACATCTCTATATTATAATGTTTTTAAAATATTTGATATTTTCAAAGACAGGGATTCCAGAGAGGTCTTGAAAAGGCATCTTTAATAAAGTGTAGGATTGTTTAGTAACATGTGAATGAAATGCCAAGCAATTTGATGGGTGAACCTGATAAAATAGTTACTATCTTTTTTCCCCCCTATCATTAGTTCTAGATGAAAAAAACTGCTCAGATCCCGGTGGCCCACTCAATGGCTACAGAAGAGTAGTAGAAGACACTGGGCTCTTGAATGGACGCTATGCAAAAATTGGCACAGTCATTGCTTTCTTTTGTAACAACTCGTATGTTCTTAGTGGGAATGAACAAAGGACCTGCCAAGATGATGGAGAATGGTCAGGGAAGCAACCAATCTGCATAAAAGGTAGTTTACACACGTTTTTACCACAACTTACACAAGCTGCAATGGTTTTACTGTATTTTGTTTAAGATAATTTGCACTCACCAAACAATCATTTTTGCTAAGAATAAGCCTGATCTGACTGATATCTGATAATGAGATTGGTAGTTTGCGAGCTTTACTGGCTGCTGTACTCAGACAGAGAAGTTGCCAGTGATCCCAGAAGATTCCATCTTTAAATAGGGAAAGAAATGCTCCCTAAGACCCTTATTACCCTCATTCTAGGATCGAACCTGCATAAGATCAAAATCAAAGATCAAGAGGAAATTGAAATGGAATGAAATAATTGCCTCACGAGACAGTTGACAACTATCAGTTGCTGTCACAGGGAACAGCTCTGCTCTCACAATCCTTTTAAGACAATGGAACCAGTCATGAGTATAAAAGACCAAGCCTGTAGATTGCAGCCTTGAAGATTTAGTTCAGAAAACCACTTGAGGACCTGCTTAAACTATTTGTACTCATCAAAACACTGAATCACATCTTTAACTCGTTTGCTAGAAAGGAAATTATGCTACTGACCTGCTATTGTCTCCCCAAAGAGTATAATCATGTGTAGAAAACATCTTTATTGAAGCTTACTGTGATAATGACATAAAGGTTAATATATATAGCAATCACAAAGAACTAGATATTGTTAAATCACACAGAACACAAGTGCTCAGGCATACAGATGAACTCTCCATCCTATGAGATTCCTTTTTTTCCACTCTGCACAGCTGAAGGGAGACCCTGGCAGTTATTTGAACTGATAAACCTAAATATCCTATTGTAAAACTAAATAAATGCAAAACTAGAAATACTGGTTCTCCCTTCTGTTATTTGATGCATATTCAGGTAACTCTGAGGTGTTCCTTTGAATCAGAGTCCCCAGTTCCTTCCATGAGTTCACAAACAGACTCTTAGAAATTCATAACATCCTTCTGCCTTCCTCTGTATGCCGAGTCACTGGGATTAGCTGTGTGGAGCTACACAGATAGAAATTAAGTATTTTTATATATAATTCCATTATTGCAAAAGTTCACTCAGATACAAAACTATCCAACTGTAGTAGTGTAAATCTGGCATTCAGACATACTGATGGAAAAATCTTCCTCCATGTCTGAAAGTTCCAGTGCAGAAGATGTTCAGTAGCTTTCATTGTTATAAATGGGACAGATCTTGTGAACTGTGGAGAAGTATTTTTGCAAGGCTTTAGGTTTTAGGGTCTATCTTTATTTTAGTGCATGCAACTTAACTGCCTCTTTTCTTCATCAAGTCCACTATAGCCAGTGAGAGGAAAGTTGGAAATGTGTATGAACCATAGTACTTGAGCTGTGAATGTGAAAAAGTACTGTGCAACATTATATTTTTTCTAGCCTGCAGAGAGCCAAAGATCTCTGACCTGGTGAGACAGAAAGTGCTTCCAATGCAGGTTCAGTCAAGGTGAGAATGCAATATCTCAACTACAGTTTAAAGAAAAAATGTGATTGTTTTTCCCCTCCTCTTCTTTTCACTCTGTGTGTTTAGCCTGCCTGAGCAGCGATTCCTACAAATCCACTGATAACCAAGCAATGAGAGCTGCTGGGAGGGGAGGTCTGGTTAAGCACAGGTTGAAGATGCTGGAGGCAGCCAGGAAGAAATGCACAGAGATGTGCAAACTACAGGATGATGCTTGAATTCTGCTTGCAAGCTTGTGACAGACTATGAGAATAGTCTGAGAACAGTTCCTTGCCACTAATGATGTGTGTTAAAATAGCAATATGTGCTAACTTAGTGAAAAAATGCATGAGGACAGCACAAGGAGAGAAGGGAGCAATGCAATGTAATCTGCAATGTAATCTGCAATGTAATCTGCGTCCAGTAAGTTTCACAATCCAAAGCAACATAGCAAAATCTATATAAGGTTCAGTTGAGGGTGGGCATGAGGGAGAGGAGGAAGTAGAGTAGGAAGGGAGGAAGGAATGAAAGATCAGACCCTGCCTGGGCTTACCCTTCTGATGACTTCCTGAAATAAACCCAATCTGAATTAGTTATGCTGCAATGTTCAGGTTCATTTTTGTCCAAGTAGTAATTTCTCATTTCAGGGTTATTTTTGCAGCACATGACTCATTTAATTTTAGATGCAGTGAAAGAGCTGTCCTCATCTTTGGCCTTAAGAACAGTCATATTAGGTCAGAATAAAGGTACAGCTCAAGCTGTATCCTGTCTCTGGCAATGGCCAGTAGCAGATGCCTAGAGAAGATTTTAGGAACAACAAAAACATGTACTCCCAAGCACTCTCCCACTCTCCAGGTCTGTGATGTATAACTGTAGAGATGGCCTTGAGATGCCAACATGAGGTTTTAGTAGCCATCAGGGGATTTTTCTTGCTTAAATTTCTCAATTCATTTTGAATACAGGTCTCTTTGTTCTAAATGTTTCAGATATTAACACCAGCTGTATGAGGGTGCATACATGCCCCACATCCACAAAATGCCATGAGATGATGGCATCTCATGTTTTTGGACCATTTTTCATCCCTTGAAGTAAAATCTCAATTTCATAGGTCAATAGTGAGGCAAAGTCTTGATTGTGTAATATTGCAAGTCACATGTGAGTTTGGAATGGGACCCTGGCAGTCTAAACATGACCACAGCAGCTCTCATCCTTTTTCCAAAACACAAGAAACTTGCCATTGCTCTTTCTCTTAGTAATTTTACTTTCCTGTTATGTATTGCCTCACAAATTGGATATGATGGAGGTGTCTGTGTCTCTCTTTGAAAAAAAATGGAATCACCATGAGAAATGAGAAAAAGAAAAATTATATTTTTCCTCCATGCAGGCAGCACCAGAAATCTCAAGGGAAACTAATTTCCTGCTGACTTTTTCAGACATAAATAGTTTTTTTGTAGATACGAGCTTTTAAGCATTAGAGCAAAGGACACATTCTAAGCGATAAAAATTTAAGTATAACTATAGTCAAGCTTATGGCCATATCTAGGCTGCTGCATATATTTATTTTTAATTACGTGCCATGTTTCAGCTAATCAGTACAATTTCTAAATGGAAACTCAGTGATTACAAAATTATGAAATCTCTATGGTGAGGCAATTATCTCTGTTAATTGCTAAACCAAGCAACTTTAGCAACATGATTTAATCTGAATCAATTTCTAATACTGCCTATTAAAATGTTCACTAGAGAAAAGATGTGCCTAACTCCTCTCTAGTGAGAATTAATTATGGTAATGCCCACTTCAGGTGTTATTTCTTTATTTAAAAAAATAGTATCTCAGTTCTTTTGTGTATGGCAAAAATTGTTCCACATTCAGATGCAACTGATTGCAATTCAGAAAATGTAAAATGAAAAAAAAGAGACACAAATAGAAAATATATAAACGTGTATTCATACATGTGTATATATATATATAGGTAAATGGGAGTATTGCTAAACTATTCTGGAATTATATTTTTGCCTTATTCTTTCACACGCAAACTTCATATGCTTTTAAATGATACTTAAGGCAACTGGTGATAAAGTTACAGTAATGATTGCTTTTATAATATTGTAATTATTGTGTTTGTGCCTTGAAACAGAGAAACACCTCTGCATCAACTTTACTCTTCTGCATTCAGCAAGCAAAAGCTTCAAATCTATCCAACTAAGAAGCCAGCCCTGCCATTTGGAGAACTGCCCCCAGGGTACCAGCACCTGCACACTCAGCTCCAGTACGAGTGTGTTTCTCCTTTCTACCGCCGCCTGGGTAGCAGCAGGAGAACTTGTCTGAAGACTGGAAAATGGAGTGGGAGAGCCCCTGTGTGTATTCCAAGTGAGTCTCCAAGGGGAAAAAAAAAAAAAAAGGCATATATCTCTTGGGTGGATGAGGGAACAGGATGTGTATTCATCTTAGATATTTAGGGAGTCCCAGCAGTGTAGGCTGCCTATGCTTCCAGCTGGGAGAAAGGAGCAATAAAGCTTGAAGGATATATGTGTCTTTTTATCCACCAGTAGAACTTGTGCAGTCGGTGGTAAAGTGATCAAGCTTTCAGCACTGGAGTTTGCCTTTAATTTCTCTACTCTTTTATTGAGCAAAGGGTGCACTGAGTTTTTCTCCTGATTTGAAAATGCTTTCCTACTATCGCTTCATGGTTCCCTGTATTATTTACTACAAAGGTGATTTTTTTTCTTTTGTATACTTTGGCACAGAGCTTACAACACCATCAAAGTTTAAGCAATAGAATGGGGAGTCTGTCATTTTAAAGAGGCTCTTTCTTTAATAAACCCTGCTAAGGAAGGGTTCATATTGCAAAGTATAAGTCCAGATAAAATCTTACCCAGAGCTAGTGAAAAAAGTAAGTTAGGGTAGGAACATCACAAAATTTGGTAAAACCCACTACTGATATCATGAAAACTGTGAAAAGTAGATCTCAACAAATTTTTATTGTCCTTGTTTGTGGTTTTGCTTTGAGATCATATCATGTATTTTGAAAAGTACTGCATTCAATCCTTTTCACTGTGGGCATGCACACACTACATCCCAGAAAAAGAAGTGTCCTAAGGAAGACTAAAAAATGTGACCATATGATGTAACTCTTTCAACTGAAGCAAACTTTCCTAATACAGTGCATTTTACCCCAGATCTGAGCCTGGGTAACATATTCCTAGAACAAGGCAGAGCTTTTTCTTTACCCCGTCATGACTGTTGATTTATATGCATTTCTTTCAACATTCTTGTTGCAAGACAAGTCTATTCTGATAGGCATGAATTCACCTGTGCAAAGATTAGTGCCAGGAGAGGCCTCACAGTTACTGTGTCTGCCTAGGGTGAGCTTTAGTACAATGCTGGCTTTATAATAATGGTGTTTTATAATAAACTAGAAGCAGGGATGTTCTTTCCATTTGTCTGTGCAGTCATCTCATTATAATGCAGCTCAATAAAGTTATTGTGAAAATTCACCTGCTCAAGTACTAAATCCAGGAATCCAGATAATAATGGAAAATTTGATTTTTTTTTAAAAAAGCTATATAAAATACTCCTATAATTTTGCAAGTCAGATACAGAGGTTACTTGGAAAACTGTCCCTTATGCTAATCATTGCAGTTTAGTTTATTTTGGCACATCCTAAGAAGGAATCAAGAGTAATATTCAGATTCTGTGGTGGGGAAAAGGTGTTGCCTAATTCTTGTTTCATGTTTCCTCAGTCTGTGGAAAGGCAGAAAACCTCACCATTCAGAAGACAATGACCTCTACCAGGTGGCCCTGGCAAGCGGCAATCTATCGCACAGCCAACGGGGTGAAGGAGAACAGTCTTCGGAAAGGGGCCTGGATCCTCATCTGCAGCGGGGCCCTGGTGAATGAGCGCACCGTGGTGGTGGCAGCTCACTGTGTCACTGACTTGGGCAAGACCATTGTGCTCAAGACAGCAGAGCTCAAAGTGGTTCTGGGGAAATTCTACAGAGACGATGACAGAGATGAAAAGACCATCCAGAACCTGCGGGTGAGTAAGTCTGATGGGAGTGGACAATGATGAGCACAGATAGATACTGATCCCACCTGTCCTGCATGGGGAGAAAAAAGTTACCCTTTAAGCAATAAAACTCTTTTACTATTTTGCTATTCTTTGAAATGCATATCTAGAGAGTCAACTGACAGAACTGTCATGGCACAAGAAGGGCACATACTGTAGTTCATTAAATGTCTCGATGCCGTCCAACTCATACATTCACCCTCTAACACAGAACATTGAGAAAATAGCTCAGGTTCTGTGGACCATAATGTCTTGAATGATATTGCTACCAAAAAAAAAAAAAAAGGAGAAGAGATGCCAGATACTGTCAAAATTGATTATCATAATTTATGAGGGAAACATTTGTGCTCTAGATCCTGATTTGATGCCATGAGCACATTTCACTTCTCAGCCCCAGGGCTGCATAGCTCTAAACTCAAAAGAAGTTCATGTCTCACTCCAGTTCCAAAAATAGCACCTTGGGCTCACCAGAGTGGTTTGCTTCTCTTTTTTTGTTGTAGAATTAGAAAGGCTGAAGTCAAAATTAAGTGAAACAGAATTTTGAGCATGTTTATCTCTTTTGTGTGTGTGTGCATGTGAGTTAATTAATGGATTTCATCCAAGAAATCATAATTAACTTGATTCTCCCCTGCCTTCTTTTCCGTTTCAGTTTCTTTCTCTAATCTTAGCTTTTTCATACTCTTCCTGTAAGAAAATATATATATATATATTATTATATATATAAATATATATATTTTATTATTTTTTCCAGTATTTCCTTGTAGGAAATCCTATCTGCTCTTGTACCATTTCATTAAGGAAATGAGCAGTAAAGGTTTGGCCCCAATATTATGTAATGTATTGGTGAGAAGATGATTGAATGTCAGTAAGAAGGTAGTAAAGCCCCTGCCCCATCCAAAATCTACAGGTTGAAGGTGACATGGCAGGTAAAACCTTTTCAGTAAACAGTGGAAAACTTGAACTGCATATTAACTCCCCATTTTGCTGAAAATGTCCTTGACTGCTTTTGATTAGGAAGTGTCTCCTGCAAAAAAAACTGTCCTGAAATCCAAGCCAAAAAAAAAAAAAATTCAGAAGATGCTTGATCTCTGCATGTTTCCCATTTGAGCGAACACCATGGTGAAAAAACACTGTAAGTGGAGGTAGAGGAAAAGGATGCAAAATAAACATATATGTATTTTAGTAGTATGGAAAGAGTACTGCTGACTTGCCACTTCTGTTACCTCTACAATTCTTCCTACTCTGTTTCCTCTCCAGATTTCTGCCATCATAGTGCATCCCAATTATGATCCTATATTACTTGATTCTGATATAGCTATCATAAAACTCTTGGACAAAGCCAGAATCAGCAGTCGTGTTCAACCCATTTGCTTGTCATCTTCTCATGACTTGACTACATCCACAGAGGATTTAAAGATAACGGTGACTGGCTGGAAGGTATTGACTGACATTAAAGATCCTGGATATAAGAATGACACAATCCGCATGGGAGCTGTTCAGATGGTGGATTCACTGTTGTGTGAGCAACAGTATGAGGATAATGGGATACAAGTCAGCATCACTGACAGTATGTTCTGTGCCAAACAAGATCATACAGCCTTCTCCAATATCTGCCCTGCTGAGACTGGTGGGATTGCAGCCATAACTTTGCCAGGAAAAGCATCTCCTGAGCTAAGGTGGCACCTGATGGGATTAGTGAGCTGGGGCTATGACAAAACCTGCCACCTAGGACTCTACAGTGGCTACACCAAAGCCCTTCCCTTCAAAGACTGGATTGAGAGGAACATGAAATAAAAACCTGTGCCTGGAAACAGCATTTTATAGTATAATATCTCTCTCAGTCTCTGCTGCTTTAGGCTTCTCATCCCAGTGATGAGACACATTTGGGATAAGGTTAAGGTACAAAGCCTGGTATTTGTCCTAGGATCAGATACTTCATCAGGCTACTTTTACTTAACCCATGATGGAGGATCTTAGTGCATGAGAAGTTTTGCTATATTTTGTCTGTCTCCCCTGGTGGGAGGACAATGCTCCTGAGAAACAGGACAGTAAACTCTGTCTGAAATTAATCTGTAGTTTGGAGTCCCCTAGAGAAATTGATAGTAAGCCTCTCCCAAAGATCTGTGTGACTGAGTGGATTAAGAGTCTAGAAAGAGTAGCCTGAATTCATTACAACGGATGAGCTTGTTACGGCATGCGCTGTTTGTATTGCCATAGTACAATGTAATCTTTTCCCCTCCCAAGTACTTTACACATTTAAATAAACCACGGTTTGTTTTTTTAACCTACATACTCATGTCTGACATTATTTAGATTAATTGTTGCTTTATCTGTGTCACACATGAGGGACTCTCTACTGCCCTTGTCTGTTTGCATGTGACTCTCACTTGGGACACTTCAGGTACATAAAAGGCAGAATTAGCAAAAAATTCAATTACTATATAAATGACAGGATTTTTTTTTCTCAATACATCCAGTGCTGCTATTGTACACAAACCACTCCAATGAAATGTGCAGAGGAGTTATCTTCCACCTTGTATTCTAAACAGATGAAAACACAAAACATATTCTAAATATATTTTGTCCAAGTGGATTTCAAAGAACTACGAAAGCCTCAGGAAGCTTCTGGTTTCCATCAGTTTCCTTACCTTTGTGGCAAAACTACTCCTCTGTAGCTCTTCAAGGTGAAGAGTAATGTCCAGGTCTCACACTTAGCAGATGTTTTTCTTGAACTGAGGTTGAACAGTTTGACATCAAAGGATAAAAATTCTCCCATTGGGCATGTTGTCCAGGGGAGACATTTGGGTGTCCTCATTGTCCTTAGTCACTGCTCTTTCACCAAATCATTCTCTATTCTCTATTCAGTCGTGACTAAAGACTAGGGATTAATCCTAAAAATCCTGGGGAGGAGAGATGGTAATGACTGTCTCCCATCAATAATGACTCCTTTGATAAGTCATATATGACACCCTGGAATTTGTAGGACCTTCAAATTACAGTGCCCAAACCAGCTCACAGCAATAGCTGGGTGTGAAGGCTGGAAATCTGATGAAAGGATTTAGTACTTTTACCAAAAAGAACTCATATCCTGAAGTTGTGTTCTGCCTAGCCTGTTACTTGGTTATGGCAATTATAAGCTAGAATGTCTGATTTCAGCTTTGATATTCTGATGCTGTAAAATCCTGCTAAGAGTTTCTTACCATTCAGTAGTGTCTACCCACTTTTAAATCTGAAAATTCCTGCTAAAAGGACAATTACTATTGGACATCATTCCATGTAATATATTTTTTACTTTCCTGGACAAAAATACTTACTGTGTTATGCTTTTGCACTTGTCTTGTTTTCGCTGACAACAGGACTAGGTGATGTGGCTTAAATCAAATAGTTTAAAAGCTACAACCAAAGTATATTGTTTCTCTTCATCTTGCTTGTCTTTCTCCTCCCGCAGGAGATTATGCTTGGCCAACAAACTGCATGGCAACAACAGCAACAAAAATTCTGAATTAAATGTGAAAAATATGATGTGTGTCATTCCTCTGCTGGGAGGAACATGTGCCAGCGAATGTGTGGTACTCCCCCACTGGCAGAATGGGTTACAGGAAATTAGGTGTCAATTTTGGAGAAGCACAAACTTGCAGAAAGTCAACATGTGTTTCTTCCTAGCACTATTGAAAAAGAATGAAATGAGAAAGCTCTTCCATGATTAATTATGCTTTAATTAATTAAATACCTAATTAGTTACTCTAATTAATTACCTAATGATAAACAAATTATAAAGATCTGTGAGCTAGTTATTTTCTCAGTTATGATGCCATGACTGCATTGCTCTCCATAGCATTATCATTCTCCACTGCTCCAACTAAGAGAGAAGAAGTCTTAAATGTTTTTTTATCCCTTTAGGATTTGTCCAGTTCACACAGATCTGCAAAAGTCTGTTTTAATTACAGCTTTAGCCCTTAGCCCTCACTCTTCCCTTTTACTAAAGATCAGAGTAGTATTTACTGATCCTCTAACTCCTCCTCAGTGTTGAATCCCATCTCCATTTGGCTTCAAATCACTCACAGATCTGGCAATGAATAGCTGAAAGTTTCTGAACTTGGACAGCAATAATATAGCTGTTCACTGACTGTATATCACAGAAAAGTACATTCCTGAAGAGAAACTTGTAGGAATCCATGGAATTAAAATCTCAGGAGGTTGCTACAGCTATGTATGCATAGCCTAATTCAACCTCCCTTCTTTTTACAGTCATGATGCTCTTCAAAGAAAACAGAAGCAAGAAAATGGCCAGACATCTCTCAACCCCAGGATTCAGATTTTAGCATAGTCCTTTAGAGGACTTGGTTGCAGCACTTGCTTCTATTTCAGGACCTCAGTGATGTTTGAATCCTAGATTCAAATCTGGCTGCCTCTAAATGCAGATATAATGTTTCATTTCTTTGTGACATATGTATTCACATGCACAAGTGATCAGTCATATCAATATATCCAAGCACCTGTACCCATGTCTAATATTCACAGGAACTAAAAGGCAGCTTGTCCATCCTTTCTGTCAGGCTTATGCACAGTAGTTTAATGTTTACAGCCTAAGCATAACTATGCAGGGGTTAGCATCTAGTGCCAATAATCAGGAAAAATAAGGGTGAATGTTTGAAAAAGAGCAACCTGTGAGCTGAAATCACTTACCCTTTTGATTGCTAGGCTCTGTTTTTAAGATGTAAAACTATTTCAAACATCTCTTTCTAAACAGGTGAGGATCTGTGCCATCTGTTGGAGAAAGGGTGTGAAATAGCACAACATGGATAGCAACTCATGTTCCCTCTAAGGAAACAGAGCTGCGCATTCTGGAAAGGCCATAGCCATAAAGATATTGCTATGGAAAAAGGAGAGCAAAACGCTCTCTACATTCTTTTTCACTCCAATGGATTTATACTTCTTCCTTTGTATGTTTTTTGGGCTGCAATAAATTACTTTCAAAAGCCCGGGTGCTTAGCTGAAAAATGGCACTGAAAGGAAACGGACATACTGAAGTACAAGCTCTTTCAGGTACCTTCAGAGACTCCTGTGGAATTGCCCTTGTAAACTGTTTCCATTGAAAACCTCCGTGCATGGTAAGATTACAAGAAAAAAATGTGTACTTGATTAGGATTTGGGATTGCGTGTAGGCTGCATCCTGCCATTTTTCAGGGCAAGTACTGGAATTGGCTTGGTTGCAGGAAAGGCATCCTCGGGGAGTGGGAGTGGTGAGGGTCAGGCAGGCTTCGCTCAGCTGTGCAATCCCTGCAGCCTCACAGCTCCCTGTCACGACAGGGAGCTTCCCGCAGGGCCGCTGCCTTTCTGTGCCACCTCCTCGGTGCGCAGGGAACAAGCTGTGGCAGAAATGTTTGCTCCCTGTGAAACGGGACCTCACGTTGGTCAGGCTTGGATGGAAGGACACCACTGAGGCTGGCAGGCAGAGCCTCAGCCGGGGCAGCCGGAGCGAAGGTGCGTGGCAGTGTCTCGGCGCGACACGAGCGTCCCGCGCCGCGGCACAAAGTGCGGGTGCCGGACAGGACGACACCTTCTCGCGCTTCCACCTCACGCTGCACAACCAGCCCGGTGCCCCCCGAGCCGAGCCGGGCCGAGGGGCTGTGGCCGCAGCAGGGATGGCGGCACCCCCCGGGGCCGGGAAGGGCCGGCGCCGGCAGGTGGGGCGTGTGCGCGCCGGACGAAGGCCCGGTAGGGGGCAGCACCGCGCCGCGGCCCGGCNAGAGGGATTGACTGCAAATCCACGGCTCGGGGGCTAAAACCTTCCAATCCAGCCTCAGCCAGCGCCGCGCCGATGTGAAGTCGCCCCCCGCCTGCCGCTCGCAGCCGCGCACACACGCACACGCTCCCCGCGGCGAGGGGAGGGCGCGGGGACCGCAGCCCAGGGGCCAGCGCCGCCTCGCCCCGCCGGCCACTGCTGGGCGGCCGCGGGGCACCGACAGCCTGCTCTGGGACGGCGGGGAAGGGGATCGC
>VWZF01000639.1:0-240867 GCA_013396755.1 Sclerurus mexicanus | reverse complement strand
CGGATCCTCGCCCTGCGGAGCCCCCGGGATTACAAGGAATTGCGTGCTCCTTCCCAGACGCGCGCGAGGGTTATACCAAAGAGCCAAGCTCCTTCGCGCCCTGCTGTCCAAATTAATCCCTTGGACTCTTGAGAAGACAAGGGGGTTTTCGGAACCATGGCATCGACAGAAGGGTGAGGGGGACCGTCTATTGGGTGGGAGGAACGGGAGGATGGGGGAGATGCCCGGCATTGTTCTTTTGGTAACAGTTTCCTGTCATCTGCTTCATTGTTAATCCTTGCCCCTCGCCATTCCCTAACAGAATAATTAGGGAGCAAGAGGAAACGAGCAGCAGACGAGCCACATATAGAAGAGGGAGAGGGGAAAAAGAATTTCAAATATGAGCCACTGAAAAGGTCTTGGTTTTCCTCCCATCACTTCTTTATTTAACCCCTGGAGGGCAGATCAAGCTTAAACCACCTGCCTGAAAGAAGAGTCCAAGTGAATGGTTAACTCAAGAGGAAGGGGAAAGCTGCTTTCTAAATACAATAGTAATAATAGTAGTAATAATTACTACTACTAATAACAATAATTTCAAAGAGAATTGAAGACCTGCCCCCCAGCCACCCCTTAAAAAGGCAACAAACAAATCCAACTTCTCAACTTGAGGAGTTGTGCAATTTTGTAGTTCTGTGCCAAATGCGTTACAGTGCTAGCAAGAGAAATGCTGTGAAGGGCAAAGGGTTCTACAAGAGGCTTAAAAGAAAAGCAAACACACAGTTCAGCTCTGGTAGTGTCCTTTGGAAGGAAACGGTTCTCCCTACCCTTGACTGCAAGAATCAGCCACTTCGTTGCTCTCTGGTGGGGCTGGGGGCTTCTTCAGTTTATTAAGTAACTGGTAGTAGGAAAGAAAAGGTTTATTTGATCTCTGTTTGCCCTCTTATAACACTAGCTAGTATTAGACTGTGTTTAGTGTGAGCCTCCCCTTTATCCCTGGATGTTGTCATGTTGTATCAGCTTGATCTGCTCTGGATAGGACTCTTTGAGGACAGAGTGCAAAAGGGAGCTAACTTCATATTGCCTTTGTGTCTCTCAGGTTGAAAGACTTGCTGAGCAGATTTAAATAACCCAACACATGTCTGAGCGGGTGTGCATACAAGTGTCCCGTTATCTGGTCAGAAGGAACTGACTCTCTGTGCAGTGGCACCCAAGTAGTTGGCTTGGGAGGAGTGGAAGGTTAGAAAATGTTAGTTTTGGTTGCTTTAGAAAAAAGGAAAATGCCCCAGTCTGACAGAAGGCAAATCTATAAGGCTCTTCTGGCTTTTCACAGGACTGTGACAGAAGTAATTAACTTTTCATTTGCTATTGCGTTGCCTTTGCAGGGAATTTCTGCACTGAATTTGCACATTTTTGTTTTGGTAGCAGCCCAGCAGTTTAATCCGCCCTGTATAGCATTTCCTCTGACAACAAAATCACTTAACTAGATATTGTCAACAAATCATCAGAGCCATGAGGAAGACGCTCAGAGATGGAAGAACCATCCTACATCCATAGGGTTACAGCTCTGTCCTTTCCGTATCCTTGGACTACCACAGCTCTGGCTCTCTTCTGGGTGCTGCGGTCACCTACTGTTTGTATTCCTGTATAAGGTGGCTGTAGAGCTCTGTGCTTGTTTTGGATCAGTGAGGGAATGCAAGATCTATTGGGCAGGGGTTTAATAAGAGGAGACATGACAAGAGGTGGCTATGTCAGAGAGATCTTGTTAACTTTGGATGAAAAGAGGTTTTAGATGTGTGTAGAAAGAGAGACACTTTTAAAATAAGTTGGCTGAACAGGTGGGCTAAAAAAAAATTACAGTGCCAGAAACAGAAAGTCTTCAACATGCTCTTGCTTCCCTTACAGAACAGAGCTAAATTGTCAGGGCAAGAAAAGTAAAAGTTTAGGCCTTGCTTTCCAACCTTTTAGGAAATTTACCTAGACTAAGCCAAGCTGAAACTGTTATTTGATATGATTCAACTAGTGGTCGTGATAGCTGAAGGAGGTGTGGAAAACAAGTTGAGTGGGAAGCGTTTCACTTGTCAGTCTCTTTTTACCAGTGAGAACCTCTTCCAAAACTGAATTGTTATCTTTCTCCCCCCTCAAGTAAAAAGCTGAGGATAGAGATTAGCTTTCACTCCAGCCTAAAGGTCAGCAAACTGAGGCATCATTAGGATCGTCAGGGAAAGTGAATATTGATGGACCTTGTTCAAGCAAGGCTTTCCATCAGCACTGGTACAATGTGAGAGCGGCGGCAGAGAGTGTCCATTGCCACAAGCAGAGCAGTATATCTCAGGAACACACAGGTACCTTGGAGATAGACCTGCTGGAGTGGGTCAAAGGTATTATGTCTGCTGACTCTTGGCATGTTCAGATACATATGTTAGTTGAGATCAGAAATACATAAATGCTTTATTTTGTGGTGATAAAACTACTCCAACCACAGTCATTTTTGCAGTGAGTTACTTCTCTCTGAAGTGGGAATGTCAGGGATGTGAGAGAATACTTGACGGACAGCAAAAAGCTCTGATACTTACACAGAGGAAGGTAATTCTGTATTCCATTGTTAAGAAGTAGCGGTCACTTAAAGCCAGGATTTGCTAGGAAAGATTTCCTTGTCTGCACCTTTCCAGTCATTACTTCTTTTCCTTTCAATGGCTTATTTGGTTAAGTCCATACTTGTTAAGTACAGAAATTTGCTTCACAGATCTTTCTGTTATAAGAGGATAGTGGGCAATGGGAAATTTCAGTTGGTAGAAAGGGGAAAAGAAAGTGTTCATCAACATGGCAAAATCAGACCCATGTGTCCTCTGGGTCTGTCTTACTGTAGTTTCAGCTAGTGGGATTTTGGCTTACTGTTGAATATGCTGTTTTTATCTTGATGGTTAAGTCTTTTTTTCACAAAATCCCTGATACAGATCTCATTACTAAGATGGATTTTTGGTGTGTAGCTTGTGCTGAAAATGAAAAATAGCTAGTTCAAGAAGGAAGGGCTAGCATCAAGTATTGATACTCTTCAGGGTTTCTTGTTTTTATGGTCTCTGTTTAAATGTTCTCTGCTGGCCATGACTGCAGCCAGGGTGCCCCAGGGAGATGTGGCCCTATCTGTGGTGACACTACCTTTCGTGAGCACTTAGTGTGGTTCAGAGATCCTATGGCATTAGTTCATACAAACAGTGGTGTCTGACACGGGGTTCACTATGTGGTGGGTTGATCTATGGAGATTTACTATCGAAAAGCATTTCAGCATTTCCATTGCTTTTACAGGGTCTTGATAGGACCTTAAGGTTAAATGAGGTTGACTGTGATCCAGTTGATGCCCCTGCTTGCCTTCAGACCTTTGAGCAAAGTTCTGAACACTTTGTTTCACATGATTATGGCTCTCATATGTCTCTTTAGTGCTACTATTCAAAAGGGAAAGAATGCAGCAGTTTGCTACTGTTTTGTTTTGTTGGGGTTTTTTTGTTTGTTTGGGTTTTTTTAAACCCACACATTTGTGTAACCTAGAGATAGGTTTTAGATGTTAAATCAGCTTTGTAACTTAGATATTAAACCTTGAGCAGTTAAGTTACATTAAAGTAACAATGTAAAGTTACATTGATGCTGATTTAAATACTTTAAAAATCTATAGATGTGTTTGTATTTTGTATGCCTCTAAAGAGTGGGAGTTTCAGACGTGAAGTTTGGATTTGGGTCTGTTCCGTCAAGAATATAGCCACTAGGAGACACTATCACTGCATCTGTAGTAGCAAATTAAACAGAGGTAGCGCAGGTGTCTGAGCTGGGAGCTCAACCCTCTGGGTGCAGGTCAGCCTCAGAGCAACCCACCATGGCTCTGGCCAGGTGTGGTTAGGGAGTCAGTGTGGGCCAGTGGCCATTCCCAGTGGGCAGTTTGTGTGTGATCACCATATTTTGGAGAGTTTAATAATACTGATGTGGGCTCTTCCATTTCCGTTGGTCTCAGGTCTAGAGAACAGTCTCAGGGAAGGTTTATGGAAAGCACAGAGATGTTACCTGTATAGATATGTGGTAAACAGTTAACAGGCAAGTCTGTGTGTGCATATGTTGCACCATTCTACAAAATAAATCTGACAAAGTGGAATAATGTGAAGCTTTATTAGGTTTGAATAGGCAGAAGCCTGGGTAATTACTTAGCATCATGGTTTCACTAGTGAAATAGTTTTAAGTGCTTTTCAGTTTTATGTACACTTAATATAAATGGTGTTTATGGAACATGAAATCGCACAAATGCAGAGCTCCCATTCTGTTCAGAGTAGGAGGTAAACAGCATGGAAGCTACAGAGAACCCTGCTATTTGACTTTATCAATATCTCACTTAATAAGAGAAAAAAAAAACAACAAAAAGCCCTCATCTGTGCTCCATTCCTCCTGTCCAAACTTGGTTGTTCCTACAATCTTCTCTAGATATCCATCTTCATCCCAAGTTGCAATGTCTCTGAAGCTACACTTCCAGGGTCATAAGTACTGTTTCTCTGTGCTGCCAGATCACTAAACAATAAAAGTTTGGTCCAGATCATAGAGCATATGATTTGATTTCTCTAAAATTAACCGCAGCATATAGTATGGTACTTACATACATTTTGTATTAGCTGTAGAAAGATGGTTATTAGTCAATTCAACGTAAGTTAACAGAGGAGGCATAAATAATAAATACCTTACCTGGCATCAAGCCTGACTACACAGGATTATTTTTTTAGTCATGCAGCTGTGGTGGTTTTGGATCTTGGAGTAGGAATCGTAAGCCATTTGTTGCATTCTCAAGACAAAGCCTGAAAGGGAGATTGCCAGCATATATTATGCACCTAGCCTGGAGACAACAGGACGCACCTAGGTGAGTCAGAAGAACTAGCTTTGCGTTTCATTGTAGGGTTCAGGCGCCTACATAGGAGAGTGGGGTTTCAGGATCTGACACAATACTTACAAGTACACCCACAGATTTGTTGCCATCTGAGTTCTTATTTTGTAATTTACGCAGAAAATTCCTCTACATGGAAGCTTGATGAATTATTCTGCCACAAATGTTTAGATATTTCAGAGGATGAAATCTTCTAAGTACTCTCACTGTTATTTTTATGCAGGATTTGACCAGCACCAACATAGGATGGAGTTGTTTTACCCTATGCTCTTAGACATTTTGCAGGACAGATGGAGTGGATGTAGCCTGTTAATTAGACATATCAGCTGTGGCTCTGACCTCATTTCACTGTGATCAATTGCAAATCTCTCATCAATTTCAATAAGAGAGAATTAGGCTTTTCAGAAGATAACTCATATTCCTTCAAACCAACCTAATGACACTATAGTTCTCATGGCCCAAGCCCTCAGTCTGGCCTTGAGATACACTTTCAAAAAGAAGTCACCTAGATGTTAGCTACATTTTTATACACATTCAGATCCTTCTATAGACACACAAGCATTAATCTACTTCTTATAAAGTCTACAGGGACTTATTAATTCCAAAC
Organism: Sclerurus mexicanus; assembly: GCA_013396755.1. NCBI lineage: Eukaryota > Metazoa > Chordata > Aves > Passeriformes > Furnariidae > Sclerurus > Sclerurus mexicanus. The sequence goes on along the minus strand of VWZF01000639.1, from coordinate 235,369 downwards.
ATTTTGGAGAAAGCATGTTATAGTATTGGATTAGATATACAAAACCTAAAGGGGGATCATACTTCCTTAATAAATTACTAAAGTTTTCGAAAATCTTGTCTTACCATAAGTTTCTGTGAGATAAACACGTATGTACACCCTTCTCCAAGAACATGAATGCAGATGAGTATGTTTAAGTGCCCTAAGAACTCAGCATACAAAGCAGTACTATATTGCTATACTAGCAAATTACTGCATTTGATTTTCTCTTCTTAATTTTGCTGTTGATCTTCATTTTCCCTTGATCTGCAGGCTGTTCAGCCAAGATTCATAATAACTGTAAATTTTTGAACAGTGTTTAAATGGGTCAGTTTTTCAGTTAAGGAAGGCTGTCATTAAAGCTCTCTCCTCTCACCTGCGTGGCATTGTGGTTGGCCTGTGGTTCTTTCGTGGTGCAGACGACAGTGGGAATGCTGGTACCCTGTATGCAGGAGGGTGCGAAGCCCATCACTGACCTGTGGTTTAGGCTGTCTCTGCAGAGTTGGCTTCGTACAGAAGCAATCTGTGTGCTTGAGTGGGGTGTGGAGTGAAGGCACGGCACTAACAAGTGGGCCTTTATTTGCAGTACCTTGTCATATAATATTCTTTCATCTTCTGTGTGATTTACATCCCTTCGCCAGCAGAATGTGTTGCAATACCTGCTTTTTAGAACAATTAATTGTATGAGTTCTTGAAAACACTGGCTGGATCTGTCAAATCCATCATCTCTGTTATTGTCCATCTGCTAATGAAACTCCTCTCTCGCCAGCTCAGTGCAGTAGTTCACACTATTTTAGCCTCTAGCTCATTAGTTTAAAATGCTATTTCCAGAGGCAACAAGCAATGAAAGTAAGTGTGGTTTTATATATTTAATCCTACTTCTGTATTAATTTAAAGCCTATCAGTGTGCTTCAAGTTTTAAGACAATTAACTACAATAAATGTTTTGGTGCTTACGAAACAACACAGACTACGTTCAAAGATGATAATAATTTCTAACTTTTATCTTCATTATATTTGGTTCTGCATAAGCAATTCCAAATTGGGAATTCTTACAAGGAAGAACAAAAAAGACCCAAAGCATAAAAGAATTAAGGAATATTCCTCCAAATCGCAGGGATCATTAGGAGAACAGTGCAGAATTAAACAAAAATGCAGTATTTCAGGTTTGCTGACATGATTTGAGAAATCAAATACATTGAAGCATTTTAAATAAGAGAGAATGAAATTTTTAAAATTAAAAACATTTAATTTTTACTTTCAAAAACAAATGATTAGTTTCAGCTTCAGTTTAGAAGACTAAAATGGTGGGGCCTCCAAAAGAGAGGAAGAGATTTTGCTGTGTATTAAGGAAATGTTCTGAGTAGACTAAAACAATATTTGTCTTTTTTTGTGTGTTTTGCTTTTTTTTTAATCTTTTATTTTGCTGACAAATTCAAAACATATTTTTCTAGTGTGACTGCAACTGATCGATTTCCTGACTTTTTAAAAATATAAACACCAAGTTAAAACCCAGTAATTTTTCCAGGCTGCTCTCAGCTCTGTATTTTTTTTTAATTTTTTTTTACTATTTATCAACATGAGTTAAACTCTGGGCTATTCCTGTGAGTATTTAAATTTATAGAGAATCATAGAATCAAGTGTGATTTTGGTTTGGAAGGAATCTTTAAAGTTCATCTAGTCCAAACTCCCTGCCATAAGCAGGGACGTCTTCAACTAGATCAGGTTGCTGAGAGCAGAGTCCAACTTGACCTTGAATGTTTCCAGGAAAGTGGCATCCACCACATCCCTGGACAACCTGTTTCTGTGTTTTACCACCCTCATTGTAAAAAACTTCTTTCTTATATCTAATCTAAATATATCCTCTTTCAGTTTAAATCCATTATTCCTCGTTCTGTCACAACAGGTCCTGCTAAAAGATCTGTCCCCATCTTTCTTAGAAGCCCACTTTAAGTACTGAAAGGCTGCAGTAAGATCTCCCTGGAAACTTATTTTCTGCATGCTGAACAACCCCAACTCTCTCAGCCTTTCCTTATAGGAAAGGTGCTTCAATTCTCTCACAGTTTTTGTGGCTCTCCTCTCTGCCTACTCAAGCATGTCTATGCTTTTCCTGTGCTTAGGTGGACAGATTATTCAATGTGGATTCTCAGGAGAGCAGAGTTGATGGGGAGAATCACCTCCCTCGACCTTCTGGTCACATGTCTTTTGATGCAGCTCAGGATGGCTTTCTGGGCTGCGAGTGCACAGTGTTGCCCCATGTCCAGTTTTTCATCTACCAGGATTCCCAACTACTTCTTGGCACAGCTGCTCTCAGGGAATTCTTCCAGTTTGTACTCATGTCTGAGATTGCCCTGATCCAGGTGCAGCACCTTGCACTTGTTGAATCTCATGATCACCTTTAAGATCAACTTTAAGATCGTTGTGTCCAGACATAAACCTGCCACTCCCAGGTCTGCCACTAAACCATGTTCTTAAGTGCAACATTTACACATCTTTTAAGTACCTCCAGGCATGGTGACTCAGCCGCTTCCCTGGGCAGCCCATTCCAATGCTTGACAACTCTTTCCATGAAGAAATTGCTCCTAATATGCAATCTAAACCTCCCCTGGTGCAACTTGAGGCCATTTCCTCTTGTCCTATCACTTGCCACTTAGGAGAAGTGACTGACCCCCACCCATCTACAGCCTCTTTTCAGGAAGTTGTAGAGAGCAATAAACTTATACTTGAGCCTTCTTTTCTCTAGGCTAAACAGTCCCATTTCCCTCTGCTGCTCCTCACAAGTCTTATGTTCCAGCCTCTTCACCAGCTCCGTTTTCTTTCTTTGGACACGCTCCATTGCCTCACTATCCTTGTTGCAGTGAGAGGCCCAAAAGTCAGTACAGTACTCAAGATGTCATCTCTGTCATCCATCTTTTATTTTTAGTCCTTCATGACTTCTGTTTTACCTTTTTTTAATAATAATTCTCTTTCCTGGTCACTTGGTACTGGTGATTCATCTAGGGTCTCTGTGAAAACAGCCAGTTGAGATGAGGTTATGCCAAGTCTCTGTGCTTCAGTAGTGTTCTGTTTAGTTTGGAGTAAAATGTTTCTTCTCTGGCTGCATACAGAGGCATTTCTGGTTCTGTCTTCAGCTGGTTCATGGTGTTGATTCCAAAATCGCCTAGAAGTTTTGAGCCTTTTTTTCTGTCAATCTTATAGCCTGTTAGTGAATTTTGTGGTGTTGATTTTCACAACTGCAGCTTTGCAGTGTTGGTTTTTAATACTAGTAACCATATCTAGGCATAGAGGCTGCCTACCTGACTCTGTTCAATGAGCAGCTTGCAACTGCTACTACAATGGTCAAGGTCCCTGAGGCCCGTCCATGAATTGAGCTTTTTCTTATTCTGTGATAGCTCATTATTGACTGCATCTCTAATAAGAAGATAATAGAACCTCTGAAGTAGGTATTTTGGGGCAAGTTTAAATTTAATTAGTCATCTCTGGCATCTTGAGAATAATCAGTGATGTATCCAGGTGTAAAATGTGTGTGAGAAGACGGTCAGTTTGGTAATAGAACACCTAGAAAGATTAAAAATAAAACCTGCGTTCAAACTGATATTTGTCAAAAATGTAAATGTATTAATTTATTCCTTTACCTTTATCCCAGGAAAGACAGGTAAATAGGTCTAAGGGGACTTACATCACCCACTAGTTAACGTTTCTGTGTGAATCATGTTAGTCTTGCTTAGCTCTACTGCCAAATTTGCGCTTCACATCTGGGAGTGACCGCACTTCTGATTTACTTGTGGTCTCCTCAAGCCATACCATGTGCTTTCCAGATGGTGGACTTCATCTCCCTTGAGGCAAGAACCCCTGGTGTTTGCCTTTCCAACTGTTCATTGTACTTTCTGTACTGTCATTTACCCAGAAGATTAATTAAATTTGGATCTTGGAGATTTGCTCTCTTGCAGGGACAGTGACAGAGACCACTGGTAAAGAAGTCACATGCACTTGTAAACTTCTGACACACTGCACATCATTCACAAAGGCTTGTCTGGCAGGTGGTGTGAGCAAACCTGTTTGTTCCTATTCGTTTGGACAAGTGTGCCTGATGCAGCACCCTCTTAGAGGGGTTGACCAGCACTTCTGGTACATGTTTCCAATCTGGAGGAGCAACATGATCAGGGACCAGTTTAGATCCTGAAGGTGGTGTAACTGTCTTAGCCCAGCATTGTATCCAAGCTAATGAGTGCCTCTTAGTCCAGTTAATTATCTGGAGTGCAGGAAAGCACTCAAGTATGGATGTGCCAGGCGAGCACAGAGGCAGACACAGATAACCTTTATATACCAGGTTCAACCCATACAGAGTCTGAAAGCCTTTTTCTCAGTCCAAAGGAAAAAAAAACCCCACAGTGTTATTTCTGAGTATGAAAATTAGGGCCAGCATTTGTGGGTTTTACGAACCTCCAACCGTCTAGCACTGTGGCTTCCTTAATTAAAAGATGCCAACACATCCATGGGTTCCTGTAACTGGGGATACGAGAGTGGGCTAGAGGCTCTTCAGAGTTAGTTTCCAACTTTAACTGTTATGAGATTCTGCGCACCACAAATACGTGATATACAGCCATTCTCATGCAGGATCTTCATATCCTAGTTCTTGGCTATGGTTGTGATGCCATGTACTGCTGGCACACCATCCCATAATGTACTCATCCATTTTCATGGTTACTGATTTTCAAGAGATTGGCTTCAGGTTATGTATACGTGGATAGTAACCCAGCCCAGCCCAAAAGAAATAGTTGGTCCTGGTAAGTCCACACTCTACTGCTTACTATATGAAGAGCCTTGGGTGTGCTCCTAGAGTGCATTTCCTGGTATAGCTTAATCCAAAAGTAGTTTGCACTGGGGCAGCGCATCTCCCCCAGTACAGCTCCGCATTGTGAACCAGAGCACAGGAGGTGGGCACCTTAAGGAAGTTCACACCAGAAGCTCATTTTAGACTAAATTGCTGATGTAAGTTTACCCTCAGTTGGTTACTGCTACGCCTCAGGTAAGTGCTCCCCTCTGGGCAGTTTCCTGGCAGGCTCTTGTCATCTTCTGGCTACTCGTGTGTGCCGGCAGCACGGCTCCTTCTGTGGCCACAAACTGAGGTGCTGCCATGGCTTGTTGAGTCACTTGCCTGTCTACGTTGTTAGTGAACAGTTCTTCGTCTACTCGTGACTATGAGCACAGACTGGGGCAAAGCATGGCTGGAGGTAAACCACAGTCTTCAATTACACTGAATGTGGAGGCTTCTGTTGCAAATTCATGCCAAGCGTGCAGGGGTTTCTTGGCCTCATGCAATGGCAGAAGCAGCATCCCAAGTGTGTATGGTTTAGTACACTTCCTTTGAGGCAGAAAGATATCTCATTAATTAAGCATCTGGTCCTTATCTGTGTAAGACCTACTTTTGCAATAGTAACTGTAAAAGTGCACATGTATATAAACACGTCATCCACATACACGCATGCATATGGGAATTAATTAACACCTGGTTGCTATTTATATCACAGCAATTTAGGTTAGGAAGTGAAAAACAGATCAGAATCCTTCACCCGACATTTTAGGAGGACAGAACAGGCAAATTACAATGTCCCATGCTGGAAACTGCTAGGAAATGCTATTCCTATTGACATAAAAGTGCCAGAGGAACCATCACAGCTCTGTAGGGCAAAAGCATATGAAACCTGTCTCACTGTAGCACCAGAGCACTTAGTAGGAGGCTGCCTGCTTTCAGGATTAGCTGTTGCCTTTCTTCTTGCTTTCTTTGCTGTCCCATTTGCAGGTCTATGTTCCCTGGTGATCTGCTGACGAAGGTTCCCAACAACCCTTTCCAGGGGGAACCTGGGGAGGACCTTCTGAAAGATACAGTAATGGGCTCAAAGTTAAGGGCAGAAAGGCCTCATAGCAGTCACTGTCTCTTCAAGTGAGTTGCTGGAGTGCCTTGAGGAGGACATTCCTGCCTCTCTTTTTCTGGAAACAGTTTTGTGTCACACGGTGGCACCCTTGCAAACCAAATAAAGCTTGAACTCCTGCTGCAGCCTCTCTCAGGGAGGTCTAAGGGGTCTTCACTCTCACTCAGTAACTGAGGATTCAGTGTCTTTTGGATGTTGACACCTGATTGCGTCTGGCTTGGAATCAGTGAATAGGTGGAAAGACTGACTGGGCATCAGGAAACAGATAAAACCCACAAGGACAGTGTGGTTGTGTAAGCCCCATTTTTTTTAGGTAGCCTGACAGTAGACACAAAATCATAGTGCAAAGGGTAAAATCCCAATATGTTGGTTAGTATTTAGCATGGTTATTTTTTCCAAGACACTTCTTCTTTTTTTCCTCAATATTTAACAATGAGGTGTTACTATCAGTAGCAGGTAAGGATTTTGTGAAACATAAACCAGGAATATGTGTAGCTAGGTTCACACTGAAGGAATCCTGTTCTAGCCACCTGGATTCTCAACAGCTTCCTGGCTTAGACAGTGCTATTACGCTACCAAGTGCTCTTAGACAGGGTATTTTGCCTTTCCACAAATGAGGTACGCTGCTGAGTTTAGGTACTTCAGTTTTATAGGCCTCTGCCTCTTAAGAGATCAATCTGCTTGAGATCCTGCTTTTTGTCACTGCGTTGTCCAAAAACCTGGGCTGTGGATCAGAGCCCAGCTGTGTGTTAACTCTTACATGTATTTACAGGTAGTTGTCTGCTTTGGACAACTTACACTCTAGAGCTCCAGCAAGCTGCTGCAGTGAGGGTGTGTCAGTGTTTATTACCAGAACCATTTTGTGTGCTGCATTTTTCTAGCTAAAAAAAAAGACACTATCAGTTGTTACGGAGCTTTGATGTAGCGGCCTGGTGATGGCAGGAGTAAGGTGGAGTCCAAAACCGACTCAGTTTGTAAGTGTTATTTATTCACTAACCTACAGATAATTCAAAATATCAAAATGGTTAGTTAATCTGTATGTATTATCCAAATCACGAGAAAAGAATACATTTTTCTGTCTTGAGGAAGTAGTAAAGATGCCATAGAAAGGCTCGAATGCCTGTGTTTTTATTCCTGTCCATATTAACTTGCTCCCAAAATATCCTGTGGAGCCAGCATATGTAGCCCTTAACATTAAGAACATGAAGATCAATAGTATTTCATTTGTGAAATTTTCTCCTGTGTCTGGATCACTCAATGTATGTTTTCCATTTGATTTGATAAGTGATTTTCTGCTGTATGTAATGCTCTTCAACTTGCATATGAAACTTTTTCATTGCTTAGACTCCTTGACAAATTGATGGAACGACAGTGTAGGATTGATACAATGAACTTGAAAAAATGTTAAGTGACAGTTGAATTCCACTGGGTGGTAACAGTTCATAATATTTTCTATTCAGGCTCTGCATTGAAGGCACAAAATCATTGTGATACCTGAATCAGTGTATCAGCCGTCATATCCCTCCTCCTTGTGCAAGTACCGGAGAATTTAAGCAGTCAGATGTCTGAGATTGCTAGGCTGCTCCTGACAGCCATTGTCTGCTGAGTGCTGGAGATGATGGGAAGAGAGTGCTGTAGCTCTCACAGTAAAGCCACTAGCTTAATTTCTGCAAAGGGAGCACTGAACGTTGTCACCTGGAAGCTGGTTAGTGCTGATGAAAGGACCTGCGAGAACGGGGCATGGGCTGGACAGGGACATCAAACTGCAGAAACAGCAGTTGGTGCCTGCAGGTCAGGCTTGGCCTCAAGGCTGAGAACTGAAGAGGGGAGCACATATTAATTACTGTCTTGCAGTGTGTGTTAGTGCTTGGTAATTACCCTGGGTTATGCAGTGACCACACATCATCCTCCAAGTGAAGTATTTCTGTAATTTTGGCCACCATAAGGACATCACAGCAGCTGCCATATAGTGTTTCTTTGTATTTCCAAGGAGGAGAGAAAGTAAAGAAAAGGAGGAGTTTGACTTCCAGCTCGTTGCCCTCTATACTCCCTCTGCCATCAAGAAAGTTTTGTCAGCCTCTCTTCTCGTCCATGATACATCAAGAGTGGCTACATCAAGGTGTTATTTTTCCAGTCTATTTATTAGTAATGCTCTGATTCCAGTATGCCTAATATGTGCTTCTTTGGGGCAAAAATGATATCTACAGGAAGACTAATGTCTCCTAATTTATCTTCTTATGTAAACAAAGAAATCAGACAGTTTAGGAGAAGTAATGTACTCCTGTCTTTATAGATGGAGAATTAAGGTGGGAAGTTGGACCCTGTCACACAGGAATCTGCAGCTGTGGATAGGAAAATTGTTCTGTCACCATGACCAGTCAGATAATGCTAAATTATCTGTTTCCCATATTTTTTACCCCAGGTGATGTTAGGTTACACTTTTGCTGCTTTACTAGAGCAGAGAGAGGCCAAATGAGGGGATCAGCTTGCTTTGTGTGAACCTGCAGTGGCTTCCCTACACTTATGAAAATACCATGTTGTCTTCAGATTTGTTGAGTTGTTTGGGGAAGCTTAGGTTCTCCTTTTGCTTTCTTTCTTGTTTTTTTTTTTGTTGTTTGTTTGTTTGGGCTTTTTAGGGGTTTTTTTTTGTTTATTTTGTGTGGGTTTTTTTGTGGGCGGTTTTTTTGTTTGTTTTGGAGTTTGGTTTTTTTGAGCTGAAGCTTAAAATATACAAAAACCTGACAAATGCAACTTATTTTTAGAGGCAGACTGCCTTTCTCAGAACTGCTGTTTCTAAGCACTGTTGTGATCTGATGTGTTTATTAGCCATAGCTGATTTGTAAACCTAGGCTTTTAGAAATCAAAAGTACTTACCTGAAGGCTGGAGAGGACATTTTCCAGTGATGGGAAATACACTAATGCCAAATGTACGTCAAAATCTGGAATGGAAAGATCTTTATTGGCAGCTGACAGGCTTATTGCATTTCTCAAATCTTCCATCACTGTTTTGCTGATTATTACAAAAAAGTACTCAGAAACAGGAAATTCAAAACCTATCTGAATCTGGTTGTGCCTTTAACAGTTTCATGGAATAACGTGTCATGTTTCAACAGGTAGTTTTTTCCTCATAGCTTATGCTCGGAACATAACTTCAAACTCTGCCTAGCAGGACAGAGTAGGAGGAAACAGAAAGGTTACTATAACAGTTGATTAAGCAAGATAACACCCTAGAACACTATTTCCTACATGTGAAAGGAGTAGTGTGTTTTCTTGAAATTGGCCATAAGCAATTATTGTGAATGGTCTTCCTTGTTTAAAAAAGATACTCACATATCTACTGAGACATGGAAGATGTTTTCACATACAGACATGTACGAAAAGAAACACATTCAAGCATGCACTCACTATTATGTCCCAAGTGGTAATCTGCCACTAAATTGTCAGGGGTCTGTAGGACATAACTGGCAAACACGGCATAGTTATAAATTGTCCCATTTGATATACTGCAAAATTTGCATTAAAGTGAAGAGCGCCTAGTTGTTATTTGCTGTGTGTGTCCAGGTGTTACTGACCTCAAAGATTTTCTTAATTTCTTAAAGTTTTGTTGAGAAATTCTGTTCGCCATGACCCAAGTTCAGTGTAAAAGAAATATTTGCGCTCTGTGGAAGTGATCTTGACAGTCCCCTCCCAGTATAAATTAGAGTATTCTAGCACATGCTTTAATGTTCAAACCTTTGAGATAATTTAGACTGGTTAGTGAGTGTACTAGACATCTTTAACGTGTATTTCCTCCTCAACGTTTCCTTTGTCCAGAGCCTCTGGAGAAGGTGGTATAGGAGTTGGCTAAGACATATCTGTATCTTTCAATATCTTCTCAGATGAGTATTCTTCTGTCCAAGAATTACACTCTCAATTCCTTTTGAAATACTCAAATCATGTATGTGAAACAGAAAAGACTCCAGATTTTAGCCTTAAATCTAGCCCTCTTCTAAAATCTTTAGCACAGCTAACGGTCATCCCTGACAAGTTGTTCCACTGTTAGCGTTTTCAAACCATGAACATTAACTCGACTTAGTGACTCATGTTTGTTTTTTTCAAGGCTTAGGATGTACAGCTAGAAAAATTACAGTAAATGCCCACCGTAAAAGAAAATAGGTCAACTTATCTGTTTTGTGGATAATACTGAATCTGATTTCATTTAAAAAAGCCCAGTCACAGCTCAACAAAGGGTAACAATCAGCAGGGAGAAAGACCGCCTTTGTGTTACAGTTCAACATTGGCAACAACAGCTAGTATTCTCTGACTTCATCTGTGGCTTCCATATCAGTGACACCACGCAAATACAATTCAGTAGGTTTCAAATCGATGCACAGGTGTCCATTGTACACAAAGATCTCATATTTTGTAAGTTTTGTTTAAAATGCATCCTTTCAGGTCGTGGGATTATTCGAGTCTTCCTGTGCAAAATTTAAAAATGATAAATTAAATTTCACTTTGTTATTATTTGTCCATAACACTTTTGTTATGTTTAGTTTCTTTTTATTTTTTCCTATTCACTCAGTCCACATACAATGGAAGTTTCCTACAGCTTTAGTGCCTGTGGATAGAGCTTGTATGGAAGACCCGACATGCACTGCACTCCTTGGCGGTTCTTGGCAGACTCCATAAACGCTCTTGTGTGAGTGTATTCTCAGTGCCTGTGAGTGCAAATATCTACACTCACCCAGATGTCAGTGTTCGCGTACAGGGTCCCAAAAGTTTGACCAGACATTCTAGCATGCCTTACAACTGAAAATTTTTTGCTCTCAACTTTTTGAACAGACCAAGTAGTAACCCCTGACAAAAACTGTAATAGGTTTTAACAGTTCTGGCTACCTGTTCTCTTCTGTTTACACTATAAGCCTCTATGTCATATTTTTTCTTCGGGCTATTGGCAGTAGTGGGTCACCTGAACTAGAATCAGACTTGGTAGTTGCTAGAACTAATTCATGATACAAATGTCAGGTTTTAATTAAAAAGGAAGTGAGGAAAAAGGTGCATTCCAGGATTTTCACAGTGTTAAACAAATACTTCTTCTAATAGGTGAAAGGTAGATATTCTGCCTGTTTGTTACATTTTAAATCTTTACTCACTGCAAGAACAAATAAAAATTAATTACAAAGGAATTTAATTGCATCTCTCTTGGCCAGCTTTGCATGTTTATTTGAATTTGCCAGTACAGATTGCTCTATTTGCCCAGGTGCTGGCAATCACTTCTCATCTGTTATAATAGTGGAAAATTTCTTTTCAGGTTTACTCTTCCTTCAGTGAGACTATTGCCAGTGTGGCTGGCAGGAAGAAAGCGGTGTCAGTGGAACATGCTGGTCTTTTTGCTCAAGCCCAGAGTTTCACAGAATACGTGATATGTGTCACATGTAAATCCTAACGTTTTTCTGGATTACCTGTTACCTGACAGCCTTTCTTTAGAAGTCCTTCACAGCTGCTCACAAACATGCTGGCACTCTGTCTGGAAATGTATGGGCTTGCCTACTGTGCAGCAAGTGATTTCACTGATGGGCTATGCAGAAGCTACCCTGCACTAATTCCTCACACAGATATGATTACCCCAAAGGAAAGGGAAGGTAACTGACTATACCTTGAAAGTGTAGGAGAGCCAGCATGGTACCTTCGTCTGCACCTCAGTGGATTACTTAGTACAGGCAAGCCTTTAGANAAAAAAAAATCACATCTTCTTTCAATTCACTGTGAGTTTCAGCAGCTTTGTTTTCTTTGGCTGAGTTCTGAACGAAACTGCCCAGATGAGGCCAGGAGATGGGGTTAAAGAATTGATTCTCACTCTGCTCGTTTCTGACTACTGGCTAGCAGTACATGAGACTCTGCAAGTTTGAGCCTGGCACCTAATAAAACCACTGGATGTTATGCACAAAATGAATTTGACTCATACTTTTCTTAAAAATACCATATCACAGCCACAGGCCTTTGCATGTTGCAGACTTTGCCTGGTTCCCTCTGTGGGGCAGTTCCCTTGTACTGTGGGTGTAAAAGGAGAAGGACACTTGAGAAAACTAGTGCACAATTGCTTGTGACTCTTGTGGAGAAAAAAACCCAACAAAAGAGGTAGAGCTCTGTAATTTCTATGTGATATGCAGAAATAGGGTTAAAAAGCTACCTTTCCCAGTTCTCCTTTCACAGGGCATTTTGTTAACAGTAAATGCTGCCTTACAGTAATACATAACCACAAGGACACAGCAAGGCTCTATAGGAGTGTGTAATTAACACTAAAAAAAGATTATTTAAGAAAACAAAAACAAGCCAAGTAGATGGTTCCCTAACAAGTCTGTGAGGAAAGTGCTCACATCTGGTAAGTGGACTTTTTAAAAAACTAAATGCCGTAAATAGTCTAATGAAACTCCATTTAGGAATGCATTGACAGTACAACTTTCAAGTGGCAGTTGTGGTGTGACATTTTTTCCTGCTTTAGAAAGATACAAACCTGGAATTCAATTCTACCAACAGATGGAGAGCAAAGATTCATTGTATTAAAAAAACAGATTCATAATACTCAGATCTGCTTTATAATACAAAAAATTACATATTTTGAAATTTATATCTGTGATTTTTTCATTTGCTCCCCAGAGCAGAATGGAAAGGGATTGGTGGTTCACATCATCAAACCCAGCTAATCACATGTTTTTGAAGAAGCAAGGAAAGACCAATCTCTGCTCCTCTTTATTTGCTTAATGTTGCCTTATCTGCATTTAGGGTAACATGCTGGTAAAACACAGATTGGAACGTGCAGGTGAATGCTTGAAGTACAGAAAGAGTTAGGCTTGGTCAGAAATGGATTTAAAGAGCTGAAACTTTGTTATTGCCTCTTCATACAGTTAGCCTCAAGGTGCAGATCTTTAAAACTCTCGCTGTGCTGAGATTGCCCTTCCTGTGCTCTGGGCTGGAGAGATATAGGGCAGCACCAGTCAAGGAGAGTTGTGCTACTGCATTAGTCCAGTGTTGCAGCTGAACTACTGTACCTTGTCTGTCAGATTAGCCTGTGTCTGGTATCACGGTAACCCTTCTGGTCAGCCTGGGCAGGGGGAGTCTGTTTCTGCCTGTCTTATGCTGCTTGAATCCTAGGAGTGAGGGTTGTGGTGTTGCAGCCCTTCTGCAGGCTGAGCCCAGAGCACCTTGCCTGGTGGAACAGGAAGGACATGGTTGTTGCAGAGCTGGTATCTATTCTTTGTCAGGTCTTCAGACAAGAAGCTGAACCCAAGGCCAACCTGACAAACTAAAATCCTGTCTAGACAATTAGATACCATTCTTAGTGCATTTAATACGATACTTTTAATATGCATAGTCATATTCTAGTACAACATAAGAGATTATGAATTAACTTTCTCTTACCTGTTACTCTTTTCTTCCTACTACCTTATTTACAGCTCATCCCAAATATGTGCATGCTGAGCTTCTCTTTGATCTTCATTTGCCTTTTAGATCTTAGTCATATGCAGTTTCTCTGAGTTTTGTTTCTTTCCTAGCCTTAGATTTTAATCTGAATCGTAGTTACCTGATGGCTTTACTTTATGTTAGCGTGCTAGTTAGAGTGACCTCTAGATCAGAGTGAATTCAGTGCTTCTGAATGATGCTAAATGAGCAGCCGAGAAGAATAGATTTGAGTTGGTATTTTCCATGGGTAGGAAGGTCTCAATGCTGCTTCAGTACAGTCTTTCAGAGAAGCCTCCAAATATACAAACATTTGATTTGTGTATGTTTGAAAAATCTCATCCTGCCTCTTGCAGGGAGTGAATCCAGTCCCAACAGACAGTTTATCCTTTGGCTTCTCCCAGCTTGTCTACCACAAGTAATGTTTTGTGGTTTGTGGGACGCTCCCTAGGAATTGAAATCACTCTTTTTACATATATCACAAAACTGCCATTAGTGGTTGCATATTTTGGTCACGGCTGGGCCAGGCTGGACTGGGTCCAAGGATGATCCCAACTCCCTCCCTTAGGTGTCCAGTTCTACTCAATTGCAACACCAGCACGCTCCACTCTGTAAAATTAACTCTACCTCTCCCAAAATAAAAGACCTTATGATATTACACTGTGTTGTTGCTCCATCCCTCACAGAGGAGTGGCCCTATTGGAGAAGCATGGCTGACTACATGTGCTCAACTCAAGCAGTATTGAATTATGTGTTGTTAATAATAATGATTACTTCAAGCTGGTAAAAATGGCCTAAGCTACAAGACCCCCCCTTCTGAAATGGTCAGCACCACAAAACAAACCATGTATCTGTCACCATTCCTCCTGACCTTGCTTTCATGCTCCAGGGAACTAAAGGAGCTGTGCAAAAACGTGACTCAGGCTGTTCAGGCTAAAGGACACAGGCTGAAGCTCCTACCTCCACAATGGGGGTGGTTATGTGAGTGCATGTATGCTCATATGCAGCTGATGCTCCATGAGGAGAAATAGATCCTATTACAATGTGAACATGAAACCCAGCAACTCTTTTCCAGGAAGTGCAGTGAGACAGAAAATGGAAGGAAAGAGTATTTATTGTTACTTTCTCTTAGCCAGGCAACTTTGCAGACAGAGAGTTATATTTTCTGCTTGTGCTCACTGGTCATCACTCCTCTGACTTCAGTGCAGTTCTGTCAGTTTATGTCAGCAGAGATGTGACCTTCTGCTTGCCTGAAATTTATACAGACAGTCCATCATTCAGGCAGTTGCAGGCTGTGTGTTTTGTGGGGCAATCTCAGCTTTAGTGTATATGCATCTGTCTACCTCTTGTCAAGACATACACTGTTCACGTTCAAATAAGCCCAAATATGTATGAATAGAGATCCCAGACATCACTATGGCAACCTAATACTGTCATTCAGGAGTAAATTATTAATGATTTTCAGCGGCAGAAAGTGCAAAATCCTATTCCTGATCACTGTGCACTGTGGTGTCATATGTTTTAATGAGAAAATAATGCAAGACTTTTGTAGTGCTGGGATTTCACAGTGTATTATATAAGCTATAAGATATTTTTCTTCATATCTTTTTCCTGGAGCTTTGTCTTCTACTCTCAAGCTTTTAAAGCAGCTCTAGCAGTTTATCTAATCATAAATAAACAGAATGGGTTATTTTTAAAAGGGAAATTCTTCTTCTGAGCTTCAGAATTCCAATGCAAAACTCACTTGTTTTGAATTTTGTATAGAAGGTGCCTCCTGACATTTAAAAAAATTACAATTTTAAATTAGAATCTAGATGGTTTTTTTTACCAATACATATGTGGGGAAAGACTGTGGTGAAGAAGATTTTCTACTAAAATGGAAGTCAAATTGATGATCCCTGAAATTCTGGTTTTGAACTATTTATTAAGAATTTTCATAATGGATTTTACTTGCTTAGATCTGCCCTCCCCCAAACATACTTCAAACATTTTCTTTTATAAAATTTCCTGGATATTCTTTTTAGGGTTTAGCATCAAAATCATCATGAAGATAAGAAGACAATTCACTTGGAAATGAAACATGCTAGTGGCATGATTTGAGGGCAGAATATTTTCCATCTTTAAGATCAAGGTATACTTCTGTTATTGGCAGAGACAGCAGCTGTTCTCTGAGGGGTCTGACAACTACTTTAAGCTTACAAAACTTGTTGACACAATGCTTTTTCAAAAGCCTCTTGATAACTTCTGTTGTAGAACTTTACTGCTTTAAGACTACTTATAGATGTGATCCTGCTTATCAATTTTTCTTATGTATGTACCATCAGGTTTTTTTACTTATTTAGATTTGTCTTTGTTTTTAGTCTTTAGTCACTAAGTGATTTGGTTGGTGACTTGCAGATAAAAGCTAAATTTCTGGTAGTGTTGAATATTTGTTACAAAAATGACAGAAAGTTTTAAAATTGTGATTTAAGAAACATATAGGTATTAACATCTGTGAATGTGCTCTAGGAAAATACAGACATTTAACAGATATGTCAAGGAGAAAATTCACTAGATGTAGTTATGCTTAAAAATACTGGGAACGTGATCCTAAATTTATTTGTTGAAACAAGTAGATAATTAAGTAAATGTCAATCACATAATAAATTTTTTCAACCTGGGACTAATAGGCTTCCCAAATGGTCTGTGCCATATAGGTGAATTTTCATGTTTGATCTGAAAGGGCTGTGTGTTGATCTTTCTCTAGGCTGGAGAGACACCTTTCTTTCCCAAATGGGTAGCTGAGGTAGGGTGCTGTGCACAGCTCCAGGCTTGTGTCTTTGGGTCAATTCAGAGCTTTCTGTAGGGCTATGCAGCTTAATCAAAGTCTCCTTCCAGTGCCAGTTTTTCCCATTGTGGTGTCTGGTATACACAGACATCACTGTAGGCTGGTAATTATTGTTGTGATCCTTACTACTGCAGATTTTTCCACACCTGTTCTTGTCCTCTCTTGACACTCCAGCTAGGCTTTGATATGCAGGAATGAGACCAAAAACAGGTTTTATGTGCAGGATTTGAAATCCAAAGCTGATGGTCTAGGACAGATACTATAACCTCATCAGCCAAACAGACAAGAGCTGTATCTGCTTAACTATTCATCACAAGCCCTTAATGAGTCCTTTGGAAAAAAAGATGAAACCAAGAAATCAATGGTGTAGGACGCCTCCCTTTGCTGAGACACCTGGCAGGTGGCATTGATCATTTCTAGGAAAAGCAATAAACAGAAGGGTAGGCAGCTTTCTTGCCAACTGTTCAAGCCAGATCATGCTTCACAGCAACTTTATAGAGGTAAATGTGTGATCCCATTTCAGAGGGAATGGGAGACCTCAGCTGTTCAGCAAAGCTGGGAGCAGATCAGGCCAGCCAGCTGACCTCAAATGAGTGGCAGCACAGCCGGCTTCTTGGAAAAACTTGTATTTCAAAGCACAGACTCCTGCTCTTGTCAGGTCTTTGTTAGAAGTAAGTTTTCTATACTCAGCTGACAAAATTGGAGGGAGAAGCAGAGCTAGCCTTTAAATGTTATTGCTATGGGAAGGAGAAATAGTGATTTTAATGTTTTAAGTTCTTCTGCTGGGCTCTGAGCTGAGATGTAGTGCTGCAGGTTGAGACTCATATTTGTATCATCAAGAAAGGAAGGAAATTAATTTGCTTGGTCCTCGTGTGATATAATTAGGAATATTCAGATGGGGGAAAAAGCCAAGGGAAAAATGAGCTTGAATTTGCTGAAAAAATCCAAATGTATGCATGTTTTTATGTAGTAATGACAAGATTCATTACACAGTTCTGGAGATTCTCAGGAGAAGCAGTGGAAGGTAAATTGCTTAAAATTTTAATGAGCAGTCTGGACAAATGACTAATATCACAAGGCATTGAATTGCCCAGGAAGTGCCTAGATGACCCACTCGATATCGCATTTGGAGTTTTGAGATTTTGGATTGAAGATTTTCGGATTTGAGAAGAGAAAGGTCAAAATGCCTATTGGAAATTTTAAAATATCTAGCCCTCATTTTTTTTTCTACAGTGAGATCCTGCGGTCCCCTGATGTTTTGAGACTTTCCACCACTCTCTTTCTGGACATACTCAATGTGCATAATAGGAAGGAGAGCGCTTGCTTATCTCTACCATCTGCATCACTTTCCAAAAGCTATCTTTTAGTAGGAAAGAAAGTATTTATTCTCTGTGTAGAGTGCAGTGTATGGTATGGAATGATCTGTTTCCTAAGGCCAAGGAGTGATCCTGAAATGTAACACACTGCAAACTGGACAGTGGGGAAGAAAAGAGCTGGCCCGTCAGGAATGTGTGGGGCTATAACATTAGCATGGGGTTGTCCTTAGCAGATACTTTAGCTATTCAGTAAACCCAGATAAAATCATGATTTAGGAATATTCAAGGCAACTCCCTCTTGCTTGTGACTAAAAAAGGAAACATTACAAATCAGGTTGCAAATAGCAAAGAAAAGAAGAAAAAGAAAAAAGGCAAAGAAAAATATAAAGTAGAAGAAAAATTGAAAATAAAAATCAGTAAACCTTCATGAAAATCCACAAGACTTGAGGACAATATGTGGTTTTTGCCTGTTTTTACCATTCAGCCTGTGGGGGCTGACTGTAATAGACACGTATGGGTTTGCACGTAGTCATTGCTTCATGACTAAATTAAAAATAGAGAATTACTAGAAACCCCAGAAGTTCAGATTGTAACAAGAGCAATGCTGCTATTTGCTATTCTCCACCAATCCCTAGCACTTGTGTGTTTCCCTCCATCCTGTAGCCAGCTTAGCCATCCTTTGCAGACAACTGATGGCCACCGGGTTCTCTCAAGGGTAGCAAGTGTTAAGCCCTACCCCACTCATCTGATTTCCATGTAGAAGTGTTAGGGGGATTGGCCAGGGAATCTAAGAGCTGAAATTCCTGCCCCCAGAAAGGCAAAATGTTAAAGCTAGAGTCTCACAAGATTTAGTCAAATATTTGTAGAGACATTTACTTGCTATTTCAAAGCATTGCACTGCTCAGAGTTCAATAAACATCTGAAATTGCATAGTACATCTAGGTGTCATTTCTCCAAAAATTGTGAGTTATCCAGTGTTTTCTTGCACTTGTATCTTCTCAGTTCCCTCTGTGAAATGGAAAGGAAATTACTTAAATATGGGGCAGAAGAGTTCAAACCTGGTTTTGCAATGCCTCCTCTTATAAGCAGTCCCTGTGAGATTACTTGGAGGAATAAAGGCTGCATTCTTCCTGTCTGCAGAACACACCAGGAAGCTGAAGGCAAGGGTTTTTTCAGACTATGGTCTGTGCCCTGAAATGTGGTGAAATGAGGAGGTGCCTGCCAGAGCTCCCCTGTTTGCCATATGGCCATTACTCCAGCACAGATTAAGAAAGCATACTTGCTTTTCTACCTCTACACAGTTGGTAGTAATCCAAAGTCTAAGTTGTCAGTTCCAGGACAGATGGAGTCAGCTATTTGTCCTCCTCACAACTCTTCTGTGTGTGAAATAGTTTTTCTTGTACCCATAAATACATACATACCTGTGCTGTGCACATGGCTGTGTATTTCTGCCTCTGGGACTTCCCTCACACTGGTGAAATCCTTCCTAATTTTTATTGCATGATGACCAAGTGACCCTTACCTTTATGCCGCCTGCACTAATGATACTATGGTGTTTCTCAGTGCAAGGGAAGGGGGCATTCAGAATTAGCAGCTACAAGGCTGTGAACACAAAAAAGCTCTCTGTGTGTCTGTCCGTCTCTTTCTGTCTCACAGGTTCAGGCTGTGGAATTGCTAACCACAAACTACAAGAGAAAGATTTCAAAGACTGTTGATGGCTTTGGCACTGTTTTTATTATATAATAAGATGTAGCAGTAGTATGTATCTAAAAATGCACCATTCCGTAAATTGAAACTTGTTTCTCCCTCAGCCCTCAGCTAACAAAATCATGCATTGTAGACCTGCTGAAAAGATCATGATAAGAAACAGAAGACAATTAAATGCATGTGGCTCCCCCACCATCTCCAGGCTGCAGTAAGATCCCAGGGAAGCGTTGTACATCATGTGGTTCTCTTCTGTGCCTTCCTTACCCTCTTCTAAAGGTAGATATAAAAGAGGATTAATTGGAAAAGCACTTGGCGTTGTCTTGCTCACCACCAATATAAGCTAAGATTTGTCAAGAGATCAGCCTAGTCTGTGGTGCAGCAAAGATTAGTCAGGCTTTAAAATAAAACTCTTTGGAAAAAAAAGTTTGCTAAAAATAAACTATCGTGCTTTTATCCATGAATAGGTACAGGGACTACAAATAGACACCAGTGCTTAAAACAATATGGAATCACAATCATAGAATGAAGAAACACCTCTCTTGTTTTGTGTTAAATATGAATTTTAATACCCCTGCACTGGATGCGGTGTGGTATTCTGGGGTTTTGAATAAATCAGAAATTCTGCATTATTTTAAATTATTAAATGGCAACATGTTATTAAAGATAAATGCATACAGACTTGTCAGTTGGAATCTTCCCATTAATGAACATCACTGAAATTTTTGGTGCTTAAAAATACCTCATTATTAGAAAAGTGACGGGGTACTTTACATCCCAAACAACCCTGACGCCACTGTTAGGGACTTAGCACATCAAACCTGGTTCACAGAGAGCACCGTGACTCGACTTCCCAACACAAACTGTAGAACATGTTCTCTTTCTGAGGCAGACTGATAATTAGTAAGAGATTAAATGCAGTCAAGCAACCAAGGCCCTTTGATCACAGAATCATAGAATGGTTTGTGTTGTAAGGGACCTTGAAGATCATGCCATGGGCAGGGAAGCCATTCATTAGACCAGGTTACTCGACCCTATCCAACCAGGTCTTGAACCCTTCCAGGGATGGGGCATCCACAACTTCTCTGGGCAACCTGTTCCAGTGCCTTAGCACCCTCACAGTAAAGGAGTGTCCTATCACTATCTACCTGTGTATAAAGTTACTCTCCATCTCAGACTCATTTTTGCTTAAACTAGAGGATTAGCGAAGGACATCCCCAGCCTCTGCACGTTACTTCTGCTGAGTAGAAGAGTTTTCACAACACCTAACCTTAGCCTTCTATCAACTGCAGCCACAGATGGAAAACAGTCTCTATCCCATAGACCAGCCTATTTCTGTCCCATAGAGCAGTGTAATAGAATGTTTTTCTAATCCCCATTTAGTGTTATGTCTTTATTTAAATACTATTTTTTTTGACTGGAAAAGTTGTGTTTGTTATATTAAAACTTACAAGAGATGCATTTCAGGACTCAGTTCTCACTGTACAACAACAGAATAAGATTCTATTTTTATTCTGATCATAATGAAGCTATCAGTCACTTGGTTTTATAATATGATATCTTCATGATGGTTTGCTATATTCAGCATAACCTGTTTCCATTTCACCAGCACAGAACATTCAAGGCCTCTCTCGTGCAACTTTTCAAAAAGAACACTTGTTTTGAGACAACTACCTTTTTACATCTCTTCAGAGAGCCTATGCTAACTCCCAGATCATAACTGGAAATTATTTTGCATCTTACTGAAAAATGGCAAGATATTTGGCAACTGGCCTCATTGTGTTTTGTGGTGGTGTTGACGTGTCTGGCACTGTGAATCAAATGTGGTGGCCATGGGTTCTCTGCACCTCAGTACATGCTTTCAGAGTCACTGACTGGCCTTCAGACAGAGGAAAAGTGAATATTGCAAGATGGAATCAATCACATTGTTCCGTGAGTCATGAAGTGTTCTGCATGCTCACGTAGGGGAGTGTTGTCATTAGGACAGTAAGGCCAATGATGTTTTCTTTCTAGAAAATCTTGCTTTATTTGCCTTTCAATGTTATAGTATTGGCTACATTTTGAGAAAAGTCTTGAGCTGAAACCTGCTGATTTTCCTTGTGAATGAGGGTAACAGTGCAAGCTTTTGCAAATTTAGGTGGCATATTCTGCTTTTTTAAGAATTTCATTTTTGTTATTCTGCCTAGCCAGAAGTGGAATTTAATTTGCAAGGCAATCTTAGTTTCCTCTTTGTTTTCCTTCTGTGAAAACACCATTTGGGACAAGTAATTAAAACAAAATAAGAATTTAGGACATTGTCTATATTAAAGCACCCTGCTTTTTGATTAAATTTGTCCTAGGGTCTTACAATAAAAGGACAGTGATTTGTTAAGTCTGTGGTAAAGCATGAGGAGAAGATGTTTAGGTGGTTATCGATTGGCAGCTAAGTAATCTAATTGAGCAAACAGCAAAATTCTGCATTGTTGGTCACTTTAGTTTTATGTTGCTGCAACTCTCTTAAGCTGAGTGGTATTAAAAAAAATTAAAAGAAGGAATAAAGCCTGTGGTAACTCTAGCCTAAGAGCGCTTTAATTTTCATTTAATATGTATTGTTAAAATCCCGAGAGTGAATCCAGTGAACTGATGGTCTATGATCTCACTGCACTTGTCAGTTGACTTCAATGTGAATCTCTGATGCCAGCCTAAGGAGAATTAGACTTAGCAGACTTCTCTAAGACTGGTGTTATAAACCCGAGGGTCAGGTAATTTATATCTTTTTCTAAGCACAGCATTTTTAAATTTCATTGCATGAGTGAAATTTAGATGTCTGTCTTGTGGAAAATGCCTAGGTATTGTTACTATTGTAACATAGTTCCTGTGAATCGTTTCTCATTTTTACTGTAGTGGCTGGGATCACACAGCTTGAAAAAGGAAACACAAGATGAGTTGTTATGAAATAAAATTACTAAGAAGTACATCAAGGTTTTCACTCGGTTCTCACTATTGTGTCTAGGATTCTGCTTTGGAGGAGAGCACTTGAGATACTTAAGGAATATGAGTCCTAATATTAACTTTTTCAAATTAATGTTACCTAGAAGTGATGTGAATGTCAAATCCAGGGAAGTAGGTTGAGATAGAAGAAGGTCAAAACCAGGGAAAATTGTGCTTAAGGAACATTAGAAATTCTCAACAGCATGTAATCATGCCTTAGCATTTTCTGTACAGGTCTTTAACATCTGTTTTCCCTCTCAAGGCAGAAGTTGTATAGCATAAAAAGAATTTGGATACTAATTTGCAGAGATCATATATGTGCCGTTCCAAGGCAGTTATTTGTGTCATTTGCAGGCTCAGGAGATTGTCTGTGGGAAGAAAGTGGCAGAAGCCTCGAGGCTCTGCCCTGTGTCTCACAGTGTTTGGTGTGGTATTAGCCAGTTTGAGTCATTGCATTGATAGGGTTCTGGCATTGTTCCCCAGCATGTGTGCTGCTGGCCTCCTCTGCCAGGGAACTGCTTCTCCTGTGCCCCTTCAATTGGATTCCCTTATTGAAGCTAAAATAAAACACCAGTGAAACCTCTGTATTTCAGTAGTGGCCTTCAAACATGTTTCAGGATCTTAACGCTGTCGTGGTCAGCGTTCCATTCATTTACTCTGCTGGCAGGTGAACGGAGGTACAGGGAAGTTTGGCAAATCACCAAAGTAACAGTGAACCCGTGATAGAGTCAAGGGCAAGTCTAAAGGAGTTATAACTCTTGAAAATGCCAGTGTACTAATTAATCATTAACTAGCTTATCTCCACTGTTGCCAATAAAGTTGAGATGGCTTATTCCACTGTAATTTCTCAGTTTCCCTTAGAACTAGCAAATTGTCCTAATAGTTGCCAATGGCATTTTTATTCTGATTTAAATTCATAGTAGAAGAAAAACACTGATAAAAGAATTGAGTGTGTATCTTTACCTGTTAGCAGCTGTCTTGTCTCCTGTGAAGCAGTTGGTGATGCCCACAATGAACTGGCTTCAGTTAGGCCTTTGAAAGAGTTGCCAGGTATAAAATTCCTGCATGTGTTTCTGGCCCAAGATCAGCCTCTCTGTCAAGTCTGCCACATGATCTATTTCTGGATGGTTGACAGTTTTTCACAGGATTCATCAGTTGTGAGCTTTTGTTGTGGTTTTGTTTTTTTTTTTCTTCTGGCTAGATTTAAAAAGGCTAAGCTGATGGGCAAAGCTGCCACTAACCTTAAAAAACTGATATGATCAGCAATGTAACTCCTTTGCTTTTTTCCTATAGCCATTGTAGTTGTGCTTTTAAAGCACATCTGTCTAGAACATGGAACTTACCTTTTTCTTGGACTGATTGTTTTTATGCTTCTTTCAAACTGACAACTATCTATATTGTTAATAATAAGCTTTTTCAGGTTCTCATGAACTTTGTATTTTTTTAATGAAAAAAAAAATTAAAAAATGCAAAAATCTTGGGTTTTTTTCAAACCCAGACTGAGAAGTCTAGAAAGAAAGAATATATCAGCAAAAAACTATGATGAAAAAAATTTCTAAAGGCAAATGTTTTGAATAACCTGAACACTGCATGTGTAAAACTAAATAGGATCTTCTCAGTGTATGGGGCCTCCTCTTATTCTATGCACAAGAGTGCTCCCTGAAATAAGGGGACTATATTCTTCTGAGTTCGTTTCAGTTCATCCTAATATTGCATGCTTTAAAAATAAATCTGTTCCTTCATTTGGAGTTAAGCTATACATTTGCAACATGTCAGAGGGTATTCTGCTTAAGGAAATACTTAGTTATTTGTTTGGCAGTATTGTATGGAACCTTTTTCCCCCCCAAGACATTGCACATCTATTTCCAGTATCCCCAAAAGGAATCTGCATAGCACATTATTTCCATGCTTCAGCAACAAAAGTTTGGAGATGGGAATATTCTTTGATGGCATTGCAGACCCTAATTGCTGAAAAAAACCCCAACGTTTGAAGTTCCCCGGTACAGTATATCAATACAAAATTATTCTTTTTTTCATTACTTGAAAACTTTGAGAGAAAACTGAGTTAGGGAGTGTAGTCTAAGTCTTTGAAAGAGATGTCAGAGGGAGGCAAAGAATGGATTAGTATGTTTGAGATTGTAGGGAATAACTTCCATAGCAGACAGAAACAGAATTTCTGCTCTTAACAATTCAGCTAGTCTGCCTTTTGGGACAGAGCTTTATGTAATGAAGCAAAAAGCATGTGAAGAAATCGTATTTTTTTACATGTTCTTATTCTTTGTTGTGTGTAAGAGAGTGCTAGGACACAGATGTACAGTAATGCAATTATTACACAATATTTAAGATGAGTGCAAGAAATGAAGTGGAGGCTTCTCTGTTCTGTGTACTCTCAGCTTTCAGTGTTGTGGTTTTCATTACAAATGTTGGATATTACGGATGCTGTCCTGTGTCACTTACTGAGAAAGAACCCAATTGCTGAGTGTGACAAAATGTACTGTGGGGCACAGCCAAAGCCCTGAGCAGTCCTCTCACCATTACAGTCAGAATGGCATGCTCTCCAGATGTGCTTGCATCTGTTTTGTTTTGTTGGTTTTTTTCCTACAAGATATAAACCAAAATCTATTGCCAGCTGCATTGTTCTGCTTGAATAACTGAGGAGAGATTGTGCATAAAACCAGAAATAAGTGAATGAGATTTATGTCTACAAAAGCAGCAATGGGATAACTCCTCCCCACTCAGGTAAATCTCTTTCCTGGCATACAGCTCAATATTTTCAGAGCAAGGAGCCCACATTGTCCTATCAGGCAGCCCTGAGCTTTGAGTACTTTCTCTGAAAATTGCAAAGAGAAATAGGAATCCCCAGTAACTTTAGTATGGTTTGGTTCAGGTTCAAAATCATGAAGTCTTAGAAGAAACAAGATGATCTGAGTTCTGTCTCAACTTGCCTAACCTTTAGTGAGCCCCTCATGTTAGAGCCCTGCTGCTCTAGGTGTTTGTGTGGTTCTGGAGAACTGAATCCAAGGGAAACGTACTCTGCTCACACCAGTAGGAGGATGCATGATGCGCTGTCTTCTGCACCTGGTCATCTCAGTTGGTTGGCATAGAATAATGGGATGCTTTCATTCAAGTCCCTTTCTGCTTCCTTTGAAGAAGCTACTGCTTGCAAAGAAGACACTGTGTAATTAGCTTTAGATTTTTCATTAAAAGATAACATGATCATTGTCACGCAGCTGGTTCAGAAGGCAAATCAACCGCTGTCTGGGTCATGCAGCATCATGGTGTGCCTTGGAGGGTAGGACCATAATACTAGCCCTGGATGGCATAATCTGATTCTATGATACTCCTGAAACTGTGAGATGAGCATGTGCAGAAATGTACAGACCACAGAGCAAAAGCATCTTTGTGAAAACCATCTATTTTGTCGTCTCGTCATCCTTTGAATGAACTCACTGAAGTCTGTGAGAGCAAATATGACAGTCGTAGAGCTCACCAGCTCACCAGCTCTGGACTAGGGCAGACTCAGACTTTAAATAATTTGCGTCAACTCAGAGGTTTCATTTCAGATGCTCTAGCAAATTATTTTTAAACAGCAGTTGTTTTTCCCCTCGTGTTTGTTTTTTCTGTTGCTAGTTTTGAAGTGTGAATCCAGGTTGTACCTATTTCTCCATCAGTAACTAATCAGGAGAAGAATCTGCAAGAAACAGCAGCTAAGTGCAGGGAGTGACCACAGTGAGGGCATGTTGTTTGCTGTCTGCTAACCTTTATCCTGAGTGCCAGTCACAGATGTACCTTCTGAAACATTATTAAAACACAAGCTAGACCAGAGCTGCTCCGTCATAAGGAACATTTTGTTCACTCCAGCACTTTTAATTGCACAATAGTGCATGCTTTGTGCCCCTCAAAGATTTGAGGTTTGAGTGTACCCACGACAAGTTTGCTTTTGGGGAGTTTTTTTCCCTTGTGTATTAAAATTAAGTAAGAGAAAGTGTCTTTTTTCATGAGATCCCATCCTTATCTTTAGGAGTTCATAGTTCCCGTTAAAATTTCCCTCCTTTCCTTGTGAACACTCCTTTTATGTCAGAATGTGAAATTATGAAACTGGAGTTAGGACATTCACATGTGTTTACAAAGAACAAAGGTAGTATTCATTCAAGTTGTTTGTGTTGTTTGCTTTCTTAGTTTCTTACTTCTTTATTAGTAAACCCTCATTTTGAGTCTGTATTCCACATTTCACGCTTGACTTTGGTTACAGGTTGCTTGGCATAGGCACAGCAGATTCAGCTGTTAAAAAACTAATTCACCACCATTTTTTGACTGGTTGCAGTTAAAATAAGACTGTTAATTCAGACTGTAGAGACACCTGTGTAGAAAATCTCAAGCAAGGAGCAGGAAGAATTAAATGCATGAGCACTGTGAGACTTCCAGGCAGCATAGGACCAAACCATCTTCCTTCAGACCGATGCAAATGCTGAAGCCCTCGCTAGCCAGACATGTCACTTTTGCTGCCTGAAACACCATCACATACTCTAGAACTACTCAGGTGAATGTGTCTCATTTGCCATTAGGCATAGTTTCAGGATCATGCTTCAGGAAAAAGGTTAATTTTAAAAGCCCCATTGTGCCTGCTTCTAGGTGAATAGAAAGGGAAGAGGAGGCACAGGTGGGCTGCTGCTGCTGCTGCTGCTGCTGTTCTCTTGTGTGGCACGACGGGTGTCTCACAGCGAAGAGACAAAAAGGGAGAAAAGTGGCTGCAGAGGAATAGACTTTGTACAACTCTGGGGCATTACAGTTGCACTGCTTCTGTAAGACTTTTCTCATCACTGCAGTGCCCTACATTTTCTTCTAGCAAAGGATTTTAGCAATAAGGTCTCCTGCCTCAATAGTGCCTCACATGGGCTGATGTGAAAAGGCTGCATATTTGCTTCTTGAAAATGCCAACAAACAAGAAAAGTCTAGTTATTATTTCTCTTTCCTTCATATACATGTTTTCTTCAAACCACTGGGTGGGAGCCATGCTGAAGTCTTAGGCAACTGGCAAATGAGAGATATGGGGATAGGTGAAGTTCTAGCAAAAATCCACTTTAAGCTTTATGCTACAGTTCATTTTCACAGCACCATTCACACTGTGTTGAGAAGTGCAGATGTTTCTATTGTCAAGATGCCTCTTTAGAAGTTTTTTTCCCATTCTACACTAAAGGGAAGTAAGAGAAGCATTTCATGGTTAATAAAAAGAAACCCACAGCCTGTAGGTTGGACTGCTGGACTTACAGAGGTGGACAAAAGCAAACAGTGAATAGAAGCATTGAACACTGTTGTGTTTTTTTTAAACTGATTGCATTCAACACAATCTTCTGTATGAATTTTAAGTTACCGGACTTACATGAGATAAACCAGTAAATTTATTAATACATATTTAATTTTTAAATCCTAATTGCTGTTGGCATTTTGGATTTGTTTTTAAGTTCATAACTAGTGTATGGGTTAAATCTAGTAAACATAGAATGGCTGCAGCATTTCAATACAAGAAAACATATAATCCAGCATAGTGACCATGAAATAGAACAGGTAACTTGGGTTCTTCTGTTACTAATCTGACAGGTAATGGCAGGACAGGAGAAACCAAGGTTTTGGGTTTTGTTGCATGCCATTTGCTCTTTTCTCCACAGTGGTTGCTTGGAGAAAGACTTGAAGGAACCAGGTTACCATTATGTAACTCAGTAGAGCGTTTTCAGTGTCCTTTTTCTTCAGTTACATATGGATTATTTGTTTTGCTTCACCTCTCTGTAAGAGATATGTGTGAAAGAACTGCGTGCCAAGAGTCAGTGTCAAGTACAAATTGTAAGAGAGGCGAGGAAGGTTGGACATAAGATTGCGATTTCGTTTGTCTAATTTTCTTGCAAATGAGTTTTCAACTTTCTTGTCCCCAGTCAAATACTGCTTAAATATAGTATTAAATGCTGCTTTTTAGCTCATGCTTCTGTGAAAAAGATTCCTAGACACTTTACTCTGCATATGCAGAATTTCAAAAGCATTTCTGCATTAAAGAATCTTTTCTAACATATATGACTTTAATATTTCTCCACAATAAAAGATTTGGCTGAGCGAAATGTGTTCAAAGATGTGGACATGTGACATTGTTTATTGTATTACTTATCATTTGAGTTCTTCTATTCGTTTGTTGCAGATGATGAACATGCTTATCGGTATACTTTTGACATATTAACATTTGTTTTTATGTCTCTTCCTGAGTTAATCTGGTTTCACAACTTCTAAGATTATCTTTTTGTTCACAACAATGTTTGTGTTTAGGCATGCTAATGTTAATCCTGACCAACGGTGACAGTGATTCTTATGGCTGCTAAAACTTTTCCACTATTACTTTGTTTCCTTATAGATTTGGCTTTTGAGGGGAAAAAATGTCATTTATTTCATGGGCAATCATATATATGGTTGATCATAATATAGATCTGATATATTTAGCAAGAATAAGCAAAATCAACAGCTGTAATTCTTATTTTTTTCTTTAGTATGAAGATCCACATTTCACTTGTGTAATAAATCATGTGAGTCCTAGTCAGGAATCTGAAGAGTAGAAATTGTAAATTACTGCTAGTTTAACTTCTCTCTAAGGGAATACTCTGAGGAGTGGAGTATATATCCGAGCAAGTAGTGATGACATGTTTGTTTTGGTTTTGCATGTTTGCATTTGGTAGACCTTCTGGGATTTTTCTTGCTTATATTTTATTCAAAGAACACCTGAAAGGCACATAGATATTACTTTGTTTGTGTTGAACAATCGATGTGGTTTTTAAGAGAAAATCATAAAATTGCATTAATAATGTTGTCACAAACTAAAACGTAAGGTGTCCAGTATTCTATGATGTTTCATTTATTTGTCATAGAGATATGGCCCAAGGATGAAGGAAGGTTAAGAAAATCGGGGTAATTTTGTGAATCTGATTTTATAGCAGATATTTAAACTGCCTGGAGAATCTGCGTGAGAAAGGAATCTGTAGACAGAGATCTTGGGGCATGCTTTCTTTTCATCCTATAGAAATCAATCACTTCAAACTAAACTCAGATCAGAACTACCCTGGCTGAATTATCAAACTGTCACAATGTGTTATGCTATTCTATTGCTGTAGTAGTTGTAATTTGGGTACCCAGATGGTTTCCCATTCTTCTTAATAGGCTGGGCTAAAGGTCACATTATGTCTTGTGATGGGACGAATGAATCACGTAATGTCCCTTACACATATGAAAATATATGTGGACTTTCATTTTAGCTTATCTGAGATGAGAGTATGTTTCAGACTTTCACTAAATTTTTCTCAAGCCCTGAATTTTGACTAAGACCTGAATTAGGAGTAGATAGGCACTCAATTGAGAGTAAAAGGCCCAAGACAATTCATTAATGGGCTGAGGCCTTATAAAAGTAGTATAAATATATATCTGTCAGTGTGCGAGAGGTAGCAGCTCAGAAAATAAACATAAGGAGATTAAAGGGGCGGGCAAGTGAGAGACAAAAAAAGAGGTGTACTGACCTTGCTTAACTTAGAAAAGCTAATTAATAAAGAGGAAAAACACGGTTCAGGATTCAGCATGAAGGTGAGCTTTTTTTTAGGTGACGCTTATTAACAATCTGGGGCATTACTATACAGAAAAATAGTCTGAAGAGCTATTCTTTCTAGTCGAAGTAAGTGAGTCTAAAGTGTAACATGCTAGTCTAGTGACTGGGTAGGAAACCATTGAATGATTTTCTTCTTAAACTCTCTTTTAAGCAGAAATTGGGAAGTGTGGAGGACCAACCTTTTATATTCCAAGATTAGAGCAAAGGGAGTTGAAATGAGATCATTGGCACACACAAGACTGAAGTACGGGACATTTTTTAATTAGACTGTTCATCTTGTACAGTTGTAATGGCAATAATAACAAGAAGAGACACCAAACAAGTAGATGTTGCCAAGGATATTGAAATGAGCGGTAGAGGACTGACTTATACAGTAATGGATAACAAGTGTGTTGTTTTACCCTTAAAAATTGTAGTAACATTCTGTTAAAATTTCCTAACCCTCCCCTTCTTTTATGCCACATGCAGATAAACCCTATTTGAATGTAAACCCAATACTGGATTTAACATGTTTGGCAAAAATATGTCCATGCTATAAAAGTACTGTGTTAACGAAGCAAACCAACTTTCCATTTAATGAGTTTAAAAGTAGATGGGCTGCTATGCTAGTGCAGGTGTGCATTTCATCATACCAGACAATCTGTAACACACTTCCTGCAAGCACAGTAACAAGCCAAGTTGTTTTTAACCCAAGGGGATTTGTAAGAGAGGAGAGAGCAATCAGAATAATGTTTTTCCTTCTTACAGACAATACAGGAAACTATGTAACAGGTTCTGGCATCCTGTGGCCTTTGCATTTTACATTATTAGCAATTCTAGTATAGTGGATAGTCAAGTTTCATGTTTCTAGGGACAAACAGCTAAAAGAAGGAGAGGCTGAGAAGATTTTTATTTGGTAAAAATATGCAGTCAAAATGTACTAGCACTATATTTTCATTCAACGGTGGGATTTCATATGTGAATATAACAGGTTAAGACTGTTTTGTAGCTTTGCTCTGTTGTATACTTTCGCACTTACTTGCCCATAGCATGTTTATTCACCCTCATTGTTCATGTTTCATGTTTAAGTATAGATGAAGAATGTATTTTGTCATCTAACACCTATGCATCCTGTTATAAATAATCCCTTGCAAAACATGTGAGTCATTATTTGTGCTACTAATAAATTAGCAAGCAAAGCAGTATTGAAATGCATGGAAAATATTAAGGGTATAAAATCTTTTGCATCAGTCTTTGCCATGAAAGTGATCAAGCTACTAAATCTGAGAGCTAGAGGCAGAAATGCAGAGGACATTAATTGTCATTCTCAATAGCTGCCTGGTTTGTCAAGGCAAGGCATGTTAGGTCATTTGGACTCATGGCACCAGTAAATGTGGTGGTGTGAGGTGCTGTTTGGTGCCACTCTGCCCACGCCTCTGCTGCCTTTTGCAAGTCTGCACCAGCTCTCAAACCACTGTGGGCAAGCAGGGGTCCTGATGTGTCAAGAAAGCTGCAAGGAGTGTACCTCCACCATAAATCATGTTTTCTAGCTCCTGTCATTCTGAAAATGGGCATGTCAGATTACCTGGGTCATTTCAGATCAGTCTTCTTTCCCCTAAAATGGAGCCCTTGTGCAGTTCAGGGTGCTAGAAAGAACCGCAGCCTCAGAATCAACACATCAGTTGAAGATGTGGGTTTTTTTCATTAAGTATATTAAGCTTCAGTTGTTGAAGAGAGTTTAAAGCAGAATAATGAAGAAGGAGAAAGAATAAGAATAAATACAAGGTTAAAATAAAATGAAATTATATTATAAAATTATTTCATTGTCACCTGAAAATGAAAGCCTGGAACTGAAAAACAAGAGGAAGTCATGAGTGTCCCCAGATTTATATTAGTCTGGGCCAAAATTTGAGCTCCATTAAGTTCTTAGGAAACAGGATTTTGCTTTAGCCAGGTTTGCCTTCCGACACTATATATCAATACATAAAATGCTTTTTTTGGAAGAAATGCACCATTTTTTACCAGCAAAAGGTATGCCGATTCATCTCCATCAGACTTCTACTGTGTAGCAAGAGAAGAGATCTTTCTTTTTGTAAGGGGTGCCATGATGGCCAGGCAAAACCCGTCTGAAGTCTGTTGGAGGTAAGACTTCATACCATGCCAGAAAAGCTGAAGACGGTATTGTTTCTAATGGACTTTATCCTAACTGCAGCTGATAAGGAGATTTCACTGCAGGCAGTTGAAACAAACTGTACTTATGCCCCTTGAAAGTTCAAATGAACCTGTCAAGAAATATAATAAATGTAGTAATTATGGTAAGAGGAGTGATGCATTGGCTCTGATTTAAACTTTCTCAAATGTCACTCTCATTCTCTTCTAGAAAGTGACTTTTACCTGAGTTCTGGGCAGCCTGCCTGTGCGTGCAGCATGGCACAGCTGGAGTTTCTCTGCAGGCAGGTGGTGGGGGACAACAAGGAGTGGGGAATGGCCAGCTGCTGCTGCGGAGGGGAGGAGTGGGGACAGATGAAGGAGACAAGGCAGAGAGAGAAATTGTTTAGCAAAAATGCTGAGGGCTCCTCTTCAAGGAATTAATGCTTTGGCATTTTCTCTGGGGAAAATGCCGAAGGAGCTTGCTCATCATTTTTGGGGATGGCCACTGTGCTTGTGCAAATGTCCTCAAGGACACTTGAGTATTTTGAAACATTCTCTGACCGGTGCCCTGTGAAGGGTGCGGTGACTGAAAGGTCATGGGAGATATTTGGATAATGACCTTTGGCCACTCAGAGAGCAATGGTGTGATATTTGGTCTGCACCAACAGCTTAAAGAGGCATTAACAGCAGAAAAAACTGAGTTGAGTATTTAAAGAATTCCAAGACTGACATGCTTAATTGTGTTACAGTAATTACAACCATGAAAACTTATAGTTTTAAGTAATTAGAAAGTAGCAAGGTTAGTGTATGAGACTTGAACTGGGCAGAAAGAGAGGGGAAAAGGACTGAACAAAAATGAGGTAAGTTCTAGTGAGTGACTCCATGATGCCTGAGGAAAGACGTGCAAATGCATGATCACAGATTTTTCATTCCTAAACCTTTTCAAATATTTCAGTGGTACAAACTGTATGCTTCTATTGGTGTCACCTGTTAGTCTGGCAGAAAAGTACCAGAGATTAAACGGACTTGTTACTGCAGGATACGTGTAAAGGGCAGCCGAGTTTTAAAGAGCATTTGAAGAGGACGCTTCTGCAATTAGATTTGTTGTACACAACAAAGTTTCAAATTTTCCCACTTAAATCTGTATGCTAAACACTTAGCTGAAGACAAACAATTAAACTAGCATGTTCTGTGTTTTTTGCAGGGGTGCAAAGCTAAGTCATGTACTCTGTGGATTTTTAGTATCGATTTTTTTCACTAATCTGAAGGCAACATACATGTTCTATAAGGTGGTATAAACCTTTGCATGGTAACGTCAACACATTATCTGGTTGATTTATGCCTGTTTACAAATTCAGCCTAACCTGAGCATTTTCATGCCCTAGAAAGTGGACACAACCGTATTTTTAGTGTGTCTCTTGTGGCTGCTTCCTCACTTTGTTATTTTTGATACATATGATACAGTAATAATTTGAACATTGTTTAAGCATCTGTTGTTTTCAGTTTAAAACTCTACTGTAAGTTGTGTTTTTTTCTACAAGAAGTAGCCTAGTAAATTCTAGTACTGTGTCTTCCTGTGGTTCATTGGTTAGGGACCAGTTCAGTCAACCAGATAAGCATGTACTCAAGGATGTGTGTAAGAGCTGCTGAGTTAACACAGAGCAGTATCCCAGGAGATCTCTATTCATTAGATTCAAAGACCAGAAGATTGTGTTTGGGTGTGACATGTGCTGTAAGACTCCAGTTGTGTGCATTTCCTCTGACATTGGCCCAGGGACAGGCCAGTCAACCACTGAGGAGTCTCACGCTCCACATAGTTTTACTATCCCATTTCAGACTCACATGAAGTCATCCATTGCTTAGACATTTAGTGGTAAGGGCTTTTTTATTTCTTGGAAATAATTTCCTCCGAAAGTGAATGAGATTTTCCATAGCTCCAGCTTTAGATAAACACTCAAGTGACTTTAGTAGAAATGTCAGTAAAAATTCAATAAAGGCCTTAGGACTTATCTCATGGGAGTTCATTATTTGACTCAGACTTTTTCTTCCTTGGACTGAAGCACCCTACCATATATCACTGTTTTGCTGGACATACTGTTTACATAATATGCTTTGGAATTCGCCATGGAAAATATAGACATAGTAAATGTAGTTTGGATTAAGATCATTATGCAATTTATGATTGGAGATGAAACAGAGTATAATTTAAGCTAAAACTCTGCAAGCTTGCTACTTGTATAGCATGTTCTGCAGAGGTTCCCAGTGCCATCTCAGCTTGATCTCTTCTTAAGCAATCTGGATTATAAGTCTCACAAGGAATAATGGGAAAAATTGTTTGTGATGTCTCCTTCCACTTCCTTTTTCTAACTTTGTATTGAAAAAGCCTTAGAGTTTATGTCTGGATAACACTGAAAATCCACAACCCACAAACCAGTGAATGACAGAGCAGTGCTTTGGGGGAATACTGTGCTACATGCTTGTTTTACAGTCATGTCCTGAATATCTAGAGCTGGTCACTGTCAGAGATTTCAGACTGGGTTAAATGAGCCCTCTACTCTGACCTGCTTTACTCTTCATATTAAAAAAACTACATTACGGACAGAAGCATGGAATAATTTGGAAAAGTAACCTTTTTAGATTTCCAATAACTTCGAAAAGATCCAGTTTCCATGACTGAATTTTTCCGAGGTTAGAAAATCTATCCTAGTTTTCACAGAAGCTGTTGTGTCCTTATCCAGTGACAGTATCATCATGAGGAAAACAAACTCCTGCAGCTCACAGTAATGCATCCTGCTATTGAGCCTCACAACTTTTGCTTATAAAGATTTGTCTTCAACACTTAGATAGTAACCATGCTGCTCTGTGTTGAAATGAAGCACTTCTCTAAGAAGACACCACCAGGCTGAACTGTTGTAGTTCAGCCAAGACTACCTAGAGTGGTACTACAGTCTAGTGGACAATAAATAAGCAAGAAAAATAAAATGTTCAAGAAAATGCCTTGTTAGGATAGAAACTTAGCGAATGCAAGAAATAGTCTTGCTCCTGCTATCCATGAAATTCTCTCAACTCTTTTACATATGTAAAATGAGTGTAAGCAGACCTGGGGGAGAAAGGCAGACCCCTTGAGGGCATGGTGCGTGCCCTGAGGGCATCACGTGTGTAATCTGTAAGGTAGAAAGCAACCCAGTCATCCATCTTCAGGTCCATAATGCTAAATATACCCTTCTTTGTGAAAGTTATTGTGTATTTATGAGCTCCCACCTTAACACTCTTGGTTTCCTGGGTTTAGTTTCCTAACAGACATCTCTGGTCTGTTGATAAGGAGGGAACACTATAAACAGAACACCTGATCTATCTGTTTATCTGAATGTCTGTTCCATTTCATACAGCTACGAGAATAAATTATTAGTCCATGTGAATAGGAAATGTTTTCTTCCTTTCACAAGATTGTGGTCACAGTGTGTTTACTACAGTTTTTCATTTATTTTAAAGGTACAGTATGAAAAAAAGGTTCCAAACCCTAATTACAAAGGCACATGAAACCAAGAAGAGGATGCTTTACACTGGGTGAAAATTAGTGCTGCTTTTTAGGATTTCCTTTGTAAGAAGTCTCTTTGATTCCAGCAGATGGCATGCACTCTTCAAAACTTGCTGTGTATGATCATAAATACTGCTCCAAGGAGCATGCTGAGCTCTACAGCTAAACTGTACCACAAGTGATTCTGTTATGCCACACTTGATTTCTGTAAATTCTTTGATATACTACAGGAAGCTAGTGTGTCTTCAAAACTAAGTTTCTATGCTGTTTTGGGGCCCTGACATAGTAATTTTTGTTGAGACAGTTTCCAAGGAACATGAGCAGAGTGGCCAAAGCAGTTTTGTTGG
Organism: Sclerurus mexicanus; assembly: GCA_013396755.1. Lineage (NCBI taxonomy): Eukaryota > Metazoa > Chordata > Aves > Passeriformes > Furnariidae > Sclerurus > Sclerurus mexicanus. The sequence goes on along the minus strand of VWZF01000639.1, from coordinate 199,520 downwards.
AGCCATAGTTGTGATTAAAGCAATCTGAATATCTGTTTATAATAAAAGTGTATTGACATAAAAAGAGAAGCAGGCACTGTAGGTTAAAAAAAAAAACCAACAAAACAAATGAGAGAAAAGAATGACTATAAGTTTCTTGAACAGGATGCATTTTAAGCTATATATGTCATATGGTGAGAGGAAAAGCTTAAAATGTCCTTTTTTTCTGCTTTTGAGGCAATGTTGTACTGGTGAACAAATACAGTGTTTCTAATGTTATGCTGTGAGACCTCTGCACTTTCATAGAGTTTTCTGGCACTCAGAAATTGCAGTGGTAAATTATTAGCTTTATAATTGCTTAAAATTTCCTTTTAAGTTGGATTTTGAAGAACAACTGAGAAACACCATTATCAATAGTCAGAGCAGAATTAATATGTTAGGGTAGATGGGGGCCAGTTGGGACCATGAGTTTCCATACACTAATACAAATTTGACATTTTCTGCATAGAAGTTCAACTTTTTCTTGCAATCTCCATAGTAGCTGCTTTTTGTGCAAACAGTTTCTGGAAGAAAGATTTTCCCCACAGGAAGCACAGAGGAATGTTTTCAAACAGAATTAGTGCTGGATACAATGTTATGTGCTGGCTCATTGACAAACATCTCGTGGCAATGAACGGATTTTTTTAGTACATTTTTAGTGCTTTTTCTTAAGGTTATCTGAAGCCTTATCAAACTTGGATTTATTTGTGCCCTTTGCAGGGTTTAGAGGAAAATACTGAAAATGTGAAAGGTCAGCTATCTCAGACCTTAGCCACTGGAAGTCAGAGAGTAGCTCCGGTTTTTTGTTTTGGTTTTGTTTTTTTTTTTTAATTTGATTTTTCTAGTTTTTCTGATTGAATGTGCATAGCAAACCTAGCACTATTCAGTCACTTCTCAGAAAACATTTACAAAGTAAAGAGCTTTTAGTACTTTGAGAAACAACTAGTTGGGATATATATTTTCTAAACCATACTGGAAAAGAAAGATGAAGTTTTAATATGAGAGGGCAGTTTTGTTTGCAGGTTCAAGTAGTAGCATCTGTGGTCACAGTTCTTAGTTGAAAGATACTTTGGAACTGTATTGAAATCACCTGGAATTTTACAGCACTTCATTACAGCACGACATTAACAAGACTCCTAATGCATTAGATGGGTACTCCAGTACTACTATCAAAGCTATAGGGAGCTTTCAAAGTAGATCCCAAGAATAACAGTCATGGTTGGATGGGCAAGGAGGGTTTTCCTCATTTTTTGTATTTTTTCTGCTCATTTATACATATCATACTTCTTTTAAATAAATGGTTAATACACAGATTTGGTGAGAAAATAAATTAAGCAATTGAGATTGAGTCTTTTTATCCCTAATGGTGTCTAGGTGAATGCTAGTAACCGGGTTCAGATTTAGTTAAGACTTGCTTAATTATAGAGCTCTGATGCACCAATTTAGCTGTGGGACATTACGTGGCCACTAGTAACTTGTCCTGTGTGAGTGATGTGGTCCAAAATCACTGGTGTAGCCACTTGCACTGACAAACCTTTGAGAGTTTACTGCAGCAAAAAAGGTGTTTCAAGAGCCATTAACCAAGAAATAAATTCATAGGAAAAATTATGTTTTGTTTCCCATTGTCATGACAAGTTAGTTCTTACTATCTGTCTAAATTAGAGCTCCTTGATCAGTCTGTCCTTCTGTGAACTACTCTGAATTACACAAAACCCCCCACACTTCTACTTCTTTTTGTCCCTAGCCAGTAGGTCTCGGAGATGCTACATTTCTGGTCTTCTCACATTCTCACTGGCTTAATCTTTGCTCAGTGCCCTTGAAAACTATGCTAATCCCCAATAATTTCATAGCCTTTTCCTTTGTGCTACCTGGCACACCCCAAATAGAAGCAAATGCAAGATCATGATTTTACTTGTCTTGGAGTTTCTGAGGGTGTAAGTAGATAACTTTTTGCATGAAGTATTCTGTTATTGTATAATTTGCTATAAAATGATTCATCCTTAATTCTATTACTCTTCATCTCAGCCTCAGTACATAATTCTGGGGTAATGAAGCATGCAGGTTCCCAGGTTTTTGCACCACTATAAAGCCCTATCAGAAACCTGACAGATACATAAAAAATTATCATATTTATGGTAGGTATTATACTGTATTAACTTTCTTGCTTTAGACTCTGAGTGATGCATAGAATACAGTCTCTGTAGATAGAAATGCACCTTGTTTATTCCAAGCAAGAAACAAACTAGTAGCCTTTCTTGCACATAGAACTGATATCCCTTTAAAGTCTGAAATATGGAGTAAATCTGAATCTTTGCCAACACCTGGTAGGATTTGCTTTTTTAGATTGATCAGGCTTGAAATTTAGGATCAGAAAAGTAGAGATAGTAAACAGAGATAGAGCTTCACATGGGTATGTCAGTGCCATATTTAAAGACTTGTTTAAAAAAAAGTTTGTGTCCAGATCCTCATCTGGTATGAATGAGACGACTTGGCAAATAGGAAGAATTATGGAAGCTTTTTCTTTGTCTGCTAAAATGTGAGCTGTATGACAAATAAGAGATGCCTGAAGGCAGTGCTTTGTGGGGTCCAGCATGGTCCAGGACGCCTGTAAAGCTTCCCATGGCTCCCTTCCGTCAGACCCACCACATGGTGGATGGAGAGGTGGTGTTACAGATCTCCTTTTTGCAATTTAGTGCAGAAATTTCTTAGCCTTTCAAACACCTAGGTGTTATCCTAATTGCTTTCTTCATACCTATGTGACACTTCCAAGGTGTTTCTAGGTATGTACATACATACTTGTTTGTGTAAAATACAATATCTTTTTTGTAACAAAACCAATGTGATTTAATGTGATCTGTTGGCTTCATGTGGATTATAGTGCAGGGTTCCATGAAAACTGAACTTTCGTTCACAATCTCTCCATAGAAACTGCTTTTCTTTTCCACATAACATACCATAAAATGCTATATAAAATCTAAGCTGCAAGTCAGTAAGAAAAATCTTGCACAGGAAAAGGCGTTATGCATGCACTGCAGTCTGTCTAAAGAGATTACTGAAAGCCATGTATGCGGACATACACAGGATGTGTGATTGTGAAGAGAAAAGAACCCCTTCCTGCCTAGTAGATCCATCATCGTTACTTCTCTTGCTTATTGTTCAGATGTATTGCTGCAGCCCAGTAAATATGTAAGTCAATACATTAGTCAATCAGACATAAGGAAACCCTGGGGGAAAAAATTGTCTCTCTTCATGGAAAGACCTGAATAGATACATAAAAAAAGATCATATGCTTGTGAAAAATTTGTGTTATGTTTTACTTCATTTTCCTTGGCTCCTACTTTCAGATGGTCCTTAGACTACCCTCTCTCCACTGGACAATTAAGTTTCCTGAGTCAGACCTAAAAGATAGAGAAATTGTTAAAGAAAGAATTTAATGAGCAGAAATCTCCTGATATTTTTAATAGAGTTTTAAAAATGCAAATATATGTAGTGATGTTCAAAGATTGCAAAATCAGGTAGGTCATAAAGAGTTGTTTTTATAAATGATCTCATGGACCAATACTTTCAAAAAATCAAAAGAAAGAGATAGATGTAATTGGTAACTAATTCAGAATAGACCACTCTTTCTTACAGGTTCAGTAAGGATTCTGCTGATGTGCTATTTAAATATACAATCATAACATCATAGAATATTTAGGTTGGAAAAGGCCTTTAAGATTGAGTCCAACTGTTATACCTGCACTGCCAAATCCTCCACTAAATAATGTTCTCTTGTGCCACATCTTTTATTTTAAATATCTCCAGGGGTGGTGACTCAACCACTTCCCTAGGCAGCCTGTTTCAATGCCTTTTGGTGAAGAAATTTTTCCTAATATCCAGTCTAAACCTGCCCTGGTACAACTTGAGGCCATTTCCTCTTGTTCTATCACTTACTGCCTGTAAGAAGAGACCAACCCCCACCTGGCTACAACCTCCTTTCAGGGAGTTGAAAGGAGCAGTAAGGTCCCCCCTGAGCCTCCTTTTCCCAAGCTCCTTCAGCTGCTCATTAGACTTGTGCTCCAGACCCTTCACCAGCTTTCTTGCCTTTCCATGGACATGCTCCAGCACATCAATGTCCTTCTTTTAGTGAGGGGCCCAAAACTGAACACAGGATTTGAGCTGCAGCCTCACCACTGCAGGTGACAAATTACAGGGGGACATTCGCTTCCCTGTTCCTGCTGGCCACACTATTTCTGAATCAAGCCAGGATGCCATGGGCCCTCTTGGCCACCTGGGCACACAGCTGGCTCATGTTCAGCAGCTCTTGACCAGAACTGCTTGGTCCTTTTGCGCTGGGCAGTTTTCCAGCCACTCTGCTGCAGGGCTGTGCTGCATGGGGTTGTTGTGGCTGAAGTGCGGGATCTGGCCCTTTGCCTTGTTGAACCTCATAAAAGTGGCCTAGATCCATCTATCCAGCCTGTCCAGATCCCTCTACAGAGCCTCCAGCAGATCAAACTCCCACCCAACTTGGTGTCATCCACAAACTGCCTGAGGGAGTGCTTGATTCCCTTGTCCAGATCATCGATAAAGATATTAAAGAGGACCGGCCCCATCACTGAGTCCTGGGGAACACCACCTGTGACTGGGCACCAGATGGATATAGCTTCATTCACCACAACTCTCTGGGCCCAGCCATCCAGCCAGTTTTTTATCCAGCCAACAATACACCTGGCCAAGCCATGAGCAGCCAGTTTCTCCAGGAGAATGCTGTGGCAAGTGGTGTCAAAGACTATACTAAAGTACACATAGACAACATCCACAGCCTTTCCTTCATCTACTGAGCAGGTTACCTTGTCATAGAAGAAAATCAGGTTGATCAAGCAGGACCTGCCTTTCATAAACCCATGCTGGCTAGGCCTGATCCCCTAGTTGTTCTGATATGATTGTGATTAGACTCACTCATATGATTAAACTCACAGAAGGTACAATAAATGCTAAGTCAGAGGAAATAAAGTGGTTGCAAATTGTTCCAGGGAGAAAAGTTCTTTTTCCCACAGCAAAAAAGGAAGTCTTGCTTCAGGGTGTTGCTTGTAGTACCAGTCCCTAGAACAAATCAGGCTCCATAGTAAATTAGTAAATCTCCACTCAGAATTCATTAATGTCTTACAAATAAGAAGAAAAAAACCTACGTAATGCAGTTAAAATTGAATAGAGGGGCTTAGTGGCAGCAAGCGGCTTAAAGCCCTTGTTAATGCAGGCTGAGGATTATGTTTCTCTTGCAGACTGAAGCTTATGTTACTCTTGTTTGTAGTAGTTTTATGTGTTTGCTTTTGCATTTTTTTTTTAAATTTTGCAGAGATGAAGACCTGACCAGAATATTTTACTGATGTAAAATGCAGCATTTAACAACTTGACATTACATAGCAGGAGTGATGCCAAAGCTAATGCACGTTTTGCACAGTAAAAATATTTTAGCTGTTTCCCCTGCACGGCCTGGCATATGGTGACTGTATATGATGAGCTTTACCAGCTCCACTGTGGTTTGAACAAGATATCTGATCTAAGAAAATAAACCCCCACACTATAGCACGTGCTGTGGCATAGTGGAACAATATAGTCCCAGACTGTCTCCCTAAAGAGGCTCAGCAGCTGTTGCCATGATATAATTAATTTAAGCAGCAGACAACACTTTCAGTTCAAATGAGAAGTTTCTTGGTAAGCTTGTGCTTGAGTTCTAATTTCACAAGAGTTGTGGCAGACAGTTCAGACTCCTTACATCCAGCTACTGAAATGCCTCTTGTCCTGGTGATGTTCCATGTTTTCCTAGTTACTTGTCTTTTATGTACCAACCAGGGCAAATCCTATCTTACATATGAGGTAGGAAGGAGTAAGCTGATCCTGTGGGGTGGAACAGATCTCTCTCGCTATCATGAACACAGCATGTAATCCTTAATAATCAGTGTTACACTGTCTCTCCAGGGAAAGGGGAAGAGATACAACCCTGTTCCAAGCCTTGCTGCTAACGAATATCCTAGAGGGTGTATTAAGCTCTCCCTTGGTCCCATGCAATCCCACTGATTGCTAGGAGGAGCTCTGTCAGTGAGGAATCACCAAGATTACTGTGCACCAAACGTCATTATACCATTTTTGCCATGGCTTTTCAGCTCCAACTACTTTTGAACCACTTGTCTGACTACTAGGGAATTGACAGGAGGAGATTTGCTACCTGTTTGCTTTTTATTCTGAAGTCAAGAAAGCTACTTCAACTTTCTACCCCACCTCTTTTTTTCTTCTCCTTAAGAAGGCCAGTCCTAGGAAGTACTGGACTTGTATAGCTGCTGTTTACTCATTGCTTCAGAAGAGAGCCGTGTTTGGTTTGACAGCAAAAACATAGCTCAAGAGATGTTCTTAGGCCCTGACCTTAACCCTGTCTGTCCAAGGCTATATTCTTAAGAATAGTTCTTGCTACCTAGATTGAAGTAACTGCTACAAAACAAAGCAGACTTTTATACTGCTTGATTGTCACAACTGAAATGCCTTGAACAGATTAAACAGGGTCTCTACTAATTTACCTCGTCCCCAGCATCTGTTTTCAATGGCCCTGTTATGGTCTTTGCCTATGTTTATATTCAGGCAAAAGATTATTTTTTCCCTCTAGTCTGTAATCGAGCTTTATGCCAGGCTGCGTAAGTATTTGGGAGATGTAGAGTTCTTTACCTGCAACTGACTGAAAATAAAAGGGCATTGTCACTCAAGCACTGTGTAAATTGTTAACCCTTAAATTTAGTGAGGAAAAGAGTTGTATTTGGTAGCCAAGGAAAAGCAGTTTCCCCAGCTTTTTAATTCAGAAGCTTCAGTGGGAATACAGGAAAGAAAGTAGCAGTTGAAAAGATACAGACAGCAGACTTTCCCAGAAGGAGCTGAGAGAAGACCCAAGAAAAATGCTTAGAGGAAATAGATACAGAAAATACCAGGGACCTTGGTGCTTTATTAAATTGTTTTCCTGCATTTTAACACAGTATGTATAGCAACCAGCAAGAGAAACAGAGTGCATCTTAAGAAGTGAAGATAAATAGATTATCTCATATAGTACTGTATATCTCACATGCAAAACTAACCATAAATATTTAGATAATCTAAAGTCAAATGCTTATGGACAGATTTTTTTTTCTTATACCTTGTACATTCTGTGGGAATGAAGGACAGTATAAGAAGCAAGTGGCTAACTTCATGATTATTCAGCAAGAGATTGTTTCTTTGCTTAAATTGAAGTAAAATTGAAGTTTAATTCTAATTTCTATTAATGCAGTTATGGATTACCTTGTCAGAGTAGAGCATATTTGAAATCAGTGAAAATATAGACTATGTTCACTTTGGGTCATTTCTCTTATCTACTAAGGTTTATAAAAATGAAATCTCCTGGGCTCAAAGGAGTTTCTCTCTTTTCTAGGGAAAAGTGCTGCCTTCAAAGGCAGAAGGGTAGGTGACACTGGGCTAAGAAGAACATCATACTAAATTATTCAAAAGCATATGTCTAGCCATTGGCAGGTGCTGTTTTGTATGATCTACTGGTTCATGTGACTACACGTTTTCCAATATTTGGTTCATTTTTTTAATAAGTCCTGTCAATGTTTTCAAGCACCTGTAGTTAGCAGAAAATATCATCTTTGAAGGTTTCAGTATGTAAGAGTTTTCTCTCGACCTGGTTTAGAGCTTAGCTCTTTGGCTGCTTGTCACAGTGACATATGAAAATAAGGAGCAGAATTAATTTATGTCACTATGTTCTGGCTTCAGTGGAGTTAGACTAAAAGATGTTTTGGTTGAATAGGTTTCGGATAAGGATTCAGAATGGTTCCTTTTGTTTGAATAGCCATAGAAGCTCAGCACAGTGGAACAATGATTCATTTAACTAAGGTAATAATTTGCATGTTTGAGTGATCACAGCTGCTAAAATCATTCTCTACTGTTTTTTGATACTTACCTATGTACAGAGGTACCATTAACACAGAGGTTATATTGGTGGTGTTCAGTTGTGTAGGAGGGGCTCTGGTTGTTGGTACACTTCTGGCTTTGTACTTGAGTCCCATGCCCGTGATTTGGAGTACAGTCAGGCTCCACTCTGTCATGCATTAATTTTTAGCTTCAGCATTAAAATCTGAAGCAGAAGAAAGCCTTATACATATTAAGTCACTGCCCTGCATGCTTTAGCGTAGCACTGTGTCCATCAGGGTATGAAGAAAGCTGTTCATGTGAGCATTCACTCAGTGTCAGACAGCAGAGGAGTAGGACAGATCCAGGGGGATCTGGTTCATACGGGCCAGTATTTTGCCCTAACTTACATCTGTGCATCTTCCATTGACTTAAATAGGCACTTCTTGCACTTATGTTATTATGTGACTTTAGGTTTCAGGTGTAAAAATTCTGCATTCTTCTGAAGCTAAATGTAATTTACAAGATGCAAATAGAGAAACCAGCAAATAGAGAAACCAGAGAATCAAGGAAGATGACTCAGGCTGTAAGACAGAAGTTCATTTCCATGACTCTGAGATTAAATGGATTTTCTTCTTCTAGTAATTGGATAGACAATTTCTGGTGCAAAATTCTGATTTTGTCACATGCTACACAAGAAGCTTCTCTTATCCTTCACAGAAGTTTTATATTTCACTATTGTTTTCCCTCGTCTCCTCCCACAACATACTCAAAAGCCTGGAAGAATATTTTGTCTCTGGTCTGGTGATAAATATCTCATTGCTGAGAGCACTGCTCACTCCTCTGTGGTACCGTTTTTTATGTTATGATATTCATGTCATCACTTTTTGTAACATATTTGCATGGTTAGCATATTTTCCTCTTGGGTGTTTTTCTTTAAAAAACCCATACTCATCAGAATTTCAGTCCATGCTGAAGATTCATTTACAATCTTGAAGAGCTGGAGAGTGTAGAACCCGTATTTTGGACTTGAGGGAAGCACACAATACAGTACTAAGGTCCTGGAAATTTAGAAATGTCTTTAAAGAGCTTTGTAACCTCTTTTTATTCTCTTCTCAGAGGATATTTGGATATCTACATTTTATATGGCCGAACTTTTGAAGAAGATGGTTGGTATTATGCAAAAGCTCTGTGTTGTTTGATCACCTCAAGCAGGGCTGGCTTCAGTTCCCTTGGGGTATAATCCTGAAGCAGTCACTGCAGCCGTGATACTAAGTCCCACCTTCACCTCCCTTCATGAGCCTTCAAGGCTTGAAGTGGAAGGGGATCTGGCCAGCAAACACAGTGTTGTCACTTTGAAGTGGATGGGAGTAGAAATAAGGCTTGAATACAAGACCAGTGCTGGAAGCCTTCTTCTCCGTGGGAGGGCTTACTTCAGCAGTGGTGTAAGGGGCATGATATCTTCATTGTGAATTAGAGGAAAGGCCTACAGCTGAGTAAGGAGATATTTATGAGGTGGCTTTCTCTTCAATAGTATGAAGCTTTGTGCTGGGTGTCAGGTGAAAAAGGGTCCAGGAAGCCAAACTAAAATGAGCCCAAAGTAAAATCATCAAGTGCTTCTGTTTACTGATCCATTCTAGTTCTGCCTAATTATTTGCTAACAGAAGAGACTCTAAGGTTTTCTTTTTAATTACTTTCAGCTGTCCATAATTCAAACTTTCAGAGGAATGTATAATTATAGTGAATAATAGATGAAAACAAGTTATATATTCATGTTCAGAGTGCAAGTGAAACTAGTTGTAATTCCCAGTTGCAAAGTTTGGATCCCAAGTTCTTTGGGTTTTTGGCACACTTTCACCAGTGATTTCATGGCTTTGGGGCCCATGTGCATGAAAACTGCAGACATTGTCTCATCTTTCTCGTAATTCCTCAACTAACTGTTATGCATATTATCCCCTGTATCCTTATGTATCTCTGATACTTGCATTCATAAGTCTTCAAGAAGTGGGCATGCTTCACACTTGAGCTGTCAGAATGTGCACTGGTGTTCTTTGTTATTACACCATGAGCAGCACATCTTCTTGTGACCACCACTGTGAAATATTTTTAAAATTGCAGAATAAAGATTACAACACTTGGAGCGGTTTTCGCCCTTAATAAATAAATTAAAGAAAAAAAAAAAGAAAAAGAATATTCTCTAATGCATTTTTAGATGGTGCTACTTCTTTAACTATCAAATGTATTGGAAAGAAATGCAATTTCAATTGAAAAAAGGAAAATCATGGAAATATTTGTATCAAAATGACTGAATTCTTATTACAGGTTTAATCATAACTTTCTGTTGAAAAACTTTGCAAAGACAATAAGCTATACAATATAAAAGAAACAAAATATTTTGGATTTGTTGGAAATAGCTTAGTACTGAGAACATTGAAACTTTATATGTCTTTTCAGACCTGTTTTAGGTCTGTAAAACTCAGTCTGGTGCTGTAGAGGAAGATTTTCTAAAGTCCTTCCTAATCTGGCATAAAGCCAGATCTCAAAAAATGTATTTTTCTCGATAATAAAAAATTCATTCTTTACCCATTTCTCATAGTTAAGGAGACAGCCTTAACTTTTAGGGCAAATGTTTAATTCATAGTAGTAGTAGTATTTCTTTTCAAACACATTTTAATATTTTGTATATAAAAAGGGATTGCTAACAATTTCTCAGGGGGTGAGAAAGTTGGAAGCATGACTGTTGAAGTCCTGCACTCATATGTGCATCACTTACTCAAATATAAACCAGGGTTAGTAAAAAAACTTTTTCCTCTAACCCGGGCCAATTCAATGAAACCAAATGTTTTCTTGGGGAATGCTTAGTTTTTTGCCTAATTTTCAGTGGCAGTTGTTCAAGTCTCATTACAACCGAGCTAAAAATATTCTTTTGACCTCAGCATTCTGATTACATTACAATAAAATGTTAATGTTAAATGTTTTAGAAAGATTAACAAAATGTTCTTGGATGCTTTATTTTGCAAATAAATCCTCATTTTTAAACTATTATCCTGAATTGGAATGAAATAAGGTATTAAAATTTACATTTTCCTGCTAATGGAAATTTTATTGTTCAGCCGTCTCTCCTACTTAAGTAAACAGCCACAGTCTTTGGGGAAAGAATTTACCAGCTCCAAACCAGTAGTTTAGTCCATGAAATATTTGGGATGATGTGTTCAGTGAAATAATTCTGTTTACATCTTTACCATTTGAGAAATAACTGCCCAAAAAGCCATAAAGGCTACACCTTTACAAGGACGCACCATTGCCATTTCAGAGACTTCTTCAGAGCAGGAAATTTGCAGTGTTTATGAAATGTGGGAGGTGATGGATTATGCGTCAGATTCCCCAGTTATATATGATGGAAGTAATCCAGACTTTCCCTTCTCTTTTGGCATCTTGTGCTATAACTTTTACTTGATTTTCCCTTTTTATTCTAGTGCCAACAATATGCCTAAGCAAGTAGAAGTCCGGATGCATGAAAGTCATTTAAATCCAGTGGAGCACAGATCCGGGAACATATGTGTGCAGTTCTGCCAGTCACTCCACAGGAATCTGCTCCTGACTCTTACTGTGTTTGGTAAGCTACCTCCGCTGATCTGGACACTCTGTGTGTATCTGTATTTGTGTTCAGGTAGCACCACAGCCCCTGTCTGTGTTTGTCAGCTGTTCCAGCTGAACAATGCCTGTGGGCATTGTTGCTTTAATTCAGGTGTGCAGGGTATTACTGACACAGCACGGAGCAAATCCACATCACTGAGATACATTCTATATCTGGTTTTGAATGAAGTGTGATTTAAACCCCAAGGCCAGTCAGATCAATGTCATTCAGTAGAACTAAATGCATTTCACATTTTTGCTCTCAGTGATTTGAGAAAAAAAAAAGACAAAAAAACTCTTCAAGATTTCCTTTCCTTCATCTTTTATCTCTCAGTTTACACTCCATTGCTTTTAAAGTTTGTCTTCTCTCTGTAGCTGTAAGCCAGCACTCCATGATCTCATCCTGAATATTGCCTGTGGCTTTAGCAGCTTCCAAATATGGAACAGTTTGACATTTTATTGTGGTTCACTGACTCTTTGCCTGTTTCTTTTTCACTGAAAGCCCAACAACCAAATGCAGGAAATTTCTAGACATACTCTTATTTTGTTATTCTTTGAAAGACCAGCTGCAACTGGTCTTGAGCTGCAAATGTCGTGTCCATATTTTCAGATGGCAAATCTCCATACTGCTGAAGTGTTCACTTTGAATCATCTTTAAAAGGTACCTGATGCTGTTCCAGAAAAACATATATTTTTCATTGTATCAAACAGATACTTCAGAGTCATGGTTGCTGAAAATCATAACTCAGACTTCGCTATCAACTTTTATTACCCTTGAGACTTGGGCTTGGGATCAGGAAAACAAAGGCAGCCTGGATGTAAACATAAAAAACTCATTCACAAGGACTATGTTATGAAAGTAAACACAGCCTTTTTTCCCTTAGGCTGTGCTTTTAACAGCCTCAGTCCTGAGAGGAAGATTTAGGTGTTATCACTGTAGAAATCTACATAAGGGGTGAAAGGATTGTTAGTGATTTGAGAACATTAGCACAAAGAGAAGGGTGCAAACCATCAAAAGAAAGGAGTAATACATGAGTCCTAAGAATCAAATTTTCTTCAATGATATGTGCACTATTCCAGATCAGACACTCTATTCCAAAACCCCCCAAATGAAACGTGAATGTTTTCTCCTCACGGAACTATTCTATCTTATCTAAACCTGCAGAGTTTTTTTAGGGTGTAGAACAGCTCCTCATGCTGACCTTGTCTTCAAGTGGTACCTTTCCTGTGTTGAGAGCTAAATGTTGTATTCTGAAGAGCTGGATCCTAACTCTGACTCCTCTGTCAGTTCTGTATGGCCTTATATAGATCACTTCACCTTTTGGTGCCTCAATTTTGCTAACTGTAGAATGACAAAACGAATTATATTTGACTATCCCTCCCTTCTGAAGTAGTTACCAAAAATCAGCTGCCTTTTGTATCCCTTTTTCTTGTAGGCTGTTTTTATGGATAATCAATACACATTCAGCTATACTTAAGTTACATACCTGCTCTTTATTATTCTTCCAGGGGTTATCCTGGGTGCAGTGTGTGGGGGTCTTCTTCGTCTAGCAACGCCTATTGACCCTGACATCATCATGTTAATAGCCTTCCCAGGAGACATACTTATGCGGATGCTAAAAATGCTGATCCTCCCTTTAATTATCTCCAGTTTAATCACAGGTAAGATCTATTAGCCATAAATACTTTAAGGTGCTTTCTACAGATATCACCTGGTTTGGTTTTTGTGATGCAGGAAGAATAATAGTGTGATCCTGTCATCATCTTGTAGTTGCAGTGTATATTTCAGGACTAATTTCTGAATAATTTCATTAGTTTTAGTATGTATATGCTCCAATGAATTTATTTTCAAACACATGTCACACATGCTACCATCAGAAATTTTTTAGTATACTCTTTGATATAATTCTTGGATTAAACCTGCAAATAAGATGTCATAACACTAGTTAGCATAGCCTTCTTGAAGGTGTGGTGCCAACCAGACTGTGAGCAATTTGCAGCAGTCAAGGGCAAAAGATGGTATGATATCTTCTCTATTTTTCAATGCCTCCTCTACAATTAGATGGGATCTTAAATGCTTCTCTTCAAATTATTAGCAGTAGACACTGCTCACATAGGAGCTGCAGGGAGAAGCATCAGCAATCTGCCTGGTGGTGAGAATTTCACTAGGACAAAAGTAGGTACCTGTTGGCAGTCATTAAACATTGAAAATTATAAAGGTTTTTATTTTATAATTATTGAATTGGATATTGAGTGTCAATGTATTTGTTTGTTTCTTAAAATAAAACACCTGCAGGACTGTCTGGTTTAGATGCTAAAGCAAGTGGCCGACTGGGCACAAGAGCCATGGTCTACTACATGTCCACCACTATTATTGCTGCTGTGCTGGGTGTGATTTTGGTTTTAGCCATCCACCCAGGGAATCCGAAACTCAAGAAACAGCTTGGTCAAGGGAAGAAGAATGATGAAGTATCTAGTCTGGATGCTTTCCTGGATTTGATCCGAAACTTGTTCCCTGAAAATCTAGTTCAAGCATGCTTTCAGCAGGTAAATCCTTCTGCTCTGTGGTAATAGTCTTTACATCTTTTATTTACCAGGGTTGTCTGTAAGATTAATGTCATTGTTTAGGTGAATCAGAGAAATGATGATGCAAAGAATGCAGGTCTGAAGTCTTGAGCAGGTAAATGAAAGAACATTATTTATAGCTGCTTTAGTTGTAGTTATTATTTAAATTCAGAAAACTTTAAAAAAGAAGATGATTTTTATTTTGTTATTAAGTAAACTTAATTTTTTCCACACTGTTTATACAGTATCTGTGATCATGAATGCTGGTCTGGGCCTGATCTTTGACCTGTGTTGAATTTGATCTTCATTATTAGTTGCAGATCTGAAGGTTCTGCAATACCCTGTTTGGAATATATGGATGATGTTCATTCCAGCTGGTTGCCAGTCCCAAAACACAACCTCTCTTAACCTCTATTGCTGCATTAGACTTCAGAGTGGGGGGGGGATAATAGAGCCAAGTGGCTGATCCACCTACAGGTGGCTCCATCACACCAGGTTTGGAGCATGCTGGGAAAGAAGGATGCTTGCACCATGTGTTGCTTGCTCTCTAAGTAGATAATTTTGTCTGAAGTCTTTTCACCAATGCTTAATCAAAACAGCTTTTCTTTGAGAGGTAAAATAAATGAAAAATGTATGCTTCCTAAGTTCTGCTTAAGCATATTTTTGGTTTCAGGGTTTGGTTTGGGTTTTTTTTGTTGGTTTTTTGGGGGTTTTTTTTGTTGTTGTTGTTTGTTTGTTTTTGGGGTTTTTTTGGGGTGTAACAAGATTTGTTGCCAAAGCTGTTCTTAACTGTTCCTTTGTGAAATGGCATAGTAGCTGGTGCTGTAGTTAAGGCCAAAAAATAAAGTAAGAGAAGTGGGGGAAGGGAGAACAGGCCACAGGAAAGTGGAAAAATGGAGGGTAACCTAAGCTGCCAAAAGAGCTTGGATTGCTTCACTTCTTACATGGACTTCCACATAAAAACACATAATCCTTGGAGATTTAGAGAGAGAACATTCTCAATATTTCCAGATGATCATGGGAATGTCAGTCATGTGGTCAAGCTGTTGGTGGCTAAACATCACATGTAATGTGAAATCTATTTTTGCAAAATTGGGTGAGGGAAAGCAGGATGCTTATGGTTTTTTCTTCCTTCCCCTTGTTTTAACTGTGGAAGAGAGAAGAATTAAATTTTCTGGTCAGTTGAAACTGATGAAATATCTCAACAAAGGGGCAAGAAGCAGTGAGAAGAAGAATTAAGCTACCTCTGTCAGATCGTTTTCTTAAAACCTTAATTTTTTGTTTTTTTCAGTGTGTGTAATACCAATCTTCAGATCACTTCACTAGTTAGGGATCACCAATTTCTCTGATTGGTTTTAAACTTAGTCAAAAAAAATTACTGAGCTTTTTGGCTTTCCAGTGTTTGATTTTATCAGATTCCAAACTAATTGCTAGTGAAAACCTCTGCCACAAAGCCACGTTTCATTTGTGAAGTAAGTTACGCTCCTTTCTAGATGGAGCTTGTGCCTCCTGGTAACAGGTTATGCTTTACCTTGTCTTTCACTTTAGGAGGAAAATTAACTGCTTTTAATGGTGTCAGCATTTATTTTCTTTTCCTGCATTTATACAGTCTCTCTCCATAAACATTCAGTATTTCTAGGTTGCCTTAGGAGGAAAAAATGTTTTGTATTTATCCTGAGAAGAAGGGTGCACAGCAATGGTATTGTACCGTGTGTGTGGGGGAGTTTTATGTGCCTTCCATTGTGACCATACATAGAGCAATAAAGAGATTCCTGTGCCGTTTTGAAACAGTTTGTTTGCAAACTGGCCTCTGAACCATTACATAGGTTTTCTGTCTGTATCCTCCTCTCTATCTTTAGACAGCAGGTTTTGAAAGGAGAGCTGTATTTTAAAACCGTAAGGTTTTGAACTATATGGATTGAATCTGGATCACCATCCATAGTACTACAATGTCTATCTCAACAGGAGAGCGGTACAAATGTTCTTTCAAAGGTTAATGCACCATTTCTCTTGACTTGCTCAAACGTGTTTCTAGGAACACGGAAAGTAGGGAGCAGGTGGGAAAACGTGTCAAGGCAGTCATAGTGTTCAAGCCATTTTGCCTGTCCCAGAGCCATGAAGAGGCAGAAAATGGCCAAGGGTGTGAAGTGGGAGGAAAACATCCCTTCTAAATTAGCAAGTCACAGATCTCTCTTTTTCCACTTCCTCCTCCCTTTTTTCCTAGCCATAAACTCAAGCCCATTTCTGCCCCTACCATTCCTTCTCAGCCTTCCCTTGACCTTGCCTTTCATGTGCCAGCAGGGGTCCAAATCCATTCTGATGCTGATGTCTTCTTTTTTTGAGGTGGCCAGATTTATATCTTGATAATTTTTCTGTTATTTGTCACTGACAGACCTCAGGGGACTATGTATGTTCCAGTTTGAGCTCTTGGCAGTCAAGAGCCCAAAAGCCGTAAGAGAAATATTTGAAATGTCCTAAATTTTTGATTCAAATTAACCATCAGACAATGATAACTTGAGCTGGGCAGACCATCCTGAATAACAAGCCTTACTGCAAAGTTGCTGTTGTTACTGATTTTAGAGGCGCTTGCCTTTTTGTGCTAGACAAATGGTATCAACATGTGGCATACAATCTGTGAAGCACCCTTTGTGAACCATCTGGACAAAGGGAGTATCTGTAAAATGTTACATTGTTGTGGTAAGGAATGAGTATTTACCATACTTTTCACACTGGAGTCGTGAGGAAGACCCCCAGGACTTCGTAACACTTGGAATTGTTGAAAAATAAACTTATTTTTGGAAGACGGATAAGAGACTGTGGAATGCATGTCTAATCCTTTAAAATATAGTTTCCTGGAATTTCAAGTTAGGACTGTTTTTATTATTATTTCCCTATTTACCGTATGGATTGCATTCAGTCTGTTTCCATTCTTATCCTCCCTTTTTATGCCTTCAGATCCAAACTGTCACCAAGAAAGTGCTGGTGCCACCACCCATTGAAGAGCCACCTAATGTCACTGACTCTGCTTTTTCTATGGTGAATGAGACAACACCACCTGAAGCCCAACTGGTCATTAAGAAGGGACTTGAATTTAAGGATGGCATGAATGTCCTGGGTAAGTTTTTGCCTGTCAAATCTGTATATCATATGTATGACACAGCTTTTTACTGTGACTGGGTAGTCAGTGTTGTCCAATCTGCTCTTCAGTGCAAGTTCAGTCTCTCAAAATAATCATCAAATGTTACCACCTGCTGGCTCTCCATTGGTCTCTGAGATGAGGATATCACAGAAACAATCAAGTGAATAGTTCTGGATTGGCAGCTTTGCAGTTATGAATTGGAGTACAGTGGCAAAGCATGTAGGAGGTAACCCAAAATACCCTTTCATCCTAGAAGAAGCCGACATAGACTAATACTAATGCATATTGGCAAAACAGTATGAGGGAGAGCTTCAAGAGCCAGTGCTTCACCCACCCCCTTATGAATTTTAGCTAAGTTGTTTCCAGTAGGTGTCTTGGGCATGCTGAAATAATTTGGCTTGAAGTGAGAGGTGGGTTGTGAACCACACCACTCAAGAAAAATCCCAGAAAAGCTTGACACATCTCTGAGTCACAACTCCCTCCTCCTTTCATCTTGGCTGCTGACCTTTACCAGCTGCAAATACCATCATGCCTGCCTGTCTGGACAAGCCAGCAAGTGGGGGTGGTAGGAAGACTTTGTCTGTCTCCCACCCTTTCCTGAAACAACTGTTCAGACTGAGGCAGGGGCACATGGGAAACAAATAGCTGCCACACTACTTCTATTTTCTCTTCTGTGCCTAGAGGCACTGTTTTGTCAGCCCAGAGAGGAGTGCTCCTCCTTCACCTTCTTCCTTTCTGGATGTGGGTGAAGTCAGTCACAAATTAGTTCTCAATTTGTAGCCTCATCAGCACATCTACTCTTGAAGCTACTCTGTGACAGCATGTCCACAAGGCTGAAGCTGACACCTTATAGGTGTCGTCCTCAAAGTGGGACAGCATGTGCAGTACCTAATCCACTGCTTTCTCTCACCATAGCCTTTTAAGGACAAATGGCCCCTTACAGACCTCTTACACCTGATGAACAGCTCCTGCTGACACAGTGGCTGCTGTGCCTGCAGAGCTTCTGTGGATGTTGGTGAGTTGCTTGGCAGTGGCTGCTTTGCTTAGGCGTAGCAGAGTTGATGGTATCAAAAAACTGATATTGTTTTTCTATGTATCAGCCTGCTCTACAAGAGCCACTGTGTCTTGCCTACCTTCACGGCTCTTCCTTCCATTCAGCATCTGTGGGCAGAGGAGCCACTTTCTTTCAAAGCTGCAAGTTGCCATTTTGCACCATTTGTGAGGCAGCAGCTCATTGCTGTTACCCTCACATGCTTGCTTGTCTCCTGGAACTCTGCTTATGCATTAAAATGAAACAATCATTCTGACATGAGAGATGCACTACATTTAATGCTGGACTTGTTTTGTACAGGCTCTGTCATGGATAAGAAAAGACCTAGAAGGCTGAATACAATTCCTACAGAAAATAAATACACCGTTTAGGTGCAGGATTTTCTGTGGTGTTTTGACCGATGACTTAAATGTTACAGAGTGTTTTGGTTTGGTTTGGTTTGGTGTGGTTCAATTTTGATTGAAGAAGTGAAAATGTTGGGGAATTGCCATCCAGTTTGCATAAGCTGTACAAGCCAGGCAAATTCCTACAAATATGAACCAATCTCACTCTGATGACTAACACAGCAGCTCGTTTGGAATTGATGAACAAAACTACCTAGTAACATTTTCTCATGCAGATTCTGGATTCCAGGAAGTAACTTGGTCTTGGAAAAGCTTTTCATCATTTCTCTAGCTCTGCAGCACACAAATGTATGCTTCACTTCCCTATTCAAGTGACTCAGCAAAGATAGCTAAAGAATGACTTTATATCCAGGAAATTGGATTAAAAAGAAAAGAAAGAAAAATACTCTGGTTGCTAAACCCAGTGTGATGCTATGGGACAGCCTGTTTCTTCACAGAGTACTGGTAGCTCAAATTCTCTTCCCTTGAATGCTTTTGTATCCTGGTAGGTTTTTCCTTAGGAATTTCCCAGCTGAGTTTACACATTTATTACATACTGAACTGATACCAAGACTGAAAATTCAGCCTGAAAGGATGTCTGAAGATTCAAACAATCTATCAGTATCGGTTAATAATCTGATTCTGGCCACTGGAAGTTACTGGATGGAAGAGGTTAGCATTGAAGACACAGCTCCACAGTAATACATAACAGATGTACTCAGTTGTTTTTTTACACTGATAGTCCAATACTCCAGGTATTCACCCCTTAGCATTTAAATTTAGGAGCCAAATGTTACTTGTATGATTTTGTATCCACTGATAGCCTGTTCCAGTGAAGTTCATCGGTTTACTGGGAGTTTTGTGGTTAAGCTTAAAGTGCAATACCTCTCTTCTCCTCCCACCTTTGACTTGTTCATTTAACTGGAATACTCCCAGCCTGCAGAAGTTATGTTTGGGGCTACTTTTGCCTTTCCTTGCGCTCCAGGATTCACTGAACTGCAGTTTGAATCTGTCAAGGGACTTTTGTAAAGCCTGAGAAAAACGTTCTTGGTTTCTAGCAGTTGTTTTAACAACAGAGTTATGATATAACACTGTGTTACCTCTCCCATTCACTAGGGCTTTGGAGGTTTAAATAGTTGCATGGCACTGAGATTATTGTATATGTATTTTTTGATGATCAGTTAGGCTGTGAAATTGGAATTTAGTAAAGTATTGAAGAATCAAAGATGTTCTGAATTTGATCATGGTAGTTGAGAGTGAGTAAATATAAAAAATTCCAAAATGTGTAATATCCTATAGTTCTGAAGTCCTGTGCCATGTGCTCTAGGACAGCCCTGCTCGAGCAGGGAGGTTTGACCAGATGACCCATTGTGGTCCCTTCCAAACTCACCCATTCTTTCATTCTCTGAAATCTGGAATAGCAGGTAGTATCAAGACATTGACTAGTTGCAAAAACTTCCTAAAAACCATAGCCTTACTTGCCTTTTTTTGTCTTGCAATTTTTCCTAATAGGTTTGATAGGATTCTTTATTGCTTTTGGCATTGCTATGGGGAAAATGGGAGAACAGGCCAAGATGATGGTGGATTTCTTCAACATTCTGAATGAGATTGTAATGAAGTTAGTAACTATGATCATGTGGTAAGTTTGAAGTTCTAACTTACAGAACAAAAAAACGTAATATATAGTGACCACAGTTCATTAGTAAACAATGCAATTAAACAGTTGACTTTTTAAGGCCTTGACAAGTATGTTAGAAGCACAGAAGCATTATTTCTATTTAGTGAGAATTATTTAGGACCCAATTTGAAATATTTCTGGAGGTACTCTGTTCTTCATTTACTGAAATACAAGACATATATGTACCAGCGAAGGCCTTCAAATGCCACATTGATTATTGAAGTTAATTATACAGAAGGACATCTAAGCAAGCAAGAATGCCCCACATAAGAACATCCCAATCTTTCTGGGAGGTTAGCATAATCCCAGGGTATTACCTTGGACATACACACTATTCATTGTCTCCTGTAATAAAAATACTTTACCACAAATAAAATTCCAGTAATTTTCAGTGATGTGTAGTCCCTCCACTTGGAATGTCTGCAGAATCTGAGTCTTAAAACCTTGTTGTAACGGGGTCACTGAAAGATATCTGTCCTGTTTTTCAAGTATATCTGTTCATAACAATAGGGCTTGACTTGCCTTCAAGGAGGTAACTTTACCAAATTAAGCCTGAGCCATTGTTTACACTTTTGGAAGGGGATTATCTCTCTCTCTTCCCCCCCCCCCCCCCCCCCCCCCGTTTTTTTTCCATGGGCTTCCCCAGAGCTATTTGTATGCAGTGCCAAGCATGGCCATATCACATAAAAAACAATTTTTCAGAACACAAAAATGCATTGCTGTGTTTGGCCTTGTACTACTGTGTTTCATATCTCCTAGGTCTTTGAGAGCAGAAATAGCCACTCCAATACAAGATATGTATCATGGCTCATTGCTGCCTGTGATTCCCTGCTGTTCCTGGAAGTGATTTGTTGAGTTACAAGGCAGCAGTATGGCTCTTCTCTGAAGTGCTAGGTGAACACAGTTTATTGAAAAGGGAGCAGGGTGCCTGAAGGGCAAGTCCTCAGCATCATCAGTGCTTTGAAGGGAGACTGTTATGCAAGAGTGATTGATGCAGATAGTAACAATGTGGAAATGTTTAGAACAAAAGAAAGAAGTTGAAGCAATGACTTTGCAGTCCTGTTACGCTTCTCCTTTTCTGTAGATTATCTTGCTGCATAAAACTACAGTCATTTTTATTCACAAAACTTTCAATATTTACTGTAACCTACTGCTTTTGACTATAGAGAGATGGTGACTATACTTCACTCCAGGAACTAGAATTTACTCTTACTTCACTTGGCACCAGTTGGGAGACCCAAGACATAATACCCTGCCTACAGTATAAATTTTCTCTACTAGTCAGTGTTGCAGTGGCAGGAAATCATTCCAGTTTGAAGAAATTCACTGTAAATATTTGTCTTTTATTGATGTGCTTTTTATTTCTCTTTTCATGAGAAAAGGAAATTGATGTTGGGAATTCCATTTGTTTGAAATTGCTATTGGAAATTCCACTTGTTCACCTCTGTCTAGAATTTTTGAAGAATAGTTGTGGCCAAAAGCAAGGGGTTTTATATGTGTTTATAATGAAAAATTCACTTCTTTATGCAGAATTATATTTTGTTTGGTTTATGATTTCTCTGCACAGACAGCTGTAACAGCCATGGCACATACAGGCTCTCAGGAGCATGGCATTGCCACACAAGCATAAAACAAATAGACATCTGGCTCTGACACCATGTAATTATTTATAAAAATTGTATTTCATCAAGTTCACTGACATGTGGCATTTTATGATAACTGGTTTAACAACTGGCCTTGCATTTCAAGTGACTGAGGACTTTCCAGGTTTTGGGCACATTTCTTGAGAGACCATAAGACATTCTAACAGAAAACAGCAAGCACTTTTGTTCTGAAAGTCAGTTTCCTTCCCATTGTCTTTAATTAAGCATCCAAATCACTAATCACTGTTGAAAATATACAGTATCATTTATTTTCAAAGAGGTTTTTTTTCTGTTTCTTCACATTGCATTACTTTCTCTCAGCTTAGTTTTTATAAAACAGATAGAGAAGGTGAATATCACTTAAAATTATAAAATATATTAACCAGTGTGGGTATAAATACTGATTTCTATCCATGGATTTTCAGGTATTTTTCACTATAGCTGATTATCAGGTATTTTAAATAATATCCATTCTTTCCTTCTTTCCCCCCCACCCCAACCTGTGCTACCATTATCATCCTTTTTAAAAGTTCCATTTATGCCTTCAGGGAATCACATGGTTAAAGGGACAAAAACCCTACCCTAAGTAACAAAAGCACATAATTAATGTAGAATTAATAATCTGAAAAGCATTTGTTCAAAGTAGTGAAAGAACATAATGGAAACATTTGCAGTCTTCAAGATATAAGCAGTTCATTTCAACAAATAGTTTACCTGAAGTAAATAGTGCAGCTCCCTGAAACCATATAAACAATCAGTTGTCAAAGATATGTACTAAGAACAAATCTACACCACTCTTCATAATTATCCAAGCCTGTGTAACATTATAGTATCCTTGTATAATGTTATTCCAGGTTGAAAAACTATTCAGGAAATGCCTTTTCTATTTAATGGGGTAGAAAGTGAGGTAGATGGGGAATTTGCTGGAGATGGCCGTTATTTTTGAAAAAGATGTGAAAACTATGCATTGAATTTCCATTCAGTTCCTGGTCTGCACCTCAGTGTTGAGCCTGAGAGCTCCTCACTCTTTCTTCAGTCTGTACTATGTTGAGGACCGTTTTTATGACTACACTGCAAAGACTAATTCCATCTGTGCTTGTTTTCTTTCTCCAGGTATTCCCCTTTGGGCATAGCTTGTCTCATCTGTGGAAAAATCATTGCAATCAAGGACTTAGAAGTAGTTGCTAGACAACTTGGCATGTACATGGTCACTGTGATTGTGGGTCTTCTCATCCATGGAGGGATCTTTCTGCCTCTGCTCTACTTTGTGATAACAAGGAAAAGCCCATTTTCATTCCTTGCTGGGATTTTCCAGGCATGGATCACAGCACTAGGCACAGCTTCCAGGTACACTTGAGAAATACCAGTGTGCTTTATTTTTTAGCCGATTATTAGCTGCTGTTTAGACATAATACACCCGCTGTTCAGACCTTTACTGCAAAATCATTTTATGCCATTGAATAAAAACTATTTTTAGTCCATATGTGTTGAAACAAATCAAAATACCACATGCATTCAGGATTTTTCAGAGAGGTTGTAAAGCCACCTGCAGAGATTTGGGAGACCCACTTTTTGTTTTCTTTTCTGGCATTAACCAAATGACTCGTGCAAATTTTGTTAACTACTGCCTGTTTCCTCAACTAGGAAAAAGTGGTGATTCTATTTATTTTGAAAGCATGTTAAGGCCAGTCTCATTGCATTTGAGAAAAAAAACACCAAAAAAACCACAGTGCTAGGTTTCAAGAAAGAAACGAAAAAACCTCTCAGTGTGTACTTTCATTCATCTTGGTAGACTAATGGCACTTCATCGAAAAGCTGAACATTTTAGACCTGTTCTTAATGCACAGAACAAACACAACAAAGTGAGTGAGCAACACAGCTCTCAGTGTTACAATAAAATCAAAAATTGATGCCTTGCTTAGGGGCAGTCAGTGGATCTTGTGTTGAAATTATTTTTCAGTGAAATACCATATCTTAAAATACTTTTCTTCAATAAATGTTATGTTTCTGAAGAAAATTTAATCTTCCATTTTAATTTAAAGGTTGAAAATCAAAAAACCTATTTGAAAACTGACCACCAGAAAATTGAGCATTCTCAATTTCAAGAATGCCTTGAAAGAACTGTAATTCATCTGCCTCTTTGGGTCAGCTCAAACCACTGCTGAATAACTTCTACCCTGATGGACAAGAGGCTCTGGGAGGACCTTACTGATGTACATAAATATCTGATGGGACAGTGTAGAGAAGATGAAGTGAGACTCTCTTCTGTGGTGCCCAGTGACAGGAAGAGAGGCAGCAGGCGCAAACTGAAACTCAAGAAATTCCATCTGAGCACAATAAAACTCCTTTTACTGTTATTTACTATGAAGGTGTGTGAATGCTGGCACAGTTTGCTCAGAGGAGTTGTGGAGTCTCCATCCCTGGACACACACTAAACCTGCTTGGGCATGGTCCTGGGTAACCTGCCCTGGCTGCCCATGCCTTGAGCAATGTGTTTGGGCTAGATGACCTCTAGAAATGCATTCCAACTGCAGCAAGTCTGTGGCTCTGTGAAACAGTGTGGAATTATAGGAGATGTAGTCTGGCCAGGAGTTTTAGTAAATTACAATTTAACTAAGGCTTTTGTTCATAGAAGTGTTTGAGTTACCACTTCAACAGTATTTTTTGATGAAGGTGTTGTATTTTGAGCAAGTGAATGTAATAACCTGAAATATTCCTACAAAAGCAAAGCACTGTGGATCTGCACAAAGAGCTGTTCCCCTCTTCCAGCCATCTCTTCCTATACTCCAGCTGTGTTTCATATCCTTTCTGCATCTCCTCCAGTGTCAAACAACATGGTTTGTATCTTCTTGCCTGGCTTTTTCAGTCCTTAGTGGCATACAAGTTTCTCCCTTTAGAGCAAATTCGCAATCAAAGATATTTAAAATTTGTTCATATATTCATAGATCTGTCCATTAGAAAACATCTGGTACTTGTATTTTTTGAGAAAATGCAAGAAATAAATTGTAAATTAGTCTGAAAAATTCATCCATGCTCTCTCAAGCTTTCATGGTACCTCAAGTCATGCTCATGTCTTTGTCTCAGTCCCACTTCCAGCTAAATGTAGACTTAATTTAAAAATTGGCTATAAAAGGCTTGAATCACAGCAGAAAGTTTAAGTAGAAAATGTGAAAAATGGTAATAGAACTTCTGACTTTGCTCCCTTTTGAGTATGTGTTATATTGATTGTAATTACATCTTTTCTACTTTTCTGCTTTCTCTCCTTCAGTGCTGGAACATTGCCTGTCACATTCCGGTGTCTTGAAGAAAATCTCGGCATTGATAAGCGTGTAACAAGGTTTGTTCTTCCTGTTGGAGCAACCATTAACATGGATGGAACTGCCCTTTATGAAGCTGTGGCTGCCATCTTCATAGCACAGATGAATGGAATTGACCTGGATGGAGGCCAGATAGTTACTGTGAGGTCAGTTCAAAATACTCCTAGGCTTTGTGTCTACAGACTGTAAAATGTGAGTGCTTTGGGTTGGATGTCTTTTCAGTAGCTATTAGATGCACTATGAAATCTATGGATTGCTAATAATGATATGCAAATGAATGTTTTATACATAGGTCCTGGTTCCCTGGTGACAGGCATTTTCTGTCATTTGCAGCTTTGGTACCTGCTGGTGTTGTTTTACATTTTTGCAGCTGACAATTGTCATGGTTTAACCCCAGCCAGCCACCAAGCCTCAGGCAGCCACTCACTTGCTCCCCCACCAGTGGGACTGGGGAGAGAATCAGAAGGGTAATAGCCACAAAACTTGTGGGTAGATAAAGGGAATAATAGGGAAATAAAGATAATAGGGAAAGCAAAACCCACACACACAAGCAAAGCAAAACAAAGAATTAATTCACTGCTTCCCATGGACAGGCAGGTGTTCAACCATCTCCAGGAGAGCAGGGACCCATCACGTGGAACTGTTACTTGGGAAGACAAAACCATCACTTCAAACATCCTCCCTTCTTCCTTTCTCCCTCCACTTTATATACTGAGCATGATGTCATATGGTCTGAAATACCTCTTTGGTCAGGTTGGGTCACCTGTCCTGGCTGTGTGTTCTTCAAATCTCCCATGCACCCCCCACTTCCTCACCAGTGTGGCAGTACGAGAAGCAGAAAAGGCCTTGACTCTGTATAAACCCCGCTCAGCAACAACAAAAACATCTCTGTATTAATCAACCCTGTGTTCAGCACAAATCCAAAACACAGCCCCATGCCAGCCACCGTGGAGAAAAACTAGCTCTACCCCAGCCAAAACCAGCACACAATACAATTCCAATTGTAGTATACAGCATTCTCTGTCAAGTGCAGTGCTTTTATTTTGATGTAGAGGGATGCTACAAGTCATATATTTTCTGGAATGTGTGTGTTTATATGCATTGGAAGAAAAAGGTATACCTAAAAAGTCTGTGCATGTATTTATATTTGCCTATGCTTTTCCTGTGTTTTTGTGAACAGCTAAAACAAATGATCTGAGAATAGTCCACCCTGAGGGTGAGATTGCCAGTGGCACGGTCTGGATACTCAAAGACCTTTTAGCTCTAACCCAGCAAATATTAACTGTAGTCTTTTCATATCAAATTGTCCTATCTAGGAGTAAGCTGAATATCTGTAAGGACAAAAGAAAGTCCCATTAAAAAAGGGTAAGAGTGATTGAAGACTCTTTACTGTAAAGGAGTTTTAACTTGATGAAGACAGCAGGTCTAACATTTTGAATAGTTAAAATGGAAACCACAAGTGAAGGCTGTCAAGTCTGCCTTCTTCCTGTAGTTTTCACCCACACACTTTTCTTTAATTAAACCCTTTTAACTCTAAAGAAACTACTGCAAAGGAATTTGTAATTCTATGTTTCTTGCCCAGCCATACTAGTTCCACATTTTCCATTTCTTGACTTCCTGCCCCAACCCCTGAAATAGTAAAACCAAGGTTTGTAAAAGGTTCAAGGCTGCTTCTAATAAAGGCAGGTGCTAGACGTGCATGGTGCCTATTTGTTCCTAAAACTGAAAACAGACATTTCAGAGATGCGGCATAGTAAACTAAATTGAGACCAGGGAATTTCAAGTCAGGAATCTGCTGTTGTCCAAGGGATTTAGTAGGCTTGAACCTGTTACTCCTCTTTTCTTCTGAGACCTGACCAATTGCCTCTTCTGAACTCACCATTTCAAGGCTCATGTAGCCAGATTTCTGACTCGTATTTGCAAAGGCAGCAACTTCAGTCTCTCTATAAGAAAACCACCGGTTCTGCTCTTCATGCAGCTTAGAATTTTTGTTACAGCAATATGACAAGAACTATCTCTTGAGGAGACAACACATATGAAGGAAAGGTTATCAGGTTTTGTCTGTTTTATCCACTTTGTGATACTGAGAATATTCAAATGACCCAGACATAAAATCATAACAACTTGATTTGCCTTCAACCAGCCCTAGTTACTTCATATTGGTCATGTAGTTCTCTGATTTCCTGTATTCTTTGGGAAAGGGTGATCTTGGAAATGGTAGCTAAACCAGATTCTGTTTAGTCCTGAACAATGCTAGCTTCATTCCCTTCCAGGTCTGTAAGCGCTGCTGTGGGAAGGTTGGCAGGAGCATTTCCTCACAGGGCTTGGAAGCAATCCCTTACCAATTTAGGCTGAAAGTGCCCAAGGAGCTAGCATTGCATGCAAAGCCTGACAGCAGAGCAGAGCATCCTGCCTGCATACCTGCTCAATCTATCTGGGTGTTTAGTAGACCAGGTCGCACTCCAGCCCAGACACCTGACAAAGACACTGCAGCATAGACTGTCAGCTGGGTCAGACCTAGCCAGCCAGCATCTGCCAGCTTTGAATCAGGCTAACATCCTCACAGATTAGTTCTGTGGGTAATGTCAAGCATTTCCCCCACAGAGTCTGTTTTCTACTACTTCTGTGTTGGAAACACTTTCAGATTTGTTGGGCCACCCCCCAAAAGTGCAGCCATGTTATTATCTCTGTGTTTAGAAACACAGATGTAACTTTTCCTTTCATTGTTTCTTGTTCCTTTTTCCTTGTCCTTTTGTCACATTTCATTTACTCTCCCTCCCCCTCCTTCTCCCCCTCTCCCTTTCGCTTTCTCTCCCTCTCCTCCATCTCTTCCCTGTGTTTCTTCCCTTGAGTTGCTCTCTGACAAATTTATTTTCCACTCTTCATAGGAGTGCCCGATGATGTTGATATTTGTTATGGTCTGTGTTGTATTTTTACAAATCTTTGAAGCTCAGACATTTACTCTACTGATCTTCATCAAAATATAAGAGGCAAAAACAAATACAGGTTTGGATTTATGAAACAATCAGATCAATTTGGCCTTTTCATCTAGGGTGATTTGTATCTAGGTTTGGTACACCACTGGCTTGTATTTTGTGAGTTTTGGATGGCAAGACTTTTATTCTTCTGTATTTAATAATAACCACCTTCTCTCAGCCTTTAACTCACAGTTCAGTCTTCAAGTAACATAAATAAACAGAAATTAACACCCTGAAAATTCAACGCAGTATCACCAAACTTTGTCGTATCTGGGTGACCAAAACTCAGGATTCAAAACCCTGGATGTTTTTGTAGAGGTCAAGAAACACCAGGACACAGATTTGAATGTCATAACTAGCTTACAGAACTTATAGACAAACCTCTTACAACTCTCAGAACAAACCCTATAGGTCTGAGCTGACCTAATAAATAATTTTAGAGAAACACAAGAGTGAAAACTATGCCCTGAGATTTCTGTGATTTATCATATAGTTGTTAGTTTTATGGGAAGAACTCGTTAAAAATATGACCTTCCTAATGATCATATGCAATGAAAGTATATGTTCCCCTTCCTGCGACTCCCATTTGATTTTTGTTTTTGCAGTTTGACCGCCACCCTTGCCAGTGTTGGAGCTGCAAGTATTCCCAGCGCGGGACTTGTCACTATGCTTCTGATCCTTACTGCAGTGGGTCTCCCTACCCAGGATATCAGTTTGCTTGTTGCTGTTGACTGGCTTTTGTAAGTTGTGCTGATTCCACTGCTTTGTGCAGAAAAAGTAGTGAAATAATGCTTGTCTGTAGTGCTTTTCAGCCATTGGTTTTAAAGAACTATAGGACTCTCCTGTACAGATAAATCAAAGGAGGAAATGGGCTATTCAGTGAAGCAGGAGACACTGAAAGCAGCTTGTCAGCTGTTGCAAACTGTTAGAGAGCTTTTGAAGGCAGTTTCTGTGAGCCAAGGGTCTTCTTGTCAGACTTGTGAGCTCATACTTAACATATTTTCTTCTTCTTAACTATGTGTTGCCATCACTCAAGAGCAGTTTTCTGATCTTTGCTTTCATATCTGTATTTCTTATAGTTCTGGTGTAAAATAAAGGATGAATGCTGAAAATGCAAGTTGCATCAGCACTTTGTCAGCAAGTTATGGGGTGATTTGGGCATTTGTCATGTCAAATGTTTTCTACTCATAGTGGGAAGAGTCGTTTTCTTTTCATATGTAAGAAAGTATAATCCCTTTAAGAAGGGACTGTTCTAGGGAGGATATAAACCAAATACAAATAAGAATGCAACCTGAAAGAAAGAAGGTCATTCTCAAGTTTCATTTTACTGACAGATCCCTTAAACTGGAAAGACAGGTTTTCGTTTCAAGAACTTGAGATCAAAGTCCTTCAGTGCCATTGCAGGTCCTCCAACAAGAAAGAGCTAACCCACAGATAGTTTTCCAAGGCTTTTGGTCTTCAACGTTTGAATACAGAAGCTGTAAATATAGACAGAGGATATGCCAAGCCACATCCTTTCTCATGTTGTCATTTGACAGCTTGGATAGCTTTCTGTCACCTGTGCAGAGCTGGCAGGGACTCAGCAGTCCTTTAAATCGCACCGGCCTCTGTAGAGACTTTCACGCTGTCCTGTCCTGCTGCAGCACAGTATGTTCTGGTTAACAGCCATCTCTCCCCTAGTATTCTTTCAAGTAGTAAAGACACATGTTTTTGTCATTCCAGCTGTGGTTCCCAGAAGGGGAGATGTAAGTATAACAGTACTATTTGTGCGTTTTCTCCTACACTAGCAGCCTCAGCTGCCTGCTTCTGGTAGCTTTTAGACCCAAATACACAACTAAAATTATGCAAGAAGAAATAACAGAGTTGAGAATGTGAAGATAAAATACAAAATTGTTTTTCTATAATTATCTTTTGGCTTATTGAGAAGAATTCAAGAACTTAGTCAATCCTCTGATGTATTTTGGATCTACTGCTATATCTGTCACTAAAAGTTTTGAAGAATAGAATGCAGCTCTGATTTCTGCTTCAGGGAAAAATGAAAGAGGAATTTACAGCTTGAGGAGGCAAAGGGAAAAGTTGGCTTACATAATTTATATATAATTGAAGAGCATGATATCATGATGCAGAATGGTGAAATGAACAGGGTTCAGCTGGCATAGGGAAAGATGTGATGTTCTGTGGGTTTATTACATTTATGAAGTCATAGTTGAAAACAGGAAAGTGGCATAGGAATCTGCAGCTGGGAGGAGGAGGAGATAAAAAATATATAAAAATATATTTTAAATATATGTTTTTCCTGGCTCTCAAAGTAGGACAAATAGGTAGGTTTCTGCAGCTGGTAGGAGGATGTGCAAAAGGAGCCTGTCGTTTGTTTGGGTTTTTTAGGGAAATGCCCTTTTAAAATACTCCTGTGGACTGAGAAGCTCTGCCCACACCAGCAAGCCTCTGAGATGTAAGTTTATCAGCAGTTCTGATCCACTAGTAGGTGTTGCATTTCATTTTTGGCTTCAGCAGCATTTTTCCCACTGCCTAATCCAACCCTATTTAGGAAATAAAAACTTCTGTGCTGCAGAGCTGTAGCTGTGATGAATGTACATATAGGAAGAATAACAATTCCTAGAAAGAAATATTCTAAAAGAAATGGTAGGCAAAAGAACTTTCAGTCTGGGTTTCAGTCCTGCAGGCCTAACAATCAGCAGTGTTATTGCAGCAGGATTCAGAACTGAAAGGTGAGGGGAAAAGAGATAAAAAAAGAGATTAAAAGCTCTGTGTCTTGCTGCTAGTGCTGCAAATTCAAGACATTGTTTGTTGGTGGAAGGATTGTGCTTATTAACCTGTGTTCAACAACTAAGAGCTTTATTTTCTGTCTTCCAGTGGCTGTGTTGTGGTAGCCACTATCATCTAATGAGCTGTGAAAAATGATGCTGCTGACATTGCTATTTTAAAAAAAGGCACATAAGCCAGCTTTTGAGCAAGGTTTTGCACACACAAACAAGACCTAAACAATATCTGAAATGAAACGTCATAAAAAAATAATTTTTTTACTTGCCAGCATTGTGTTCTTCCATTTCTTTAGATCATTAAATAATATTGCAGCAGTATTTGAATGGAATATAGAAGAGAAAGTTAAAATATTTAAGACCCAATTCCAGCCACTTTTCTGGAACCCCTGTGTAAATGCAACCAGCCATGTAGAAATACTTAGAGTAGCTCTTTTATAACATTTCAATTTCCGATAAAGAAAGCTTTTTAAAAATTTCCTGCTCTGAGTTTTTCAATATTGCTGATGAAAGCCAGTATTAGAACATCAATTGATTTTACAATACTACCACCATCTGTAACTGTGATCTTACCAAAACCAGTTTTACATGATTTGATCATGGTGGAGCACCAAGACAACTTCTTGTCAAGTCCTTAAACTTGGGACTCTGTCCTTCAAACTGGAGCTGAAAGGTTTCTGTATCGACATCTTCTCTAGAGATTAGGCTGCTCAACATTTCTCCCTCCCTACCCAGTGTAGGCTCTTTCATGAGGCAAGTTTACCAAAATTTCACAACTCTTACAGTCTCTCAGTTTAAAACTAAGCACAACACAGCAGTGACGTTTAGTAGGTCAGCAATTACAAGCCAATAGATGGAATAAAACCGGCTTATTTTGCTCTAGTCAGAAACTGCGTGCTCTCCAGATGTGAGCTGACAAGCTTAGCAAGTATCAGTGGTACCAGATTAGTGGTATTTTGCAGTAAAGAGAGAGGAATTAGGGAAAATGAGCTTGGATAGCTTATCCGGTATTTAAACCTTCATTCAGTAACTCAGAAAAAGATTGTTTCAGTTTTGATCTCTTCCTTGGCCGAGGTCTAAATTCAGAATGTTCAGACTCGGTTGATGTCTGGGTGTTATGAACAGGGTCTAGACTGTAACTTTCCTCTATTTATTTTGTTTACATCATCCCATCATGCCTGGAATTAATTGGTTGGTTCGTTTAAACAAAAGAGTAAGTACAATTGTCTTTGTTCTTCATAGGGTGTTCTTTGGCCCAAAAGAGGTCAGCGGCACTTTGCTGTTGATTCCTGACAGCTGAGACTTTGTCCTTTCTGTTGTAAGGAACTTACTTGTTTCTTTTGGCTCACACAGTATAACATGTTCTGCATCACTGTGCAGTTTGTATTGCTGATCTCTTGGCTAGTGGTACACACGTGTGAGCTGGAGGATCTCCTCAAATGACCCTTTCAGAATTTGAATTGTGCCTCAATTACATTTATGTACTCTCCACCTTATTTTTTTGGCATCCTATACTGTCGCTCTTTCATCTGGCATCAGTGAATTCTTTCAAAATGTAAGACACATTTTCAAAATGTTCACACAAAAAAAATTCAGCAGGTTTTCTTTCTGTGGAATTATATTGCTGGGTTCAGTGTATATGATACTCTCAATTAAAAATCACACTTGGAAAATCTTATTTTCCTATTCTACCACTCTGACCAGGTTCAAAACACTCTTCACAGGTATGGGGTGAGAACTATATTAAGCATTTCATTTGTGTGAAGCAAAACTGGAAGGATGTTTTTCCACCTATAGGCTCGTTTGTTTCTTTCTCGGAGAGATTATTGGAAATGATTTTTCCTCCTGGGTACTCTTTTGATGCCAGAAAAAAACCCCAAAACTGCTTCATCTAACATATTACACCATTGAAGTCCAAATATGTAGGCATGATAATGCTGAGAAGGAGAGGACAAACTTGAGTGGGACTATAGTTTCACAGCTCAGAAAAGCAGATTTACAAATGTTTAGAGCAAAGATTAAAATGGGCTCAGAAGTTTGTATGGTCATGAATAGCCATGTATTATGAATGTTTATCAGTTTGGGGTTTGCATATTTAGCTCTTTTTTTTCCTCAATGTTCTACAGGCAAAGGAGATGTTGTACCAATCAGGTCCTGCAAATACTAGAAAGGTTGTTTTCAAATTGATCACTGTCACAGGAAATGAGGTCTTACATGCTGGCATTTCTCTCATTTGGCAAATGTCCACACTGTTCAACCTGCCCATTTTGTGTAAATGAATCTTGATCAATATACTTCTAAGAATTAATCAGTCTAATCACTTCTCTGACCTGTCTGACAAAACTAGACTCAGTTGCCTTAAGTTACTTTAAGTTGCAACCCTCAACCAGAAGGCTTTTAGGAGTTTTATGTTTAGTTCAGATATCAAGAGGCAAATTAGACTGTAAATTATTTCAACATGTGTAATGCAGCCTACCTCCAGTAGAAAAGTTGGCAAGACCCCTGTCTCATTTTTGCAGAATTTTGCACAGGTTTGGGGCAGAATTCTGAAATCAGGGAAAATCCACAATCATGAGCTCACTGTTGATAGCTAGAGCCACACTAAAGACAAGACAGGAGAAAGATGGCTTGTCTGTTCAATGACATCCTGTCCAGGAAGCACCAACAAACATATTTCTTTGAAATGAAGCATGTTAGCCTCAGCTGGCACCCTCCTACAATGAGGGACACTCATTATTGAAATGAGCTGTCATAGGCACATTATTTTGTAGGCCATGACCTATATTTGGTGTCCTAATATGCCAAGCTCTGGCATACAGTGGTGTGAGTGGGCATGGTGCCACACTTAACAGATGGCCATCTGGAAAGATGGTGCAGGAGAGGAGCTTCAATGGCCTGCACATTATGGAGATATTTCGGGCAATTTTGTTCCCCATAATTTGCTCTCTGAGGATAAAGGGAGACGCCATTTGATAATTTATACCAGAAATGAGAGCAGCTTATCAGATCCATAATCCTTTTCTCTGGCTGCATTAAGTTCCATGTTCTGGTAAATTCAAATTAAACAAAGAGCAGTGGTGTGAGCCTGGCATTCTGACATTGAAACCTCCAGCTCCAGAAGCAGTGGCTGGGGAGATCTCAGTCAAGCACAGCTCTGCAGTTTGGCACACATTCTTTGCCAAACTCCATGAGAATGAGCAGCTGGGACATGGGAAGTTGAACATTCTCCCTGTCAGA
The DNA here is from genome assembly GCA_013396755.1 of Sclerurus mexicanus. Classification (NCBI taxonomy): domain Eukaryota; kingdom Metazoa; phylum Chordata; class Aves; order Passeriformes; family Furnariidae; genus Sclerurus; species Sclerurus mexicanus. Next base: position 165,187 of record VWZF01000639.1, on the reverse strand, counting down.
AAAAGCCCCCTGGGAAAGCAAGGTTTTTCATTTCCTTTGAAAGCTCTGAACCCTCAGTTAAAAAAACACCTTAACTTCCTTGAACAAATGCAGTAACAGGGCTGCCATGCCTACTTTTTCTTCTCCTCATGCCATTCAGCCTCTGCCTTTTCCTTCTTTTGTAGGGACCGGATGAGAACGTCAGTCAATGTGGTGGGGGATTCTTTTGGTGCTGGCATTGTGTACCACCTTTCCAAGGCAGAACTTGACACCATTGATTCCCATCATAAAGGGCACGAAGACATTGAAATGACCAAGACTCAGTCAATCTATGACGACATGAAAAATCATAGGGAAAACAACTCAAACCAATGTGTTTTTGCAGCTCACAACTCAGTCATGGTAGATGAGTGCAAGGTACCTTTCACATTTATGGATATTGAGACATGTATATAGCACTGCATGCTTTATTTTATCTTATTTTTTAACCTGCATGTATTTTTCAAATCGTTCTGCAAATAACAATGCGACAGCAAGGTTCATGAACCCCAGACATTTTGAATGTGTTTGAGCAGTTCAAAAGATGTTTTTTTGCACTCTTCTTAAAACTTGTCATTTGATGGGAAAAAATCATGTACATTGTTTACATATCAAAAGGCAAGATGCAGCGTATTATGGAATATGCCAAGACACAGAAAATATGGCATCACCTTCTGTGGACATTTACTTAATTTTCTATGGCAACAGAGAACTTAATTGCCAACCCAAATGAAGGATAGCTGCAATTCAGATACAGGTGTTGTCACTTGCTGACTGCCTTCATGATATGCTGTTCAGAGATCGACATGTTGAATGCACTTTAGCATCAGAATGCTCCTGCACTCATACAGCATGCTTGCGCTTCGCTTCTGTCATCGTTCCTTCCTGAATCATTAAGACACAAACATTGTATTCTCTCTCTAATCCTGGCTGTAACTAACATGGAAGATTAACAGTAGTAATAACATCTTGATCAGAGCAAAGTGAGCTTGAGAAACTCCACCAGTTGAATGAGAAAACAGTCGGGGAGGTTAATGGTTAAAAGTTCACTAAGAACCCACCACTAGGATGGGCCAGTTTAAGATTAGGAGAGAGGTTTTGAAAAGGAGAAAGGGAGTGAAACAAGATGGAACTTTTAATTTCATACTCTTTTTAAAAAAATTATTAGCACTCCAGTCTGATGCTGTACACTTGTCTTTGAGACAGTGAATTGGCCGATCAGCCTACCTTCTCCATTTATCCAAACAGATTCCCTTGTATATTCCAGTTGCCACAACTGAGCCAGTATCTAACTGTGAATGACTACACAAAGTCCATTAGCAGATCACCATATATATATCAAAATATAAATCCTATTCTATCATTTTCAGTTATCTCTAGCCTGGCTGGAAATGTTCTTTAGAATATTTTTTTTCTAATGCTTACTTCTTGATAATGTAGGCCAAACCTGAATTCAGGAAAAAAACCCCAACTTTCATGTTATGTTCAATTGTCTCCCCAACCTTCCAAGGTTTCAATAAAGTGATTTTTTTAAAAAGAAAGCCTACATTTTATTCTGACATGTCTCCCCTTTCTCTTCTGATCCACTCTTTTTCCATAAGAAAAATTAAAAAGAATAAAAACTGAAATGAAAAGAGAATACATGGTTACACAAAATCAAAAATTGTCATTAATTTATATTTCTCAAAAAAGAGAATGACACAGAGATAAAATTTGAAGGAAAAACAACTCTCTGGAAAGAAAGATGAAATTCGATTTATTTTTTTTTTAAATAAGCGCGTGTGCACACACACACTTCTTGGATAACTTCCTTTAGAATTTTTGGAAAACTGTTTTTAAGTTAAATAGACTATGCTAATTTCAGTGGGTTTAAGACAAATTAAGCTACTATATATTAGTCTTGAATCATGTTCATTTAACTGAATATTGATAATTTTATCTACTTTTAGTCTCTCAGATTTGCACAGAAATCCAAGTCAAGTTAGAAAGCAGTAGCCTGTTGATGCAATCAGTGCTTGCTGAGCTTTCTTTTCTCCTTCAGTTTCTCTTATCATTTTCCTCATTTGAGGCAGCAGCTTGCCTCAAAAACATGGATTAAGGGTGCTGTATGTCGTCCGAAGCACACCCTGTCATTAAAGTTTGGGACCAATTAAGTGTGCACTAGAAGTGTTTGTCCTTTTCCCCTGTTTTAGGTTTGCTCTGCTTACAATCTCATTTTGCACTCTTAAACTCATGAAAAGAGCCAGGCTTTGCTGAATTGAGCACAAGACTGAGTTTGAGCAGGTCACTTCTCTTGTCCATGTGTCTGCCTGCAAGCTGCCAAAAGGATGTGTTGTTATGACCTAATTGATAAGCTATGCATATATGCTGACATCTGCAAAGCATTTGGGTCATGTTGAAGTGGTGTACAGCTCCTAAATGTTAGACTCACAAAGGCAACAGAGTGTAGGATTTGGGGCTTCAAAACAAGCAGCAGTTAAATTTGAAGAGTCATCTCTTCATGCTGTCAAATGCACTGGTGGGTTGAAAAGCATACTGCGACTCTGGTCAGGATATGGAAAAGCTAATCTTACTAGCATGTCCTTTCTATTTGCTTTCTGTAATATATTCCATGTTTAACACTAGTACTTTATAATTTTGCATGGTTAATGTACATAATTAATATTTAGTTTACCTTTATATGGAGGTAGAATGGTTATTATTGCATGATATTTTTGTATTTTTTTTTACTACCACATTTCACATGACTCTATGTGATTTTCATTTGTGAATAAGCTGTTCATTCCTGTATTTGCATGTTTCCCCCTTTCAATGATCTAAGAAAAAGCTTGACTTTGTTTCAAAAATCAGTGCATTTTGTCATGTTTCCATGTCCCAATGCTTCCATGCATCCAGTTTATCCAGCATGGGGAATTTCAGCTCTGTCTTTAAGTTTTCATTTGAAGCTGAGGATGTTAACTTACAAGGTAAGTTAGGAAAAAGTAAGCCATCCATTTAGAATTAAATGAAATATTTTTTCACATTATAAAGATCTATATCACTTTTGTAAAGTTAAATTGACATTTTACCTTTTTAATTTTTTTAAGTCATTTGGCTGGAGATACCTTTCTTGAAACATGAGTTTATTTATAGTGACTTCTGGAATGCAACATACTGTCCAGTATTTACTGTGAGCTGGTAGATCACTATAGGATTTCTACCATACCTAAAACCTAAAAATTTTAGCACATATCTTTACAGGAAAGAGCAAAGTTTTGCTGTACTTTGTGTGAGACAAATATAGCATTACGATGAATTTTTGATCTGACTATACTCAAAATCTTTCACTACACTGATATAGTGGTATGATGAACAATACTTCCACAATATCTCTTTTCTTTCATTTCTTTAAAGGTGGTGTAATTTTAGGTGAGTTTTTATAGATACACATCTACGATTATTCACACGTTGCATACTTTTCATGTCCTTGCATCAGCTGTGCAGCTTTGCTAAGGATTTCCACTGAAAAAAGATTACTTTCTACATTAACAGAAGTGATCTGGTTTTGAAATAATCCAGAGACATCTATAAGAGATGGAAAGGAGTAAAAAAATTAATTTTTTTCTACTGCCAATGTTTTCTAGTCAGTATAATAAATGAACAAGAGTCTCACTATTTGGGAGTGTTGTGAATTCTGAATAAATACATTTTACTTATATAATAAGTCACGGTGTATGTAATTCCTGTTAATATCATGATCTTCCATACAAAACTCATTACTTTTCTTGTTAAAGTGCCTTGGCCTTTAAGTTGGTTGTTGATGATAATTACTTGCAGGTAACACTGGCAACCAATGGCAAATCTGCAGACTTCAGTGTTGTTGAGGAAGAGCCTTGGAAACGTGAAAAATAAGTGAAGAGATTCCTAGCTGCGTCTTTAATAAGCCCTGGAGCTATCTTCTGGCAGAAGATACCATGATTGAAGAAGATTTCTCTTTTTTTTTTTTTCCTATTTAACATCTACAATTTCTGCTTACTTAATTTCATAAATGAAACTTAGCAAAGATCTCACCAAATTATTGTAGTGTCTTTGCCAAGCAATGATACATAACCATCTGTCTCCCTTGTGTTACTGTTCGGATGATGCAGCTGGAGAATTCTCCATGCAGTGCAATGTGCTCTCACCCACTTCCCCTTTCATTCAAGACACAGAGAATGTAAATGCTGCAAAATGGGAAGATCAAAGTGCCAGTACAGTTCACTACAGGGACTCAGGGTCACAAATACAAGAGAAACATAACACCACGTAAGCCTTCAAGTGTTTTGGTGACTCTTGTGGCACACCTGAATTGTTTATCACTCTATGGCTAAAATATCTTTTGAAAACATCCATAGATATTTCTATTTGTTTTAATAATGACAAGCACTGTACTTTTGTGCCTAGTTGTACTTTAAACTGACCTTAGATCCAGGGGCAAGATTAATGTATAGCAGTCAATAAATTATCCAAGACCTTGTGTTAGATCAGTACAACTAATATTTAGCATCAAGAGAAGACCTTAGATTTGTATGTGCATGTGGTGTGCTTTTATCAGATGTCCTGGGGCAGGTGCAGCCTTTATTTTATGATGGGGCTGTGCTCCTTTGCGACCACAGTGCATCATATAATACAAGGCAGTATAATTAGAGGGGTGGTAGCTCCTTCAATAAATCCACCTGATGTGCAGAATACAGAAAACCATGGACTCAGTTATGCCATTCTTAATCAAAGTAGGTAGTACCTTACTATTCACCCTGCTCCACTGATGTCAGAGAGATTCCTCGCATGGAGGAGACTACTCAAGTACAGTACTACTAAGATCGATTATGGATGTTATGACTGGGTACTTGATTGAGCTACAAACTCTGAATCAGTTATTCTTAGAGAATTTTTGAATGTGATCATCTGTAGCATTTGCTATGAAGTGAAAGCCATCTTTCAAGTATAACCTGTTTCAGTGAATGGCTAAATCCTGACTTCATTGCTAAGCCACATTTCATATAAGGTTAATAGAATTTGGCCAGGTTTAGGACTCAATGAAAATTAAACCAGAATTTTAGGACTTATTAAATTTACATCTCTGCCTCTTTTGCAGAGTAACAAATCATATAACTCCCTAATGTCAGAGAAATGTTTATTAGAATACATGGCATCTGAACTAATGAGATGGTGTTTTGTCAACATATTATATCTGACTCATCCTGTCAGAAGAAATTACAATTACAATAATCAGTCTGTGAAGTGTTTTTAAAGGTGCTTGTTAATATTCAGCCATTTTAAGATACTGGTGAATGCCATTATACTATTAGCAATGTTCTATAGCAAAGCTGAGCCACATGGCCTTGGAAGGCTCTACTCACAGAAGAAGCTTTGTGCAATTTTTGGGGGAGCTCTCGGAAGTTCTCAGAATGATTCAGAATATGAGCATATGGTGAACTCAAAAATGGCAATAAACAGAGTTGAAACATTTATGGAAATAGACCATTCAGTGTCTGTGCTCAGACCTGTCATGGATTTAAACAGGAATAATGTGTTTAACTGTAGAGTGATATTTGGCTCTGTAGAAACTATTAAAATATAAATATAGTCTGCTTTTGTTCATCTGCATTCATATAAATATCTCTGAAAACGCACACAGGCCAGAGCCAGCTATGGCTACTTGCATGGCTAATGATGTGCAAGATCAAGTCCGTTGTCAGAGTATCCCTCATTTAAGCATTTGTTGTGGAATATTTTTCTTACCATTGTATTTTTGTCATCACTTGAATGCCGTGGCTACAATCCTAAGCAAAATGGTCTATATAATTTCACAAATATTGAACCACTGTAGGCCTCTAATGTATTAGAGGTGGAGACCTTTTCCAGAGGCCTCCTGAAGTATCTTAAGGGTTTTTGTTTTTTTAAACTTTTGAGTTGTTTTTTTTGGTTTGGTTTTTTTTGGTTGGTTGGTTGGTTGGTTGGTTGGATTTTTTTTGTTTTGGTTTTTTTTTTTTTATGAAGGATAAAATTGTAGGTTATTCAGAGAAGTGGCAGGCAGGTTCTCTTTTTTTTTAGTCATTGTTATTAGCATATCCAGAGTTAACCTACATGCAGCTACTGCTTCTCCCAATCAGCTTTTACTGGGTTACATGCCAGAAATGTGCCTGGGATGGTGTGTAGGTAGTGTAAAATGTTCCCTACTCTAAGGGTGCTGGCTCACATCAAGTGAAATTTGCTGTGACTCGGGTGGTAGTTATATCCAAGGAAAACACACAGCGTTTACCCTGGTTTGTGTCCAACATTCTTGAGCTGTTTCATGCCACAGCTCACCCATTAATAGATGATTTTCCATCCTCTTCACCATAGCAGTTTCTTAGCAGCATCCACAGCGATTGCTTGCCTTGAAAGTAGCTTTAGAAAACTGGTCCATATACTTCTAGCTGTCATTTGAAACTGTTTAGCAGTTGGAAACAAATAGGAATGTCAGCAACATGTGACTAGGCATCTCCACAAAATTACATATTGAGAAACACTTAGAATATGCTTACAGTTATTCTCTTGGGATGTGTTGTCCTTTGAAGAGTGCTTCTTTGGATGGAGACTAGGGAAGGAAGGAATGCAATGCTAGAGAAACCCCACCCACATATGGAAGAATATATTTGGATCTTTTGATAGGATTAGAATAGCAGACTGTGATTTTAAAATAGTAATTCTTTAGATACAATAACTCAGGGATTTTTCAAAAGAGAATTATGATGGTATTTCTCTATTTATATGTGGATGTGGGAGAAGGAGAAATGTTGGGTTTTTTGACTCCTCTGCTTGTAGCCTGACTGAATATTTAATATAGTGTTATTCCAGTGCAGCACTGTATTAAATCATCAAAAAGCTTTCCATTTCTGTGGGAAAATGTAACTCACTCTTGGCTTTCATTTCTTGATTTGCTCAATCCACACGAGGCTGGGTTGCTACTTAACTAAACAAACAGAAAATAACCCAGGGACAGTCCACTTCAGTTAATACAAGGCTCACGTTTCAGCAGGCAGTGCTGGTTACTTGCCAGCCTCCTTTTAGTTTCACTAGAAGTGTTGATGCATTAATTTGAATCTGGCAATTTTTTTGTATCTGTTCACAGTGCTGGCATGGCAAAGTTAAAGGAAAAGCACAGTGGAAAGTGATTTGTTTTCTGTATAGTTCAAATTAACTTTTCTTTGTATGTTCATCTCATTTTCTGCTCAGTTCCCTCCTCTGTTGTCTGTGCAACTGCAATATCCTTTGGGCTTTGGATTGCTGGCAGCACACTGGCACATGGAAAAGTCTAGACAGGCAAAGACTCAGTTAATTGCATACCAAATTAAATATATGCTTATGTGTTTGCTTTATTCATTTGCTGCTGAAGCAAGGTCGGCATTCCCTTAGTATCTGTTCGTTGAAACTAAAGCACACTGTATATTAAAACTTTGGGAGAGGTGGAGCACCTTGACACTGAACTTGTTTCTTCATTGCTTCCCTTGGAAGGTGAAGGCTGCACCAGCCTTTTGAGAAACATTTGTGGTCTTATTCATGAGGATTCTTCAAATAGGTAGGGGATAAGCCATTTGAACTGTATTATGACATGTGCTCTTTCCATTTGAATTGGTCAGAAACTTGTTATGTCTTTGAAACATTGTTTGCAGTAGTAAAACCTGTGCCTGCAATGCTTTGACTATTTGACTACATGAAAACCCCACTGAAATCTGTGGGAGTCACAAGCTTCCAGGAAAAATCAAGTCCCTTCCTGTCTCTGTTAAATTATAAGACATTTCACAATCCCATCCTAGGGGATAGTCTTTGTCTGCTATTTATAATGAAGTTGATTCTCACATCCAAAAAGATTTCTGCCAAGATGCTTCTTTTTTACCTAGTTGTTTCTATGCTACAAGTCTAGCACTGAATTTAAAACTCAGCACAAAAATAAGGATAACTATCATCACAGTTTTTTTTCCATGTCTTCTCCGAGGTACAGCTGATCTCTGTTTCTTTCTCAAAGCACATGGAATTCTAGACTTTATGCCACTTTTAAAAGAGTAATATAGATTTCTGATTTGTTTTCCATCACTCCCAAAGTCATTAGTTTTCCAGCAGTAGAGACTCAGAACAGTACACTGTTCATCTGAGAAGCTGCAGCATCAGCGTTTGAACAAATTTATTCTGTTGACTGCCTGGATTTTCTTTGCTTCCTTGAATTCACTTACGTTATTGCTGCCTTGTTGTAGCAACACAGCAGCAATCGCACAAATCCCCATAACTGTAGGTAGTATCAAACCTCACCTCTGACATTCACTTCTGTAATTATCTTCAAAAAGGCTCTGAGCTTTAGTACCAGGCTCAGAAGAATCCTTTTGTGGAGATGTATAACTCTTTCTCATTTCGTTAAGTTCCATTAATCTATTTTTATTGCTGCATTTGAATTAATTTACAGAAGGATAAATAAGGGCACTTTATAAAAATGTACTGTAATATTATTCTGTTATAAGCCTGAAGACTATCCTTGATTTTATTACTGTGACTTTTAAGGCCACAATGATGATATTTTTCATATTAGATATTGTGATAGGTGTATAGTCCATTGGGACAGTTCACCTCAGCTATAATTCACTACGTAGAAGGTCCTGTTCCCAGCAGAAAGCACTCTTGGAAAGATGAATTATTTTCTTCTCTCCAGTAATATTGATGACTTTGAAGGAAAAATATTTACCCCATATCCTTTGTCTAAGTAATGCCATATAGAGTGTCATTTCAAGTACTTAAAAGGAGGAATTACAATACTGAAGTGTCAAAGAAGGCATTTGAGCTGTAAATGAGTTGTTCAGCTTTGCCATGTTACTTTTGAAAATGTTGGGTTCTTGCTTACAATTTTCCTGAAATGGTGTATTTAGTCCATATTCCTTCCAAAGTCATCAATCTTCCTTCCCATATGGGCACCAAGGCTATATCTCTCCATAGTCCTCTGACAAAGCACAGACTCTGCAGTTCTGCACACTTAAGGCAGGACTCTGGGTAAAGACCCCAGGAACAGTGTCTGGGTGCAGACTATAAAATGGATGCCTCCCTCATTTTTTCTTTCTAATAGTGTTTTATGTTAAATTGAAATCTGCTGCTATGAATGAGTCAAGCCGCTGCTGATGCCCAGATGCTGGTAATTCTTTTACGTCTCTTATGACTGGGTTCCCTGGCACAAGTCTCTGAGGAACTGTCCCTCATGTGTGCCCACCATCCCAGAGACATCTTCCCCTGCTCAGGGGAAACCTAGTGACTCCCCACTACTGGGTTGATACAAATCCTAACAGATAAAGTGGTTGTGCAGTTGCAGCTATGAGTCTTGTGAAAAAGCCAGCTTCCAAATATTGCAAAAACCTAGAGCATATGAGTGAGCCACTGAGTAGGTATCTACTAGTCCAGGATGGAAATAACCAGCAGGCTAATGCAAGGTTTGGGGAGATAAGAAGACTTGTGAGACTTATCACTTCACCCAACCCTTGATTTCTTTTCATTTCTAATGACATTCTGCTGCAGAGCCAATGCTGATCGATGCTAGAGCATTCAGTCCTTCTAGTCTGATTTTTCAACATTCAGGAGCCCTGCAACTGTTTTTAATGATACTCTGTGGCACACACCATTGCATGAAGGGAAACTGTCATAGTCAGCATCGCACAACCTGGATTGTCTCATATCTGTATATTGTTTTGTACATAAATAGTATAGTTTGCAGGGATTTTCGTGTCATTCTTTTCCATTCTTTTTTCTACAGTTTTTTGAAGACTGTATTCAAACTGTGCTTGCATATGGCTTTTGTAGTCAGTATCATAGATTATAGCATTTCCCTTTTGGTGTTTTGTATGGATTTGTGGGTTCTTGTGGACTACAGGTTCTCCTTTCTTCTTAAAGACAATTGCATACACTTCCATCCAACACATCTTGCTCCTTTCTTACCTATATCATATTTCCCATGATCTGGTATGAACTCTTGCTTGTAGAATGCATCAGAAAAAGCTGAATATGTATTTATAGTGTTAAATATTATATGCTCAACACTGATTTAGTTAAAAATAATACAGGTTTTAGGGGTTTGTACTTGTTCTCTGGAAACTACAGTGTAGACTGAATTAAATTACCTAGTATCTGTAATTTACAGACACACAAATATTTTCTTACAATGTTTTCTATGTGATCATATAAGGTAGGGAGATAATCCTTTAAAGGTGGTCTATACCTTAGAACAAAACCAGTTTTCTTATGACATTTAGGATCAATGAAATATTTTTGTGTTATGTTTAGTGACGAGTTATAGACAAAGCACAAAATGCAAGAAGCAAATAGGAATTTCAAGATGTCCTTAAATGCTGCAGTTCATTATGGAACAATGTTATAATAATCTAATCTGAGCAATCTTCTAGATTGACTGTCTTGGGCAATCGTCCCTCATTGTTATCATTTTTCCTGATGTTACCTTTGCCAAATCCTGCAGTTCTTTCTTAGGCCCTGATAATGTATAATTGATTGACTCAGAATGCAGTTTGCAGAAAACTGGAGATCTGAGGAGGCAAAAATTATGTTATCAGGTACCCTGTCCATCTTACTACAGTAGAGTGTGTGTGAGTTCAGCCTGGGGAAAGAGTTTATGATCTCCCCACCTACTTTCGCCTTCTTGAAAAGGGACCAAGAGAACCACCATGGGACCAAGGTAATTGGGTAGCATCCATACAAATACCTCCTGCTTTCTTATGTATTTTAAAGAGAATAACCACTGTATTTTTTGACCCAAATGACAGTTACTTCTCATTTTGGTCATCTCTTCCCATTAGGCAAATACCTGTTGGCATTAAGGCCATAGCTATAATACTGTCTACTTAATAAATAAGGAACTGTTTTTAGAGGAATAAAAATAAATTAATATAAATATTCATAACAATTACATAACAAAACAAAAAAACATCTTCTATGGCCTACTAGCTCTTTGACTGTGACTCAAAACAAAGAAAACATTGAATAGCAAGGACTGCTGTCCCAGTGTGGCTGATACTGGGTATCTCTTTAACTATTCAGAAATCTACGGGGCCAAGTTTCTAGTAGATATATAGGTAGGAAGTGTGTTGATATACCCTTGTATTTTAATCTTTATTGTATTTTAAATCAGATGTAACAGGTATTATCTTAATAGGAATCACAGGTAGAATAGTGCTGAGTTACTAATAGCTGGAAAACCTTATTGATACCAGTTTTGACATTTTGTTGAAGCATGATGTCCAGTGCCTCTCTGCACTTAGTGTAGATAATGTAGCTATCAACATGTAATTTCAGTGAAATGGTGTATACAGTATACGTAGCAGTGCTTTAATTTAATTGGTTTATGCGTTGAGCCATAGTAGAAAATTAGACTGTGTTTTAAAATTCTGTTCTACTTTTGGTTTTTCATATGTATCTGGGTTTGTTTCTTTTTGACATTCAATTGATTAGGTACCACAGCTTAATCACTGCTTTATCTGTCTGTTCTGGAGTATCCAGTTCTAATAACATTCGGAATCATGTATGCTGCCAGTTTATTGTAAATATGTTAATTTTAGTTTTCAGCTATCTAACCAGTACGGTGTATGTTAGAAGCTGCATGTGTGTAGTTTTCTGGCAGTGAGTGAAATTGACCCCAGCATAGATTTGCTGCCTTGTGAGTGCACTTGTTATGACATGTTAATGAATTAATGTTCACCTAGAATGGTAAGTTTTGTTTTCTTCTTGTTTGCTTGAAATGTTTGAACTCTTTATCACCAGAATTTTAGTAAGTTGCATTTTAAATTGACACAATGAATAAGGGGAAATCCATCTAATGGCATTCCTGTTGGATGCCCTCTCTGCTTTTGACTGTGCATCATTCAGCCCTTAGTCACATCACGGCATCATAGGATCCCTCTGAGTCACTTCCAGTTTCTCCTTGACCACAGATGCCAGGAAAGCAGTGCAGTCCCACCATTGTGACTGGACAAGCCTGCAGGCAGCAAGGGGCTGCCAGTTCTCTCCAGAGTGCCTGAGAAGTCCAAGTAGGAACCTCTGTTTCATCCTCTTAGCAGGAACGGTCTCTGAGAAAGATGGATACACTCATAGGTAAAGGGGCACTGTTTCTTTCACTGTTTAAAAGGGATATTAACAGTTATTGGAAAATAAATGCAAAACTAGCAGCTTCTCAAGCTACTGTGATTGTTGTATAGGCCTGTTATTTACAAAAGTATGTCTGATCATAAAACAGATATATGAACTACATAGTCAGTGGCAAAAATCTTCTGAAATCAGGGCTGTGGTTCAGATCTATGAGAAAATAAGACCATGTAGAAAGAAGAAGCTGATTCATTTCTAAATACGCCGGACCTGGACCTCAGAAATATAATCATTCCCTCTAAGCAGAAAGAAATAAAAGTCAGCCCCCAAAGCAGAGAATTTATCCTGCTTGGTGAGTCCCATTACGATGCTTCAGGATGAATTGCATGCTGGAGTACTGTGTGCTGCCTATTCATCATCCTTTGCCCCTCCTTTAAGGTGACCAGGCATGAGCTGGAATGTTTTGTGATCTCTCATGTAAAAAGAACAAAAAGGAAGAGAGTTAAGGTTGGTCCTTTCTTTACACTCAAAAAATTCTGCAGATTTTTAAATTACATACTGTACAGCATCTAGAGCACAGTTTGTTTAAAAATGAATGAATGCAGATGATAAAATTTCTCCCAGCTCTGGGCTCTGTTCTTGTATATTGTAGTTGGAATGCCTTGTAGACTGATTCTATTTTTGTAGTTCAGATCCTTTCCTCTTTACAAGGATTGTTAGTCATTTGCTTTTAATGCTTTCTTACAGTGTGAACTGATTTCTGTAACTTTTCATGTATAAAACAAACTAGACATTCTTTCTATACTGGAAATAGTCATGAATATAATATTTCACTAAATGTTGTACCTCTTATGTACATATCATCAATAAATGTTGATTCATAATTTTCATGACTTATATCTGTGAGTTTTGATTTCATCCTGGGCTCAATATGGGAATGCTTTGTGTAGGAGTTTAGATAAAGCAGTCTGATGTGAGAGGCTGTCTGTTCTGAAAGCTACGTTCCGGGTAGAAGATGCACCTGACTTTGCCAAAGTGTTAGTAACCTGACCCTTCACTGTATCCTCCAAATATTCCAGGATGCCGGCTGCAAATGAGCTCATTTCCCACAAAGGCCAGGATTCACTAGCTACAGTTCTTGGCAGTGAAGCCTAGAGAAGTGAAAAGAGATGTTAGAAGAGTAGGAGAATACAAATCAATGGTTGCTGTTGCTTTAGAAACCTACTTCCCTCCTCTGGCTATGAAAAAATCAATCTCTTATTCACAGTCTTTCTAAAAAAAAATAAAGCCTGTAATGTAACTTCTGGAGTACTTTGTAAAGAAATCAGTGCTATTTAACACATAAATTAAAGGATGCTCATGGAAAAAACCATGTTCCAGTGGACTGGCAGTTGCTAAGTATGGAAAGAAAGCACCAACATTTATGCATGCTCAGAACAGCAGACGCTACGGAAATAGCATAGCTACCGTTGTGTGATAAAGACACAACCGAAACCTAGCTGTGAGGATTAACAGTGTGCATGACCCTGGGCTCGCTTCTTCTTAGTCATCCACATGACAAATTTCCAAAGAAATCCAGGCATGGCAGGAAGTGGCTTTGGCAGCACCTCAGCTGGCAATCCGCCCTCTGAGTCAGTAACGAACAAAGTCCCAATGTGGTGCTAGGAGGATCTTTGGGCAAAAAGTAAGCCTGAGACCACAGCTATCTGCTGCCATTTTTATACCATGTTGCTGCTTTCTACCAGAGACAAAAATGCCCTGATGTGGCCTCACCAACAAGAGTTGTTAATAAATGCATTCTGCTCATGTCAAATTCCCCACTGAAGCTGGTTCATGATCGCACATCACTCACATACTTCATGTGCACTGAGTACGTTCAGATTCCTTCCATAAAAGGTGACTATTCTGCCACACATTATGATAAAAGTTTAAAATGAAAGGTTTGACACTGACCTATGTATGTTGTTTTTTTCAAAGCAATATTTCTGTGAAATCACCTAAAAAATACCCCAACCCATGCAGGAGCCAGTACAATTATATGAAGTTGTCCCTTCTGAAAATACACGCCCCAAAGGCTGATTCTCTAAGACCTTGCAAGGCTCTTGTGTACCCCTTTTTCTCCATGTCGTCAGCCTTAGAGAAAAAGAACCTTTCAGGAGTGTCTTTGTACCTGAAATGTATCCCTCTCTACAAGAAGGAATCTGCTAAAAGGTGCTATAAAAGACTGTGACTCATGAATCATTGACCCGTATTAAGAGATATTTCTATATCTCCTCTCAAACATGAAAGAAAAACTGAGATAATACTTCAGGGTTGTTAAATCTCACATAATCTCCTCCTTTGTATTAGATAGTACATGTAAACAGGGCAAGGTTCTGAAAGAAACAGGTGGCCCCAATGTACAGTGCTTTAGGGAAAAACAACATTAAAAATAACACTCAGCTGGGCTAGAAAGAGTTATTTGCAGCAAGCTCTTACACTGCAAGAATGTACAAATGCCCCAGCAGGGCTTAGTGCCATTTTGCTTCTGAAGCTGTGCAGAGCCCTGTGCAGGCAACACAAAGCTGAGGCAGCTCCACAGGCTTGGCAGGTGTCTGTCTGCTGTCTCACATCTACAGCATGCCATGAAAGCAGGAAGGAAAACAGATTGCATGCGAGATCAGGTCTTGTGGTCATGGTGGCATTGGCAGAGCAGGCAGGTTCTGTGGTGATAAGCAAAATGTGTCTGCCTAGACAGATAAATTACAAAGCTCAGTGCCGCCCACCAAAACTCATAGGGACAGGATCTGGAGGAATGAGGCCTCACACTGTTGACAGTGCTTCTGTAGTACAAGGATGAGTACTTAGAAAAGCAACATAGGGTCTGTTTTACACAGTGTTGCGCTCTTCGTTCTCCCTTGTGACTGAATTAAAAATGTTTGCTTTTCCTGTACTCATTGTAAGCCTGATCTATTTCCATCTGGCTGTTTTCATACTGGGGTGCCAGAAGATGCTCCATGGATCACTGTCCCATGATCCACAGATACCACTTGAGAAATGATGCTGTGGAGATGTGGAGGAGAGAAAAGACAGCTGACTCCCAACTCTGGGAAAGCACAGGAGGGACTAAGCTAGGAAATGCACTCACAATTCATTCCATTGTTTCACCAAGGTTACCAGTATTACCTAAATTGATGGGATTATATATGCTTTGTTTCTGAACCTCTTTTCTCCCATTTTTGACTGGCCTGTAACCAACAGGCAGGCTTTATACCTGTCCTCTTAACAAAGGTTAAGTTTTTTTTAAGTCACTAGCTGAACAAGCCTCGTTACCTAGAGTCACAAGACTTTCACTTTATTAATGAAAGAAAGATTAACTAGAAAACAAACCACAAAAGAACTGCAGAAAAATACCCAACAGCTATGAACCTGACTCCACTGGTGAATCTGATGACCCACTGCCACAAAACAGAACAAGCTGAATTGAGTGGATGATTGTGAAACAGTTTTACATCAAGACAAACCCCATGTGCTTGCACGCTAGGATACAGACAGGCAGTATTTAGATGTATGTTGGCAATGCTGGAACAAAGCCAAAACACAGAATAATTTGTGGGTCCAAAAAGTAAAATGGGCACAATGTACTTTGTCCAGAGGTTTGCTCTGAGGCTTTTATCATTTGTGGTTGTAGTCCACAGCATGTGCAGGAAGACTTTTCTCTGGTTTGGTGTGCTGTTGTCAGCTGAGATCACTGTGTCTTGAGTATGGGCTCAGCTGTGATGGACTCACCTTAGATAAACTCGTTCTACAGGCTCAGGCTGAAAGCTGCAGGAAGCTGTCTCCCTGAGATAGCTGTGGTAAGGTGCTGCTAGCAATCTGCAGCAGCAGCCCTGAACCGGATGCTTGCTTTTAGAAAAAGTAGGTTGATAAAAAGTGGTGAATATAAAGACAGACTTAAATTCCCATCATGACGTAGAACATACCCAGTTTATTACTGTCTGTTCTGAGAAAAATGGAAGCGTGCAGTCTCGATTCATGTCAAGGAAAATGTGTTCACTGAAAATGATCTAAGCCTTTTTTTTTTTTTTCCTAAGATTAATCCAGGTCAAAAAAGTCCTATTGAGTATGTGGTGTCAGAACATAGATGATGTACACCAATGACTACAAGTAACTTTAGATTTAAAGATAAAACTCTTCTGTACTGGAGACATTTGTTACCAAATGGTACCAAACCATTTACACACTTCTACATGGGACTATCAAAATGGGTATTAAAATTGACCCCACCCTAAGATGACTGCCTGAGGCAAGGCTTTTAGATGCCAGGTACAAAACTTACAGCTTCCAGAGAAGTGGAAAATGCCTTATTTTATCCTCCTTTGTCCTGGGTTGCTCTGGGAGTCAGGACTTCAGGACAAACTCAGCAGACCTGAAAGTTGTTGGATGTACAGAACCTCCACTGCCTAGGAGCCATCTGCAGGAATTACCACTGCCTAGGAGCCATCTGCAGGACTTTCCACTGCCAACCTACATATCCCTGACTTTAGCTGTGCCTCAGCTTCAGCACTAGAAGAAAGCTGCTGTTGAGCTAAACTCTAAGTTAAGTGGGTGTTTCAGTGAGACTTTTTCACAGTCTGTATGGAGTTATTTTGATCCAAAATGTCATAATTTTTTTTTTAATTTCTTTTTACTGAAAGGAAGCATAAAGCTAAAGACATTTACATCAGTGTTCAATGAACAGCTTTTTGTGGCAGAGAATGTATGAAAGAGGGTTTCACCCCCCAACTTGTTCATCCAAAACCTTTTTGCGTATAGAGTAGGAAGTTTTTATTAAAAGTCTGAGACTCCTTGAAGGTGTCGCTCAGACAAAATCTTTCTAATCTTTGCTGGAACCATCCAGACGAAATTGAAAGTAGGCTGTGCTTAAAGCATATGTAAAGCTTTCACTGCCTCTGCTTTACTTGCACATAACAATAATCAACTGTCTTGAGGTCAGGAGGACTTCTTTGATGATGGATTTGCTTCTTCAATTTCAGCTTTTAAAAAAACTGTGCAGCAGCACATTTGACCTGTGTGAAGATCCGTATCAGTCTTGTACTTTCAAAACAGGAAGATAAGCAAGAAGCAAAATGTTCTTGAAATCTTGCCATTGCTAACCTTATTCCAAATGGGTGAGAAAGGGAAGACAAAAAGGACAGTCTCTGCTTTACAAAGACACTGTTACTCATCTTTGCTGAGTTTGTGCTTTGCCTCTCACTCCTCATTGTCACAGCTGCTTCCTCACACAGCATGGTGCTGGGGGTGCCACATGAATTATGGCCTAGAAATAATGAGAAATAAGCCACCAGGGGAAAATTATTCAAAATCAGTTTGAAAATGAGATGGTGAATGTAGAGGGTGTCTTGGAGGTGGGGGAGGTTCACAGGAAAAGGCTAATTCTTTTTTTTCTTCTCAGAGCTATGCAACATTCGAGTGGCACAGGTCTGGGGGTATTTAAGGTACTTTCCCAGTAGCAGTACAGAAATTTCACTCTCCTGTTACTTCCTTTCCCATCAATTGTGTCCTCCATCCCTTGTCCCCCAGAGCTCCACCCCCAAAACACTTTTGCACAATTCTTTCCACTCTTAAGGAATGGAGTTTTGTCACCCACTCCCACACAGCTGGAACTGCACCCCAAGGAACAGCCCCTTTCCTGCCACCTTTATATCCTTTTCGCTTCCACAGAGAGAAACTACTCAGTACCTGTGGTTACTGAAAGGGCTGGTATTTGACTAATCAGATCTCTTGCAGAGACTCCAGAGGAGTAAACCCCTTGAATTGTTTAATAAAGACTAAGAAATAATTATTGTCTAATGGCCTAATATAACTTAAAATAGACCCATTAACTGCTGACTTGCAAAATATCCTGTAATCTGTGTATGCTGAGGCAGTACACAGTTGTCAGAGGATTTAATTTCTTTCCTTCATCTACAGAAAGAATAATTAGGACCAGCCCTAACCAGAATTATATGTGCTAAAGAGACACTTGGTAATTTGTTTCCTAATAATATTCTAGGCAACGTGCTTTAGTACAGAGGCTGTTGTTGTTGACAAGGAACACACAAAAGACATCCATATCATGTGAAAAACTGCAAAAGTACAATTTTGGAACTGATATTGTGGAAAGGGTCTAACATCCACACAGGTAGACATGATGGCCACATACCCTTTCTCTGCTTTAATCTAATATTCTTTCTAAAGTCTTAAAGAAAATACAGATGAAACAATCACCCTACATTGCTTCATGAAAAAAATTATATTCTCATAAAACATACAATCTCTCAAATATGCCTACTGCTTTAGACAGTATTTCCATTGGTCTGAATTACATTTATTTGAAGCTTTTCAAGACAAAGGAATAACACAAACCAATCACAGAGTCTGACCTCCTTGGCAATTTTAGAAGAGATCCTCATGCTTCCTATGCACCAAGGATAGACCAAGACCCAATATGTCCATCAGCATTCTGAAGGAAGGGCTGGATCTTGCTGGATGCTGTGCTCTCCAAATGCTGTTGGATCAGCGAGCCAGGAATAGTCACCAAGATCTTACTGGACTGATCTTCAATTGAACCAAGCTGTTGTCTGCTTCTGGAGGGAAGCTGAGTTGATCACCAACTCCCAGAGCATCTGTGGAGCCTGTGGGAGGCTGGCAGGGCAGACAAGGTCACACAGCATTCACCTCGGCCCAGCTTAGAATTTGCAAGCATTAAAAATGATCACCAATACTCAACATGACTATGCTGCTGAATACTTCTCTCCACTAATAGCTGGTCTTACTTTTTATCCTCACTGTGGAATCAAGTTTATTTTGGAAGCTTATTGTACAATCCAATGTGTTTTTAGCAATACTATTTCTAATTACAATTTAGAGATGATATTTTCTTTCATTCTGATTAATCTGTTAAATAAATATGCAAATATATCAAGTGCTTTATATAAAAATACATACACACAACAAACAACCCCTCATATAATAAAACCAAGATTAATAAAAATATGTACTATATTACACATATGAAATGTCCATCTAGTTTTGTAACTATAATGAAACAAATACACATGAATCACAGGACATAGTCTAAAAAGAACCAGCATATATAAAATAATGGCATTGCCTCTGCAAAGACAATTTGAGCATCTCCCTATTTAAAAATATATAAAGAACCCAACCAGTGTTGTGCATTTATAGCTACTGAACATAAGGTAAATCAGGAAGAAGTTTGTGAGTTTCTTCATTCAACATCTGAATAGGGAGATGAATAACATCGCAGACTTTTTCTTTTTTTTGGAAAGAGAAATTTAGCCTCCAAGACAATGAAATATCTCCTTTTCACTAGGACCTATATTCAGTTAGGGTTTAAAGACAGGAATAATTTTTACTCTGAACCTCCATACTTAGTCAAATGAGTACCTACAACCAGTAGAACACAGCCTTCAACTGATCATATTGATTTATAATGATAGATAGAAAAGCTTGTTTAAAAACATTATAGGGATTAAACAAAAATCAATGCACTGTTCACAGATGAAATATGCTGACCTACAGAAAGTCAGACAACATCCTATGTGTATTTTATAACCTCACCTTGTCTTGGGAGCTTTTACCCAGGTGTAAATTGCCCTGAAGAGATCTGCCTGCAGATACCAGGGCAATGAGCATCTCAGTGAAACACATGGGAAACTGCTAAAGGGCTGTGACTCAGAAATATAATCAACAGTCTGGTGCTTTATGTTCCAGTAAAGATCAGTGCTAGCTAAAGTTAGTATTTAGCCACCTGAATACTCATCCTCCAAACTGCTTCAGATGGAGAACATAACAAAACATGCTTTAGCAGAACAGTTTCAAAGTCAGATGCCATAGTCAGGCAACAGAACACTTGCATAACCCTGCTCCAGGCCATCCCCATCCCACAGCTGAGACAGACCACAGGTTGCAATTACTTAAGTTGTTTTCACTTGTATTTTCTTGGAGCAGCCCAATTAGAAATTATCATTCTCCCTCCATTCCAAAATACTTGCTTAAAAATGGCACAGACCACTGGTAGCAAATAATTTTTTTTTCTGACAATTCATATCAATATAATGCACAGCATCATAGCTTAATACAAATACATCACATAACAGACACAAAAGGACAAAACAAAAGCATGTAACAATGCAACTCAGCTACTCTACTATTTTACATGGCTGGGAGAATTTTCTTTCATTGTCTTTGATCTTTTCTGTAGAATTTGAATTTCTGGTACCAATAATTAAGCAATGTTTCTTCTGCTGTTTTTAAAAAGCAGATGGAAAAAATGTAGATGGAGTAGAATTCTGAGGAAATGAGTGAGATCACAGAAAAGCAACTTTTAGAATATCAGCAAACTGTTGTAACATAACATAGGGAAAACAATTTTACTAGGCTCAGCATCTCCTAAATAAAATGGAGTACAAAGTAAAATATCTAAGAAGATAGAGACCTATTCTTCAGCAATAAAATACTGTCATCTTCCCTAATGATCTCCAATTGCTTGATTTGTGCATGCGTGATAGAGCTGGGGTCATTTTGTTTCATTCATTATCTTAACTAACAGACTCATTAAAAACATGCACAAACTCAGACCAATGAATGAGGGAGAGAGAAGAGCAATGAACATCTCAAAAACTCAAGGATAATTGTACAGATTTCTAGGATAATAAAGTATAGATGTTTATTATATACCAGCTCATATTTTCACCTCTTTATTCCCCCTCCCAAGAAGACTTGATGTATGCCCATAGTACCATTTAAAAATAGAGATAAATAATTTTTTTCCTTCTGGGTTTCCCTCATTGCAAACCAAGCCATACATAATTATAAGATGTCACTTTTTGTTTATACTGGCAGATTCTGAATGCACCCTCTACTCTTCCTGGCTGGAAGGCATTTCTGAAGCATTCTGATGTTTCAGACATTGTAGAGCATGCCTTTTGGGTTTAAACTTGATTGTTACTCTTGACATTTTTTACATCACTTACTCTTGTACCATGGCAAGTTTAGTACCTTAAACGTCTGTAAGATGGAGTGACTGGATACTTCTTAAGCTCCACACAGTGAAGACCTTCCATCTGGGAAACAATGATGTAAATTTGTATGCCTCCTAACATCCAGGACACACTGAGAGTCCTCTATGTAGGGACTGGGAACTGAGAGCATTATACAACTCTTGGGGGCATATTTCAGAAAGCACATGTCAATTTTTTAACTCAGATGACATTGTAAAGTGATTAAAAAGGAATAAAATTCATGTTTATGTTCAAAAGACATCAGTAGCACAGTGCATCTGTGAATTCCTATTCAAGTTCCACATGATTTTGATTTCCCCAGCCCCGATCTACTTGGCAACATGGTACCATTACACTCCAGTCTTCATGTCAAGCTCCTGATGATTTTGTGTTTCATTAACAGTCAGGAATTCATCACATGCTTGCGTTCGGTCATTTGACTGCTCTTTATGAACCAAGTGCACCATTTCTTGTGATTTGCTGATGTCTCCATTTAATGCACTTGTCTTCCTGTCCTCCACTGCCCCTTTGCCATTGTTAATCACTAGCTTTTTCTTCTGCCCACATCTAGAAACAAATAAAAATAAAATACTATTAATAGAGACTAACAGAAACAAGAAAAAAATTGAAGGTCAATATTTAGGAAAAGGTGATTGGAAAATAAGCCTTGTCTCTGCCAGTGCAGATCTACACCATGCAAAGTGTAAAGTTTCTTGTTTCTCCATATTGCATATTTTATTTTTTAAAGTATCCACCATTATATGCATAAATTTGTCAGGAACTCATTTATTCAATTTATATCTATTGTTACTATATATAGGAATAACATTCACTACTGAATGCTAGAAATTTTCTTCTAACATTTGAATATATCCACATTTATGAACTTTGTATATATCCCACTATTTGTATATATCCCACTTTCTGAACACCTTTGAAAATACAAGAGTTTTGGAAGGAGTAGAAAATTTGGATCGAGCTCTCACTTCATTATACAACTCCTTTTTTCCTTTGTATTAACATGTCAAGCCTAGAAGCTGACAAGCAGTAAGAAAATATGGAGAACTACTCCTGCTACTATCTGCAGCACAGTTCCTCATGATGCTAATGTAGGAAACAGGTACTGTGCCTTTAAAGTTACACTCACTGCAGTGATGCTCAATAAAGTTTATATGTAGCTCTGAATGAAAACACATACACAGACAGAGTCCTTTACAAAGCCACCAGTCCAAAACTGATGCATGCTGGTCATCATGGGCTGCATGTTCTTCAATGTAGTAAAAAAAGCACTAGTTACACAGCTCTCAGATTTACTTCAGACTTTGGAGATGATTCTATGGCTACGCAGTGTTGAACGTCCTACTTGTCCTCAAACAGCATTGTGTAAACTGAATATACAAAGCACAGCCCTCCTAAGAGAGACAATGTCTCTGTGAAGCTGTACTTTTTAGTGCTTCTTCAAAAATTAAGCATATTTTGCCTGAATTACTAATTTGGCAGTTCAATTCTACTATTATTCCTCTGAAGTAGCTCAGTTCATTGTGCTAATGTTACACACACCCTTGGGAATGATTTCCTTCTCTGCAGTCATAAAATGCCAAAGGATGCCAGCAAGGACCTGTGGAGCTCCATGGCCTCTTAAAAATGCAGCTCAGAGCGCTCTGCAACCAAAAGACTAGGAAAAAAATTGCTCACTGTTGCCTGAACAAAAATCTCCACATACTGTATGGTTACTACTCTGATAAAAATAAAGAGTACAAATTCAACATTCAAGTAGCATTCAAGAGTTAGTCTGTTAAAGGGTTCAATTTTAACATTCCAGTCGCAAAAAAGCTGTTGGAGACAATTGAGAAGTAACCTCAGAACAGCCCCCAGGGAAAAGAAAGAGAGAAGAAAATTACAGCCTATCCTTTAAGCTAGGGTTTTTTCAAATTTCCTGGCTAACTTTCCGCAGACCACTGCACCTTTTCATTGTTCTGCTTCTTCATCCGTGAAGTCAAGTAAATAAACCTACTGAGAGCTCTGATAGCAATGTTAGAATTTATCCTTGTGACTGCCAGCTGTGATACTGACTTTTGTTTGGAAGGAACAGATTAGTCCTGTGATAGGGATTGTCTAATACAGCCCTTCACACTGTACACAGACAACACTTAATGGTGGAGGATTATACTCAGCTCATCCTGTGGTTGCTCCTGTCTATGTTCATCTCACAGTTTTCACCCTCAGTGAACAGGATTTTCCTATTAATAACTAAGAGATTGAGAATAATTAACTTTCTGTGAACTGTATACAGTTAATTTCCCAACAGTTTATACAGCTACTGCCTTCACATGATTCCATGTGAGTGTGGAGGCTGATGTGTGATCTGCGCAGGACATGGTCAACTGGGTCCTCACACCCTGAGTTACAGAGCTTTGCAGAGGATGATGCTCTTTCTTGTGTTATGTTACTCTACTCTTTGACCAAGCTTTGGAGCCACTCAATGAAGAAAATAGTAAGGCAGTGTGTTTTGAAAATGTAAAGGTGCGACCTTACCTTCTCCGACTGTTAACAGCAATGCACACTGCAAGAACCAATGCAAGTGCCACGAGAGCTGCAACTATGATTAGCCATTCTATAGGGAGAGATGAGGGAGGGGAGAAGAGCATGGTAACATATCTCATGGAGTTTTGCCCTTTCACAGAACTGGAAGAACACAATCTCCTCCACTTTCTTTAAATTATCAAGACTCTTTTCCTACTTTGCACGAATGTTTGTTCATTTTACAAAATGTTTCTGTGCAAATCAAATACATTTTCATCATTCACCTATACACAGGCCAGCTCAGCTTAAATATCCCATCATTATTATCACCTATAAGTACTGCACTTTGGTGGGCACAGATGAAGAGAAGCTGTACCACTGATTTACTTTGAGAGCAAAAGAAAAGGCTTAGCATGACACATCTACAATACCAGGCACAGCAGCAGGATGACTTTTAGTACATTTTTGGTAAAGGAGGTTTCATGACCTTCCCAGTAGCCTATTCTCTGCTACCATTATAACCCTACTACCATTCATTACCTCTACCTTTGAAGAAGTCCTCTACAAAGAGCTAACTTCTTTATTTTGTTTGTTTGAAACAAGTCTTGTTTAACAAGACTTTGAATTAGCTAGTTATTATTACTCTGTGGCAAAAAACTGATAAACATTCTTTTTGTAGCACGGTCTTCTTGTATCTCCCTTCAGTTTTCTCTGAAAATGATGAGTTCTTCAAAAGGTGATTCAAAGGTTACCTTTCCAAAATTTTCTGTGTGCTCTTCTCCATTTTTAAAAATTACTGCTAATATGTCTCAGAGTATATTTGCATTCTTTTGCAACTCTATCATGGTGTTGCCTTCTTTCTGTTTTGTTTTAACCTGCAAGCTCTATTCTGAACACGTCTCAGCTATTGTTTTTACTGAACATTTTCATGGACATGATACTTTGCATAGATCTTTAACAAGCTTTGCCTGATTTCCTATCAATTTATAAAAGTTACTTGAATCTTAAGCCCATTCTCCAAATGCATGGTTTCTCTCATCTCAATATTGCTGGAAAATTATATGAGTTACAATATGTTCCATTTTTTAGACTATTAGTGAAATGCTGAATATTATCTGATTCAGAACAAAGCCTGTACAACTGTACTTGACCTAATTTTCATCTCATACTTAAGTTCCTATGAATGCATATTTATATTTTTAAAACATATGACTTTAAAAACCTACCTGGTACACGGGCCGACCTTGGTTGTGAATCTATTTTTGTTGTTGCAGTCTCTCCAGGGAAAGTAGTGGACTCATAATGTCCCTTGCGTGGTCCTTCATTACCATATATACTAGAGGTAGAGCCTAAAGAACAAAAAACCTACCCATTAGGCCAAATACACTTAGTGAATGTTTAACAGTGAGGTACAAAGACTATGACTTTCACAATTGGAAAAAGCATATTCTCAAAAGTTCATGCTGAAGAAACTCTTAGTATTAAAGTATTTATTCTGAAAACTTTTACACAGACTATAAGCACCATACTCATCTGGACTATGGCTAACTTTAGTGTTTTGAAAAGCAAAACTCATGGCTTTCCCTTCTCGTCTCCCTCATACGTTTCATCTTTTGTGAACCAAAACATGATTATGATTGCCTAGAAATTTTCTGAAGAAAAGGTAAAGACATGAGTGGTGGTAACTTTTTGAAGAGGATTTTGCCATGCAAGTCAAATATCTTGGCTGTTCCATGGGGAAAAGAGAATGAGAACAGGAGAGAGAGAGAATTTGACTTTTTTATTTAAACCTAAAATTACCAATAAGCAGAAATTTTGAAACTTTTAATTCTATTCTGACACAGGTAAAACTGAATGTTAACACTCTAAATTAAATAGAATGATAGTTCTCTGAATAGATGTAAATTTGATAGCTATGGAATGGGACTCTGAAAGTTCAAAATATTTTTTCCTAACAGAAAAAAATGCTCTCTGCAAACTTATATCTGAATCCCCTTGTCTTTTCTGCTAAGTTGTGTAATTTGGTTCTAAGATGGTATGAGATCCTAAATCAAAGTCCATACTTCTAGACTCTAGTATTTTCTATGCTGGTCATACCGCTTAAACTTTTATGCAATTACGTTTCTGGCCAATGCTGTTACCATAACAGTATCGTAAAAGTCGTAAAATTATCAGCAGAATATAGATACAGTAATTTCATTTGGGATTACTATTTCATTATCACTACGAAAAATATATTACAGATCTCCATCTCTCTGAATTCTTCCAGACTCTTACAGAGTAAATTAAGTACTGACTCTAATCAACTGTAAAGTTCTTTTTTTTTTTTAACACACACTGGAACTCATTTTTATCCAGCATTTCTGATCTCATTTCTGAATAATGACTGGCAAATATAAAACTGAGAAGCGTGTTTTCCCCCCTCTGTTAAGCTTAGCCAGCAAGCAGCTCATGAATCTTCCAGATGTTTTCACTATTTTTATTAACAAGAAACTTATTGACTGGTGTGTTGTTTGGTTCTATCTCACAACAAAGGACAGAGAAATAATTCAGTCATAAAGAGTCCTAATCTAGCATCAAAGAGAGCTGATCAAGAGGAACGTACTAACTTGTCTACCCCACATCTCAGCAGATTTTTTTTCTAAGGTGCTTTATATAATCCTTGAGAAATGCCAGGGCTTTTCCTTCACAAAGGCCCTTAGAAAGGCACTCAAACTTTTATTAAAATCTGTGAGAACTGCTACATTTGCTCTTCCCATGAGCACTGAGAAGAAGAAACAGGTTTCAGTCATGTCCCTTGCTGTTCTGGCTCTGGGGAGGTGCTTGCAAGTGGAGGGATCCTCAAAAGCTCTCCATATTTCATTTTGGTAATATACTAGATTTTTTTTCCCCTATGGACAGTTATTTTTTGAGTTCCTTCAGTGGACTGATTTGTTGTTCTGCGGACACTTGGACACTTAGTATGATGTCAGACCACAGTTTAAGCATTGCTGTAGAAAAAAAGCAAATGAAACAAAGTAGTATAGCACATCTAACCACTCATCTGTTCAGAGAAGGCCTTTAACCATAGTCTGCCAATACATTCACAACTCTTTCCCATTCCATTACACCTATATGGGGCAACATTGCAAATGAATGAACCATTCAGTAAATAAACTTTTTGATGACAATGGCAGTATCCTAGTAATTCCCTTGTATTGTGTTCTTAAAATGCACCAACAGAAGGTAAATTAAAAAAGGATGAGTTTTGAGAAAATGAGCCTTTTGCCAGGGCACTGACAATGCAAAAATTCAGTGCAGATATTCACATTGAAAATTATCTTCAAACCAGTTCTTACCTGTTTTATGTGCTCAAAAGAGAAAGGTAGCGAACATTTTTTCATAGTGTGTAATGTCTGCACATAAAATTAAGGTGGCAGTTTGGATTAATTAAGTGATTAGGGCCAGTGAAAGTCAAGAAATGAGTCTGTTGTAGTAGAAAGCCATTATGAAAAACAGATTTATCTTTCAAATAAAATTCTATCAAATACATATTTTGTATTTATAGTGCTATGCCTATGTCAAAATACCATAACCAGGCAATTTTGATAAAGTTGAATTTATACAAAATTCTTAGAAAAAAAGTAGGCCAAGTTCCATCTCACAATGTATGAATTAACATTCATTAATTAATAACAGAATTATCTTTAAAGTGTTTGCTGTATAATGCTTAAAAATGTAGGTACATAATCTTGCTTATGTGCAAACAATGTCCACAAAGCATTGGCCAAATTCTACCCTGGAATTGTTCCAATAACTTCCAAGAAAGTGCACGAAAATTGTGTTTGGATTAGCTGCATTTGGAAAAAAACCCAAACCCTTACTGTTAGAATTTAGGGAAACTACATTTGGGAATAAGGAAAAGTCCCTTCATTTCCCATATAATTAGCATGTGACCACTCATAAAAAATACCAAAGGCTAGTATGTATAGTATAATAAGCAAATGTTACTGTTAATTGCACTAACTTTATCAGAAGAATAAACCTTTAAAAAAAGGTTATTCTCAAATGAAATATCAGTTACAGTCCAGTAACATAGCTATAATTAATCACTGGCAAGATATCAACAGTAAATACACCTGGAAATAAAGGTGTCACAGAGAATTACCTTTCTTTGGATACATACTCAACTAATGTAGAGGGGTTACAGATGAGGAAAAAGTGACAAATAGTTAAGGGTTTCATAGCTATAATTTGTGCCCAGCAAAAAAAAGAAAGATGAAATGCTATCACAAATGTATGGGCACGAGGAGACAGTTTACATTTCTTCACTTCAATAGTTGTGCTACCCCATACTGATAATAAAAAACTATTTGCAAACAACTCTTTACAGTGTTTTAGTAAATGCTTTTAGTAGGAAGAGATACCCTTCATGACATCATATCAGCAGGTTATCAACAATAACAAAACCCAAAAAGGAAATCATACTATGACAGCAATTATGGTTAGTACACATGGGTTTGGACAATAGCCATTGACCAAAATAACAACTTACTGATGGATAAATGAAAATGTTTAAAAGTCATTTTTCTTACTAGTTGTAAGAGGGGTCTGCAATCGGTTAAGATGGTCTTCAATGTCTGGAAGAACTCCAGGTATCCAACTAATATGGGAGGCATCTGTGGTGATTGTTTGTTCACTTTCCCTTCCAGGTGGAGTGCCAGGTGCCAGTGGCTCCTTGGTTGCTTTCTCTTGGTTAACATCCTCCACGGACTCTGTGACTGCCATTATGGTGGCATGATCAGATTTACATTGGGCACTCACAAAACCACCACCATACTGTTTCCACATTGTATTTCCATACTATGCCACAGCAAGCCAGAAAGCACGTCCACTTTCCTCATTCAAAGTACAGAAGAAGGGGAGAAGACATGAAGGCCTCTCCTCCTTCCTCCACCATGTCACCGGCCTCTGAGAGACCCCTAAGCACCGCATCTATGCTCACCACGTTAGAGCAAGATGTTGGCTACATATACATATCCCAGTGACAGATGGAGAGGGGAGACCTTCAGAAGAGGAGACCACAGCAGCAACAACCTGATCCTGTAACTCAGGAGTGAGAGGCCATACTGCAGCCAGACCTATGCCTGGTGACACAAGTGAGAAGTAAGAAACTGATGGCAGAATATATGGGATGTAATTCTGCTATGATTGCCCTGCCCACACCACTGGAACAGCACTCCTCCGCCATGGTGCTGCTGCTGAGTCACAGGAGCAAGTTGTCTGATTAACCCTCCAAAGCACCTCCACCACACCAACCACGGTGCCAAAGCATATCAAGCCTGATCCCACTGATGCACAAGAAAGGAAGAAGAGGATAGGGATTCAGAATCACCAAAGTGCATCTCTTGCAGAACAGTTAGGAGGTCACCCAAAAACATGCTTCAGCAAAGGACAGAAACCACCAAGTGTAGTAGCAAGGAGCCCCTTATGCCTTGTCCACAGACCCTACCACAGATTTTTGAATTGCAAGTTGACACTAAGAATGTAGATTCCCAGGATAAGAAAGATAGGGAAAGGAATCATTTTCAGAAGAAATCATGCCTCATTTCATACAAGCATGAGAAATGAGCATGATCCATTATTCTTACTGGTACCTATCAGAGAAGAGTCATTATTGGCTTTGATCATACTGGCTGTGGTTGTGTGTAAGACTTCATCGCTGGGGGCATCTGTGGGATTTGTGATGCCTTCAGAGCCCTGTCCTGGTTCATTATCTGAAGGCAGAGGTGCTTGAGTTGGGTCGCTGTGGTGGGAACCATCAGGAGAGGCAACAGCTGTTACCACGATGCGAGTTGCCCGTACTTCCTGGGTTGTATCTTCTGGTACCAGAACATCAGTGGAGGCTGTGACTGTTGTGATGATGGCTAAGTTAACTTCAAAGACATTTTAAAAACCCCAGTTTACAATTTTTTCCCTCTTTATTTAATTTAGGAATCTTTACTTTTTTATTTATTAGCCTCTGTAGAATATGTAGTGAGAAGCTAAAAAACCAAAACCCACAAGCAAAGAATATCTTCTGTATATGTCATGTTTTTGGGTTGTCTGTTCCTTCACTAATACTCTAATAATAAAGCTTAATATAAATTTAAAATTACACCACCAAAAGTCAACATTGCTAAACAAAATCAGAAACCAAAAGATACATTTACAAAAAATGCAGCTTAAAGTGTTAGTTTTGAAAATATCTAGCAAACACTACTTAGAAGGGAGAAAATAGTAACATTATTTTCAGAATAAAATAAACATAACAGTTCCTGTTGTTACACAGGAACTATATTAAAATGACTTAATTTGAAGCACTGGAATAAATTGCTAAATCATACTTGCATTTTCATATCTGCAACTGATCTGTCAAACCACATAAAACTTAACAAACAATGAACTGGGAAGCTCTATTGAATTTCTTTCATATTTAGAAAACAGAAGTAGGGGATAGAGAACACAACTGGATTCTAATCCACAAATTGTATTTTCATCCACACAATCTTTAGTTTTCATAGCTCTTTGGCAAATTGTAAATGTTGCAGATTAAAAAATCCTGATGTAAATGGATTTTGAAGAAAAGGGAAAGCATAAATGCTAATTTTTCTATAGAATTTTTTAGAAAATGAAAATAAGATGCAAAAAGTTCCAAAGCACTATGATGTCATAAAAATACATTATATTGTATTAGATAAAAAATTTGCATTTTGAATGAGGTTAATTTTAATTTGATAACATGCAGAGCTTAGGAATTTAAGTTAGAGCCTTGCAGAACAACATGAAAAAATTCCAATAAATTATTTCAAGTTTTACAGGATTACAATAATATGTGGAAATATCAAGACCAGGAACACGAGAAACTAATTTTATGATTTATTTATACCACTGGCCATCTTCACAAAGCAATTGTTTTCTCAGTATCACCATCTACTGAAAATAAACATGAAAAAAGTTGGGGCGCATAAGAAACAGGGCACCCAGGGACAAAATATCCTTAAATAAGTAGCAATTCTTGTTGGGATATTCACGTGCAGTAAAATCATAAAAACATTTACACTGCAAGTTCTCAACAAGAATGCAGATCTTCAAGATGAGAGAGACAAAAAAAAGGAGTAATTTTCAGAAGAAATCATGCCTCATTTTCACACAGGCATGAAAAATGAGTATGATCCATTATTCTTACCAGTACCTATCAGAGAAGAGTCATTACCAGCTGTGATCATACTGGCTGTGGTCCTGTGGAGAACTTCATGCCCTGGGGTATCAGTGGGATTTGTGATGCCTTCAGTGCCCTGTCTCGGTTCATGGTCTGAAGGCAGAGGTGCTTGAGTTGGGTCTTTGTGGTGGGCACCATCATGAGAGGCAACAGCTGTTATGATGGTTTAATAACAGATGATTTAAATATAGACTATTGAATCAGCTGTGAATTCCACCTGTGTGCTGCTGTGGCCTTCCCCATCCCACCTCATTCAAGTCTCTTGTTCACCTTAAGCCACTGTTACCCTTTTCTCACCACAAAAAGGGAGGGGAAGGGAAACCTGTCCTGTACATCACCCCTGCTCTCTCAAGGTTTTGATAAGACATTTTCATCTGCTCTTCTCCTCCACTTTTTTACTTAATTGAAAATATTCCCAAGAACAGTGGGCACAGGGACACAGACACAGCAGTCACCAGTCAGGATTCCCTGACCTGCATCCCAGGTTGACTCCAGAGCCACAGCTGTGGGACACTGCTATATGATGTCACAGCATGTTTTACAGCACAGATATCAATACTGACAATAAAGAAATATTGATTCTCTAAAGTTACTCAAGACACTGTAAGCAGTGACAAGTTACAGAAAATTGACATAATTCATTGTTCTTACTAGTGGTAAGAGGAGTCTGCAATCGGTTAAGATGGTCTTCAATGTCTGAAAGAACTCCAGGTATCCAACTAACATGGAAACCCTCTGTGGTGTTTCCTTGTTCACTTTCCCTTCCAGGTGGAGTGCCAGGTGCCAGTGGCTCCTTGGTTGCTTTCTCCTGGTTAACATCCTCCATGGACTCTGTGATGGTGGCATGATCAGCTTTACATTGGGCACTCACAAAACCACCACCATACTGTTTCCACATTGTATTTCCATACCATGCCACAGCAAGCAAGAAAACACGTCCACCTTCCTCATTCAAAGCACAGAAAGAGGGGACAAGACATGAAGGCCTCTCCTTCTTCTTCCACCGTGTCACTGGCTTCTGAGAGACCCTTAAGCACCACATTTACGCTCACCACGTTAGAGCAAGATGTTGGCTACATATACATATCCCAGTGACAGATGGAGAGGGGAGACCTTCAGAAGAGGAGACCATATCATGTTTTTAGAACATTATTTTGATGTTATGAATAGTATGTGTTATATGAGACTGCATCATGATGTTGTGTCATGCCAGTTTTGTAAGTTCCTTTCTCCCATCATTCTATGAATGAGAGGGACAAATATTTTTGTAAAATCTATGAAAAGGACACTGTTTTTCCTGATGAATATTCCCAAATTAAATGCATTAGCCTGTTGATGTACAAATACTCATAAGCATGAATTTAACTTAAAGAGAGTTTGGCAACACCAAATAATATAACTTATGTAATGATCTGGGTGAAATTTCACAGCCATGCTTCACTAAGGAATGGAAAGCACTAAAAGTGGTACTGGCAAGGAAAGAACAAATGTTTTATACAGAGAGAAAATTGAAAACTTCTGTCTCACCACCATCCAGATGGAACACAGAGAAAATTAATCACTCTACAATTTATGTTGTTATTTTAACAGATCAGTAATTACTCCTCTCTACAATTACATGCAATATCTTTCCAGGACAGGTCATCAGAGAGACAGAAGTGATGCAATACACATAACTGACATTATTACTAGTACCTGTAGTGGAAGACTCTGTTTCATGATTATTCCCTCTGGAAGGAATAATTCTATCCATTATAGCAGTCTGTGTTGCATAATCCTCTCCCTTGTCCCAGCCTGGATACACCAATGGGTCTTGCGCTGAGTCATTGTGTTTGGCCCCATGGTTGGAGACCATAGCTGTTATGATGATGGTGAAGCAGTTATGAACTCAGTATATAAAGATCCATTTCTCATATTATTCTCCTCTTCGGTTCTTGTCTCTATGACAGGCCTTGCTCACATGTCTACTACATTTAATGGCAAAGAGAAGTAAAGCAGATTTGCTTCTCACCCTGGTTTATGCTTAGAAAAGCTGCCTACTGTCATCAGTAGGACCAACTCCTTTCCCAAATCGAGCATATGCTTTTCAGAATTAAGGTATTTTATTGTTTTTCAAAAGTATTTCTCTGAATCTTGCTGTTGACTTTGTATTGGTTGAATATCAAACCAATATCCACTGATGCAGAATTAAGAACCACAAAGGCAGAAATAACTGCAAAGATATCACCCAGCAGTAAGATTTTAATCATGGAATTTGAGTGTAATGACTATATTCAAATTTTCCCCCTCAAAATTTCAGTGTTTGATCAGTTGCAACATCTCCAGAGAAATAGATAAGGAAGTAGGACAGAGGGGAATGCTAGCACATGCTACAGATTTGTGAACAGTGCACACAACAGATAAGACAGCATTCAACTGGAGAACATTTGATATTGCAGTTATTTAGAAAAAAATCATCCATATCAACCAATCTGTAGCTTTTATTAGATAGTCACATTAAGAGCACCCAAATCTTATATGGAGCATAAACCCTCCTTAGCCAACTCAACAAGAAATTTGCCACAGTGTGTTACAATTTTAATTGCAACTAGGCCATTACATATTGCTATAGTAATGCAGTGTAATGTAGTGTAGTGTAGTATAGTACAGTGTAGTCTGGTATGGTAGGGTATAGTACAGTACAGTGTGTACATATATATCTTTCTCTATCTCATATTGCATTGTACTGCATCACCAGATTTTTAAAGAACTGTGATGACACATCTGGGGTTGATATCTTAAAGGAATGAAGACTTAGGAACTACTGAAACAATGAGCTACACAGAAATTTTGCTAATAAGATTCCATTTAGTTGAATGATCTGAACCACGTTCTACAACATCTAAGTTATATTTATGGTATGCTTCTCTTCAGAGACCTGTGTTTAATAATCTGCAAGAGCAGATGATGACTGGGGGACATTCACTGTTGGCAGTGCTTAGTACAGAACATCTGTCACTAACTAGTAAGCTTGGTACACTCACAGGATCAGAAACTAATATATGCCAATTTTCAGTTGCGAACTACATAGTATAATTTGGTCTTTTATGTTTCAATTGATTCAACCAACAGAAGAGAGAACCCTCTTTCTTATTCTATATTATGCTTCATTTTCTTCCCTTCATCACTGGTATCATCCTATCATAGTTCAAGAATGGGTGAGTAGCTATTTTAGGCAAGTTTTTTAGATATAACTGTCATATTAACAAAAACTGAAAAAAAAATCCCAGGTTCAATAATGACTTGCAACAGGGGAGTGAACACAGCTCTCAACGAATGAAACATACAAGAGACATTATTAACTTTCCATTTAAACCCTCTCTGTTTCCTACATATAAAACCCTGATAGGTTGTTGAAAGTTTGTGACTGCACAGTGTACAACACAAAATGTAGGAGACAGTTACGGAAGGCTACAATACTGAAGGTCTTGATATGCAAGCCAAGTAGAATAGAAACAAATACCCAGGGACAGGTCTGAAGAATAATTAAAAATTAAAATTATCTTTTAATAATTAAAAAATAATTTAAAAAAAAATCAGAATTGCTCAGGGTTATTCACAGAACCTGTGTTATGGCCTCAGAATGCAAAAATGTTAGTAAAAAAATCCTAAAACTAAATCTTAAGAAAGCCCTGATAATTTACTAAAATGTGACCTGTAATATTACCTGTAGGAGAAGATTCCTTTTCAAAATAATTTTCGCCTGCAACAGTGACCTCATGTTGTTCAATACTCCCAGTGGTATTTGCAGGATTTTGTTCTTGACTGATCCCTCCAGAATGAACGTTGTGTAATAGTGGATATTGCGTTGGTCCTTGATGTTTTTCATTTTCACTTGTAACTAGTGCTGATAAGATGATGATTGAATCAGTGATCAAAATACCCACTATCAGTGATACTATTTTCATATCATGATTTACATAAGAAGGGTGCTTGGCTTTTGCATTTTGGCTTTTTCTTCTCGTTGCATTTGATATGAAATGAAAGATGGAAAAAAGAAAAAAAGTCCTTTGGAAACCCTACTACAGAAAACCATCCCCAGGACTGGAAGAAGATTTAAGAGTGCTAGAAAGGATCCCAATGACCAATGGAAGAGAAATATATTGGAGAAGCAGCAGAAGAGCACATAGAAACAAACAGCTTACATCTCGATCTCATATTCATTAATACTAACTTAACTGTTGAGTCTGTGTATTCTGAGTTTTTAAAGTGAAAAAGTTGATGAACTTTCTCTTTTGAGTTAATATCTCAACTATACAATTACAAGAAAACTGGCTCCAAGAAAATGGTAGTTTCTTCTGAGACTGAAAAGATGAAATAAGTAGGTTCATATATTTGAAGTTGATAAGCATACTTATTTTGAACTCAAGAATAATTAAAGCTCTTACCAATAAAATAAATGTATTGCTCACTCTTTAATTTGCTCTTGCTTACACTGCACAAGATGCAGCCAGAAAGCAGCAGAAGTACCACCACCATAAGAAGTTTTCCACCAACCATTAACAGGTTTGGAAAAGATACACCAGAAAACCAAAGACGAGCACTAGAACTCGGTTGGAAATATATTTGCCTTAGGTATAGAACCCTTCCATGAGTGGTATATTAAAAGTAAAGCAAAGGTCCTTAATCAGAGCATGCAAAGAATGAGCTGGACTCGTAATATGTGCCAAAGTCACCAGCTAGAGAAACCTCTGCTGTTTCTCAAAAAGAGAAAAACTGGAGGAACATTTATCCACATTCCGGCAATTAAATATTCATAAAGAGAGCGCTCAAGGAAATGCAATCCATTGTTTTTAAATTAAACTTAGTAAATCTGCATTATCTTATAAAAAAAGAGTTAATATTAACTAATGTATGAATACAACTGATGTAACAATATGTCCCAAATAAGAGAAAGTTACTGCAGAAATTATTTCTGGGTGATTACAGAACCTGTTCTGATGACAATTGTATAAACTTTCGCTGTTCAAAACAATCTCAGAACCAGAAGGACACAGCAAAAATAGCTTGAGAATGCACTCTGTAAGCCTTTGCCTACAGAAGCTTTCAGGCTTGAATGCTTTGGTATCTCAGTTGGCTACTGGCACTAACACTGGTAGCAAAATGTTCACATTCATCTGGAGTTAGTATATACCCTTTGTAGGACAATTTCATTTATTTGAAACACTAGCTCCCTTTTTTTGTGTTTTGTCTTCAGATTTTACAATAGAAATTTTGGAATGGAAAAAGGGAATTTTTTTCTCACCAAAGTGGGTCACCAGAAGTTACAGTCTGCTCAGTTTTATTACACTACTAGCAGTGCAAATTTAAAAATACCAGAAACATGAGGAAAAGTGGCAATTAACGAACTTTAGATAGACATGAATGACAGATGAAATGACAGATGAATGTTATAGATGCCATCTCTGAGGGCTCTAGTACAAATAATGTAGAGGTATTACACTGAACTAAGCTAATGGTATAGGAATTACAAACATCTCCACCACGAGTGTTATACTCCTATGAATTATGTCACAAATCTGAATATTATCTGAAATGCTTGACTGCTTTACCCCTGCTAGCAGAGCTAGGATACTGCTCCTCTTCTCCTGTAAAGGTGGGCCTCCAATGATCTTGTGTGGAGATTTCCAGAGGTGTTTCATATTGCGAGTCCACAGCTGTTGGGACAATGGAGGATTCAACACTGACTGTGCTCTAAGTCTACCACTATTGAACTACTGTTCATGTGTACCATAAAGGTGATGGAAAATTCATGCATATCCTAACTATAGTCTCCCTACTCTTTTTATCAAACCCTTTTCCATCAAACCAGTTGTTATTCTCTTGTCACTGCATAAAGGCAAAGTTTCACATGAAGAATGGCGAAAACAAGCAATAGAATAATAATGTATAGCAGAAGTAATGCAAAACCATTACAGCAGTTATAGACATTTAAACTTATATTGGAAGAATAATGCTAGACCTAAGAAACATGGCAGATGTCTCAATACAAGTAAAACATGCTTCCTAAGTACCCAAGAAGTACTCAAAAAGTACCATGTTAGAATACCCACCACTGAGCTCAAGAGCGATGAACAACAAAAAACTGAAAGCCCCTCGACAATCACCAGGTAGTCAATACAGGCTACCAATACAGGCTAGGTAGTCAAGAAAGTTATAATTAAAAAGATAAAGTAAAACTTCCACAAGAATCTATGATCAGAGACTGTATACACTTTCACCCATAGAGCATGCAGACACCACTGGCCATAGAAAGTATTTGGAATGTAATACAGCTGCAGAATAAGTTACCAATGCAGAGTCTCAAAGACAAAAAAATTAAGACCAGAAATACCCAAAACAGAGGCAAAAGAATAAAAAGTCCCAAAGCAAGATGATTTGCTGATTTTGCATTTTCTTCTAGAAGTAAAGACCACTGCTAAAAAAACCGCAAATACTGCACTATCTCCAGAAAAATAAAATGCTTATTAAGAGGGATTTATAAACACTGCTGAGTAAATAAGAGCACAGACAACAGACACATTAAGATGAATTTAGATTAAACAAAATTACAGAAATAGAATATATTGTTGTCTTTGTACAAATAAGAGCATTAGAGTATAGTCATAAATGGCAACTTCTATGTTAAAAAAATCCCAAGGGCTGGGGGCATTGCCTGGTCATAAAGTCAAGTACTAGAGCATGTGCTTCGGTGCCACACAGCATTTGGCTTTGATCTTCACATATGGTTGTTTTCTGATTTTTGACAAAATTATTTCAGGTATGGATGGCTTTTGAATTAAAAAGGAGTTATCAGATAATCACTGTATGACTATTCATATCAGAAAAATAAGGTTATGTATTAAAATATCTCAGTTGTGGTACTGGCTCATGCCTAGACACCTAAGGTCACAAAACAAGTGAGGTGATGTTAGGGGAGTGCATGGGAAGAGTGCAGAAGGTAGCAAATAGAGACTGTTTTGTTGACACTTCCCAATGAAAAAGGCACTTGGAGTTTGGCTTCCTAAAATTGTGCCTGAACATCATCTTCCACAGACAGCAAGTCTGGTATTAAATAGCTGTAGATTATATACAGCATGAATTAGAATTATTTTAATACTTAAAAGAATTAATAGAAAGAAGGATAAACCTATTTCTTCTTCAAAAATCATGAGTGAATGAAAACATTTGAATAGGCGTGAAACTGAGATTCTAATTTTAAGTAGGCGTAGAAGAGATATTGGTTTTATCAATATAGACCTCAGATAATTTTTCCAATCATGAAAGAGATATCTCTGAAGGAACAGCTGATGAGAAGATCATCCAATTTTCACACAATGTGTGTGTGGCAAAGGAGGAGGAACATCAGGTGTGACAGGAAAAAAAAAAAAAGAAACCATCCAAAGAGAAAGAAAGTTCCTTACTCGTACTCGGAGCATTGTTATCCTTGGCCACACTCCTGCCCCAGCCTGGAAACGCTGTTGGATACATCATCTCCTCTGAAGAGTCTTCATCATCTGAACCATTGCCACTGGAGGTCACATCTGCTGTGATGATGTTAAATCTGCCATGAAGCCCTAACCCACAAGGCCTTCTGCTGGCAGCAGTTAGGCTTTCCTGCCTGCCCTACGTGCAGCCTTACAATCACAGAGGAGAATATACAGCCCTGTGATTCCCATGGTCCACATGTCCTCCTGGCCTTTTCACTCACAAGGAATTCACCACTCTGCCATGGCCCTGCTGAAGCTGCCCCAATATGGTACCCTTTGCACACTCACCACACTAATCATACTCTGTACTTTTCAGCCCCTAATCAAAGCACTCTCTCAGCATGACATTCTTTACCCTTGGTTGCCTGCGTGGGTTCTTGCGTCTTCTCTCCGGGATTTGACCACCCCCCACGATCTGGGAATGGACTCCACAAAGCTTGGGTGGTGGATTTCTCTAGGTCGTCATGACGAGGCCCTGGAGCTGTTAGGACATGGCTCATTTAATCAAGATCTTGTTATTATTTCTTGAGAAGCACTTTTCCTCCAGGAAAGTCAAGTCCACCAGCACCCTGAGCACACTCATGCCACAGAGATGGATGTGAGTGCAAGGCGAATGTATGAATCCATGGTATCATTACATTCCTCAAACCCATAGCCAGATGCAAGCACTTTCAGCAGTCCCAGGACACAACACAGTCCCTTGAGAGGAGCCACCAAAAAGCCCTGTGGGTCTCTTCTAGCCCTTCACATTCTGTAAGGGTAATGAGCGCCTCACAGGCTGAGACAGCAGGAGAGACTAGAAAGCCTTAGACAGACTCCAGAATGAGGAACATCCACCAAGATGGCATTAAATCACATACAAAGGGGGAAAGAAGTATCCATGGCAGGTAAAAAAGACACCCAGAGACAAGCACACCCAGAGAACAAACTGCTCTTCTACTGACAACCCCATGAAGCCAATGCTACCAGAGCTCAGAACTGCAGCCATTCCACTCAAAAGACACATGTGCTCCCCTTGGCCTGATGCTCTCAGCTAAATCCACACCAGAAACACTTCTCAGAGCAGGCATCAGCATAGTGTGAAGACAGAGAGGTACAGCTTTACTCCTAGCACATGACCAGTGCACAATATTTTCTCAGATCACAGCATATCAAATAGTAAGTTCCAGAGGTTTGTGACAGGCATTTATTTAAAGATGGAAAGAGATTTTTGCTTAGAAAAATTACAGGAATATGCAGCCTTTTTGTCCACTGTGCTAGGCATTCCTAATAGGTATTGGCATGCAAGTAGAAATAATTGTGCCACTTTAAGAGGTTGGAAAATCCTTCCAGAGAGAAATCAGTCCTTGAAACACAAAAAGCCACAATGAATGCCCAAAAATCAAATGTGACCAAGACAACAATTCAAGAAACATTGGAAGGTGGTGCTTTGAAGCATATGGACCGCACGTGATCTAAACAGATTTTTCACGTGGCACAGGAGCTGTGTTTGAAAAATTCGCTGCTCAGAAGATCATCCAATTTTCACACAATATATGTGTGGCAAAGGAGGAGGAACATCAGGTGTGTGACAGGAAAAAAAAAAAGAAACCATCCAAAGAGAAAGAAAGTTCCTTACTCGTACTCGGAGCATTGTTATCCTTGGCCACACTCCTGCCCCAGCCTGGAAACGCTGTTGGATACATCATCTCCTCTGAAGAGTCTTCATCATCTGAACCATTGCCACTGGAGGTCACATCTGCTGTGATGATGTTAAATCTGCCATGAAGCCCTAACCCACAAGGCCTTCTGCTGGCAGCAGTTAGGCTTTCCTGCCTGCCCTACGTGCAGCCTTACAATCACAGAGGAGAATATACAGCCCTGTGATTCCCATGGTCCACATGTCCTCCTGGCCTTTTCACTCACAAGGAATTCACCACTCTGCCATGGCCCTGCTGAAGCTGCCCCAGTGTGGTACCCTTTGCACACTCACCACACTAATCATACTCTGTCCTTTTCTAACAAAGTGAGCATAGTGTACTGGCTTGAAAACATTTTCTTCCTTTGTCCTACAAGTCCCTCTCATTGGAACAGTCTACTCCTAAACTGCTTCTAAACAAGAAAAAAAGAAAAACCCAAGTACTTCCTTTACATAATGACTCCCATACCCATCCCATTCAGACATGCGGAATGCCTCTGTGAAATGTGAACAGCATGGATACTCTGTGAAATGTGAACAGCATGGATAACTGCTCTATTGCTACCACATGTGCAGTCCATGAGAAAGAGCCCAGCACTTTGGTTTTCCCACTTCAAACACATGGCAACAAACAGCAGTGAAATATACCACACATTCAGCCCTGCTTCACTTAATGCTTCTGAAGCTCATTGCCCTGGCCTCTGGTTATTCAGCCCCTAATCAAAGCACCCTCTCAGCATGACATTCTTTACCCTTGGTTGCCTGCGTGGGTTCTTGCGTCTTCTCTCCGGGATTTGACCACCCCCCACGATCTGGGAATGGACTCCACAAAGCTTGGGTGGTGGATTTCTCTAGGTCGTCATGACGAGGCCCTGGAGCTGTTAGGACATGGCTCATTTAATCAAGATCTTGTTATTATTTCTTGAGAAGCACTTTTCCTCCAGGAAAGTCAAGTCCACCAGCACCCTGAGCACACTCATGCCACAGAGATGGATGTGAGTGCAAGGCGAATGTATGAATCCATGGTATCATTACATTCCTCAAACCCATAGCCAGATGCAAGCACTTTCAGCAGTCCCAGGACACAACACAGTCCCTTGAGAGGAGCCACCAAAAAGCCCTGTGGGTCTCTTCTAGCCCTTCACATTCTGTAAGGGTAATGAGCGCCTCACAGGCTGAGACAGCAGGAGAGAC
Source organism: Sclerurus mexicanus (assembly GCA_013396755.1). Classification (NCBI taxonomy): domain Eukaryota; kingdom Metazoa; phylum Chordata; class Aves; order Passeriformes; family Furnariidae; genus Sclerurus; species Sclerurus mexicanus. The sequence continues at coordinate 123,856 of VWZF01000639.1, read as the reverse complement.
TAGAAAGCCTTAGACAGACTCCAGAATGAGGAACATCCACCAAGATGGCATTAAATCACATACAAAGGGGGAAAGAAGTATCCATGGCAGGTAAAAAAGACACCCAGAGACAAGCACACCCAGAGAACAAACTGCTCTTCTACTGACAACCCCATGAAGCCAATGCTACCAGAGCTCAGAACTGCAGCCATTCCACTCAAAAGACACATGTGCTCCCCTTGGCCTGATGCTCTCAGCTAAATCCACACCAGAAACACTTCTCAGAGCAGGCATCAGCATAGTGTGAAGACAGAGAGGTACAGCTTTACTCCTAGCACATGACCAGTGCACAATATTTTCTCAGATCACAGCATATCAAATAGTAAGTTCCAGAGGTTTGTGACAGGCATTTATTTAAAGATGGAAAGAGATTTTTGCTTAGAAAAATTACAGGAATATGCAGCCTTTTTGTCCACTGTGCTAGGCATTCCTAATAGGTATTGGCATGCAAGTAGAAATAATTGTGTCTATTATATATGGATGAACAAAATCAGTCGCAGTTACTATTTGAGTAGGTAACTGATAACTTAGAAGTGTATCTCATTGATCAGTAACAGAATGTTACATCTGATTCACAGCACACCTATGGATGACTCATTTGTACAGACAACATCATTTGTTAGCAACAGAAACTTATTTCAGCCAAGAAAGAAAGTCGATGGCAAAGTGCTGACAGTCTATTAATCTGGACTATTAACTTGATAGAGCACATCACCACTAACGTCCAAATCCAGAGAACTACCAAAGCGTATCATCTGAAGAACAAGGAACTGTGGCAATTGCTCATTTCATACCCATATCAAAGAAGTCTTTGAATTAAGCTACATACCTTCTCACAAAACTTTAGCTTTACAAATTATATGCAGTATAGATGGAGAGACCTGAATTTTGTTTCTGACTTTAACACACTGTAGAATTAAATAGATATACTTTTAGCCATCTACCTGAAAATATATGATAAACCATTTTCTTTACTTATTTCTTAATCTTCTGCTTTACTGTCTGTGGGATTTTTTCCCAGGAAATTAAATTGGATACTCCAATGAGCCTGAACTGCTGTGCGATCTAAATAGCAGATATTGGGGTGTGGCTTCATCTTCTTTCTTTATTGTTCTCTATGTAACTTTCTCCTATGCTACTGAATATTTGATGACTTCTCACAGAGATGCACTGCTTATATTTAACTTCTTTCTGACAGGAGAGCTAAGTCACTGATTCATTTTTAATGCCATAAAATTAAACTAAACAAGTCTTTTTGGCTCTAAAGTGATGTTGCTGAGTAATAGCTAAATCTATCAGAAAAGCTCAGGTGCATTACTTTGATAATCTTTTTTTTTTTTTTCAGAGAACAGATCTATCAATCCTAAACCAGTAAACAATCATGCCAATGCTATCACTTCTGTGATACATATATATCAGTATTGACATATTTTATTACATCACGCTATAGTTATTTTGATCTTTTAAAATCTTAAATATCTCTAGTTTTCCCTCTGTAAAATAGTCATGCCCATGAGAGAGAACTGTTAGCAACAGGAAGGGATATACATATTTAGGATCGATACATCTGATAATCAAGTAGTAAAACAAAAACAGAAAGCTTCCCTGCCTGGAAACAGTGCACAGGTTTTTGTAGTGGGTAAAGAAACACCTGTACAAGAAAACACTAAGTCACACACGCAAACAAAAGCAAATATATATAAAGGAAAAATCACCATCAGAGGCAACCAAACTCCCCACCATTAACAGGTGGAATTTCCTCCACCCTTTACCCCCTTCCAGACAATATTTTGCAACAAAAGCTTTTGCTTGAAACCAGCACCAGAAAATAGCTCTACTTTCTTTCAAGGTTTGGGGTAAAATCAATCTAATATTTCTTTTTCCATCTACGTATTTATGAGGTGTTACTAACCTTCACATCCTCTGAGACAAGATGTTTGGCTTTAATGACTTATGTCTTTTAGTAAAACTTTTGCTAACTGCGCAAAACATGTGATCATTCTTACTTCATCCTGTGATGTCTAAACACAGTGACGAGGGCACCACCCCTCCAAGTCACACAGACCTTTTGACCGTTTATCAGCAACCAACAGTCAAGCAAATTCCTCACCATTATGGCTTTCCCTGGTTGGGGAAAAAAAAAAATAGCCAGCAGGAAGAAACTTTCACTTCTATCAGTTCAATCTTTACTATAACATGGCTCTGTAGATTTTCTGTGTGTAATGAAAATGTTCTCCCTATAGGTTCACTTTATTTTCTGGGGCAAAGATCTTTATCACTCTAAACTTAGGAACTAGTGTAAACATATGTACATTATTTCCACTTTAACATGTGTAAGATGACTTCAAAAGGTTTTTTTTGTGTTATAGCTGCTGTGCATGACCTATTTTATAAAAATATCACAAGCAGTTTTTTCTGACTTAGTAAAGCTATTTAAGGACAAAACTGAGAAAAATGGCTACTGTTCTTTTGAGTCCTCAAAGCCTGTGGAGTCCCAATTTTTCCTCATGCATGTTGCCAACAACCAGGATGAAATGAATTTTTGCAGTGCACAAATGGCTTGGCAATTGGAACTGCCATATAAAGCTTCTCTGGTCATGAGGCCATGTTTTTGACATGGATTGCCTATATTCACAGCCATAAATATATTAGAAAAAAGGAGACTTTCATCCCAAATTGACAAAAATGTCCTTCCCTACCTCAGAAATAAATTGACTTCAAGTAACAATTGGTTATACTAATTTCTGGTGCCTCATAAGTTAAATAGGTGTGATAAAACCACAGTGGGAAACACAAAACAACAATCTTTCTGAGCACATATATGTGCATCGACATAAACATACTGTCAATGATTTTGCTTCCGTTGTCCCAGAGAGCAAAATTAATTTTTGACTTAACCAGTCTATGAGGTAGTGATATCTTTCCAATATTTGAAATGTTGTATATTTCACCACTTACCAGAATGCCCTTCTGGAAGATGAAAGCAGTTTTAACACAATCTATATTTAATGTAGATATTATGAAAAATAATTCTTACTAGTAGTTGTATGATACTGTTCATCATCATCTTCATGGAAATCAGCCACAGTCCCCAAAATGATGTCAGGTGATACAGATGGAGCTTCATCATCTGTATGGTGATGGATAAATCATTACTATTTCATTAGCTGAGTTGAGAGAAAAAAGATACAGACTAGATTCTTCTCATAATTCAGCCCCACATAACCTTACTTTACTAACATAGTCAGGATATCACCTAAAGAGATTATTTCAAAAGGAGTATGTATTACAGTGATAATGAACATTCTGGCAATGATCTGTGCATGTAATCCAAGATCTATTTGTACCTGAATACTATGCAGACAGGGATTCTACAGCAATCAGTGAAGTTATTTGTATTCCTCTCTACTGAGAGATATTCTGAGATTTAGTCCAAAAATTTAGGCCCTGTATGCAAGCAGAGTCCATAACAGTTGTGAGGGAATCAGTTGAAATACACAGCATACAGCCTGGGGAATGGCTCTGACCATGGTTCCTCAGAAAGAGAATGTTAGGATTTATCATCAGGAAAAACAAGCATAACGTGTCATGAGTGTAGAACCAGTGAAGAGTAATTTTATAATCCTAATGCTTCTGCTCTTTTTCTTTTTTTTTTTTTTTTCATAATTTCAATATATATTGAGGACAGTGATGCAAAATACTGTTATCTTTCACTGGTAAGTTATTGGTAATTTGATAAAAAGCCTGAAGTCACACAATAAACTTTACTGTACTTAAAGGATGACTTACAAGTGTATCCCTTAGATCAAATGGGAGCTAGTCTTTCAGACTATGATAATTTCAGCCACACAAGTAACATAAAAGAGGAAATAAAATACATAGAAAAGAATATCACATTTCTATCTGGTAGTCCTCCACGAAATTAGAACTTAGCTTTACCACCTAAAGAAAGAAGTTATTAATAACATTTTAATTTGACATTTCTATCTGTCTATGCATTCTGTAATATGCTGTAGTAAGATGATATCCAAAAAAATTTCCTGTATTTATACAAGGATAAATCATTTGTATTGTAAACTCTTCTTTGTTCTTATTATTCATTATCAATTTGTCATTTTAGAAAACAGATAAGAATGTTATCTCTACATATGCTTCATATTCATGCACAATCAAAAAAATCCTTAGAAATTCAGAATGCTTCAGTTTTCTTTCAAAGACACACACGGTCTCTCTGTTTTTTCTCCAGAATACAAATTAGAGACAGTCCCTTTCAATCCCTCATGATATCCCTTAACTACCAATGTAATCCTCCATCAGTTATACTTAAGGGGATATTGCGGCAACCTACGGTCCTTACCATAATCTTTTCCAGGAATTTTTTCACCCCCTCCAGAAGTGTGATCTGGCAGCTGTGAGACCGGAGTAACACTTCCATAATATGAGGGGCTGGATCTCCTGATGGAGGCATCCATGGGAGTTGTCTCATGAGTTGATCCAGTATCTACATTTTCATCATCTGCACCTGAAGTTGAGGACTCCCCACTGGTATGACGTGTGCCATCTGCATTGTAACGTGAGCCATCTGCATTGTCGATGACTGTGGAAAGAGGGAATTAAGCAGCTAATATCAAGGAGGTACACAGTTATATTTCAGTAATGCTAAACAGTTTTAGTTCTACAACAAGAACAAAATAAAAGGAAACAGTTGTGGATTAATACCAGTTCATCCATTTTTGCCACCCTATCTAACCTGCCTAGGTAATACATCACTAAAATATGTCTAATGTATCAATGCTAATTTATATATTTCTTAAATATGTAGGGCCTACCCTGCATCACTTATTTTCATCAAACTGGTTGGTTTTAACGTAAAATCTTGGCATTTGTAAAGTCAATCAGAATTTTAGAATTGGAACAAATAATTTATTATGAGCGTTTTCTTCCACTTCCAGCTGTTTTTTTAACAAACAGCTCAAATGAGATGTAGAAAGGTTGTTGTCTTAAGCAGAGTCCCATGTGTCAAAGACACACTAGCAGCTCTGAGACGCTAAAAATGTCAAATACCTATATAAAAAGATGTTTGGTAGCACCCTGAGACAAATCAAGCTCCATGAGATTTAGGGGGAAAGAAGTGACTAATTGTTTGAATTTTTGTTGAACATCTCTTAACTTCTTTTTCTTACATTTGGCTTGATTTTTTAAATATTAGCAATTGTTTATGTAAAAAGATAACCAGATACTAAAAAATAAGCAAGTGCATGTCTTTCTAATCACTAGAGTACCTATTTCATCTTGAGTATTGAGGAGAGAAGTATCTAGTTTTTCGACTGGCTCACATCCTATGTCCCTTGTTTCTGTGAAAGAAGAAAAATAGAAAGTATTAATTTGAGAAATTGGATAAAAAAGTCACATGTATACCCATATTAATTGTACATAATCACAAAACCTCAGCTTCAGATGAGGACAATTGAAAACAAATTACCAAACAAACGTTATTCACTGATGTATCTACATTCCCTTTTTGCTCCTTCCCAGGTGGGGCACTTCAAGATTGTTCTGTCAGCTAACAATGAGATTCTCCATTTCCATAACCCTTCCAGAAAATGGTTGCAATCAGTGTCAGCTAAAACAGCCTTATGACCCAGTTTTAATGCAGGCAGTTTCACTGCCATGGTGGTAGTGGCAACCCTGTCCTCTCTAGCTGGGGAGCAACCCTGTCCTCTCTATGAAGGGCTCTGCAGAGGCAAAGTGTGCCCTGGTCTGGTGAGCACTGCTTGTTCCAGTGGGCTGAACTGCCATGCTTGGGGCCAGTGTGTGAGCTACCTGTCATACTGCTGGGAGGGGACAATACTTGGAGGAAGTTATAAAGTTCTGGTGGAGATGGACATCACTGCAGCAGCAGAATAGTCATCTGTGAGTGTCAGAGGATGGCAGCTCACATGACACTATGCCAATGAAAAGATTTTGAATCATATGACCACCAAGAACAAAATAAAAAAAAGACACTGCCATTCAAATCATCAATGATTTTGTCCTCCAGCTTTCTCTAAGAACTGTCTGCTTCCACTGTGAATGTCACAATCTACTGAAACTCAAGACACTTGAAGTTAGTCCAGATTTTATCTTAAAATACTGTGTTCAACATCTGTCACAGACTACCTACATTTTCCTAATAATTTACTAAAATATTTCCAACTATTAAAAAGTGAGATGGAAGTGGTCTGCGTCTGACCCACGTTGCTACCTAGCTGCCTAATGTCTGAATTGAGATTTGTCTAAGCAAATACTGAAGGAACCTACAAACAGGAGAGCAGCAGCCACGTCTGTGGGCCTGGGATGGCCCTCCTGGCCTTGAAGCTGCTGCAGTTGGCAGCCACTCCTAGCATTCCTTAACACAAATAACTGCTCTTGGCTATAGAAGCTCATGTGTGCATGAACAGAAGAGCTGAGTGACAGCATCGTCAACAGTTAGGTCTTTCAGATTTGCTGCTGCAGTGGCTCACTTCACTAAGCCATTATAATGGACTGTTCTGAAGCTACAAAGTTACTCCCAAGGGCAGAAAAACAGTTTAGTTCAAAGCACACTAATAACAAAATGGGTCAAATTCATTGCTGCCATGACAGCTACACTTCTAGGGGCTTAAAAAATGTATTTCTCCTCAGCTGAAAAACAGATTATGCTTATTATAGAAGCCCTCATTCCAGTACCTCAAATAGGAAATTACATATGTTATTTCTAAAATACATCATAAAATCACCTACATACCTGTCTCATTGTAACAATATGCATCAAACCGCCCAGTTGTATTTGCTGAAAGTCTGTAAATGCCAGTGTGATTTGCTGCACAAAGATGATAGGGATTGATTCGTGGGATAACAATATGCCCCACTACAAAACCATACCTGTGAAGGACAGAGGTAAATAAACCATATTACTTACTATAGGAGATGGCACATCAAACATGAAGCAGCTACAAAGGTACTATTTTTAAAAGTGCATGCATTTATGCATACTTCTTTTGTTCCTTTCTCTTCTGAGTGTTCCTTTCCAATATGTAGCTACCTCAGTCTCCCATCACTCAATGCTATTTTGTAAGTAATTTCTAGAACTAAACCTATTGTAACTAAATGAGTATTGTATTAGCTAGAATGGCTGGTTTCAGAGCAAGGCAGTGAAAGTGAGGGAAGCAAGTACACTTTTTGTTCAGAGGGAGGTTGTATTACCTGACACTAGAGACTGGATTTTATTTCTTCATTTTCATTGCTTTGACAAAACATAATGCTCAGTGACATTTCAGAAATGTTGTGGGCTCAGTTTATTGTACCTTAAATTATGGTAATTTGAAGAATTATTGTAACACATATCATTTTCTGCAAAAATTGACAGCCTAGTAAAATATTCAAATACAACACTCATTCATCCACAAATTCTTACCGTATCTTTCAGTTGAGCGATGGGGTTATTGTGTACAGAGCTCACATATTTCAGTGAAGACATAATGTACAATACATTATTACTACTTTGCAATCCTGTAACACCTGGTTGATTCCAATGTGTTTAACTGGGAGATGTGATAGAATGGTAACAAGGGCTAGGGCATAGTTTGGGTTTTGTTTCCCTTCTTGAGAGGTATGATCTGTCATGGCATAATTGTCATGGCTTTGCAGTTTTTAATCTATGAATGAACATCATTCCAGCTACATGTCTAATGTGCAGATACTTGTAATTCTGAAACTCTCTTGTAGGTGGAATTATAAATTACTTTACTCACACTCCCAGTTGAGCCTACAGTGCTGACACCTTACAAACCATTACTGATCTATTTGTGTTATGTTCTGTTGATTCATCTTATTCACTCACCATTTGACATGTATTTTGATGGTTATATGCAGTAAATCTTTCCTCTCCTACTCAAGCTTGATAAGAGCTAAGGTTTACTGACAAGGACCTCTAGCACAGGACCAACAAACGAAAGTAAGAGGATGGGAGGATTGGCCAGAGGAAGGAATCCTATCTGCATGCCTTGCACATTCAAATTTGTTCTCTGTTAAACTCTGAATTAGGGAAAATTGTAATATTAATGAAAAACTACAGCTCCCCACTGAAAAAAAAAATCCATCTTCTTATTTCAATTAGCTTTATGTTTCAACTTCAGAAAAAATTTTCCATATTGCAGAATCCCCATAATTGCTAGCACTAGAAATCTCTAACCCCAGGCATTAGTCAGAATTTGATCTCTACATATTGTGTGGTGCTGGGCAATTCAGATTGCTATGTATGTTCTAAGGTCAGAAAAAAAGAACATGCCTACTATGTTATGAAGGATTTTTCCCTCAAAGAACTGTTTGTAGTCTTTATGTGGTACAGTTTTAAATTACATTCTCACTTCTCACAGAAGAATCCTCTAAGAATTCTCTGTCCACTGTTCCCTGATACTTTTGTCCACATCTTTCACCACTATACTTGTGAAAATGAACATATCATATCCTGTCATCAAAAGCAATGCATGACATTTATATGTATAAGAATGTTTTCAAGGCACTGTGCATGTATATTTCCATGATTATAATTTACTTCATATGGATTATTAATTTGAAAGGAGTTTTATTCAATTCTCACAGGCTTGCAGGTCAATGGGAAAGAACATTCTTGCAGGAGGCATTAAAAAAATAAAGCACCACTAGCTAAACTGGAGTAATATAACTAGCAGGAAAGAATTTCAAGCAGTATTGATGTCAGTACTAATTCTCATGGTACCAGAGCGAAAGTCTTAAAATTTTGGAAGAATATCCACTGCATTTTTCTATTCCAGTATGTTAGAAGATAAATTCCATTTCTCCATAGTTGCCATTTCATTTAGATTTCAATAAAATTGAAAATCTACTGAAATTTACTTCAACTCCATAATGGTTTACCAACAGGAATCTCTTGGGCTGCAGTGACAGTGCACTGGTGGAGTTTGTGGTCCTGAGGGAAATGGGTCAGGAGAAGCATAAAGTCAGGACTTTGAATTTTAGAAAAGTAAACTTCCAGCACTTCAAAGAGTTAGTCAATACGACCCCCTGGAAAACTGCCCTCGGGGACAAGGGTGCAGCACAGAACTGGCAGGTCTTCAAGGACACTTTCCATAGAGTGCAAGAGCTCTTGATACCCAGTTGTAAGAAATCAGGAAAGCAAGCCAAGAGACTGGCATGGCTGAAACAGGACTAAAGGACAAGAAGGAAATGCACAGCAGTGGAAGTAGGGACAGGTATCCAGGGAAGAAAATAGGGATGCAGTCTGGTTGTATAGGGATGGTGCGAGGAAGGGTAAGGTGCAGCTGGAGCTGAACCTAGAAAGGGATGAAAGGAATAATAAGAAGAGCTTCTACATCTAAATCAGTCAGAAAATGAATGTCAAAGAAAGTGCACCCCAAAGCTGAGGAAGACTGGCAAACTGGTAAAAGTGGAGAAGGAGAAGGCTGAGGTGCTCAATAACATTTTTGCCTCAGTCTTCAATAGCAATCTCTCTTCCGCACCTCTTGCATGGATGGACCACAAGTGAAGGACTGAGGGAGCCAAGTCCCTCCCACTGCAAGAGAAGATCAGGTTTAGGATGACCTGAAGAACCTGAACATGCCGTAAGTCCATGGGACTTAATGACATGCATCCCAGAGTCCTGAGGGAATTCACTGATGTAGTTGCTGACCCACTCCCCATGGTATTTCAAAAATCAAGGCAGTCAGGTGAAATCTCAGGTGACTGGAAAAAGGGAAAAATTGCACTCATTTTTAAAACAGGTAGAAAGGAGAACTTCAGGAACTACTGATCTGTCAGCCTCATCTTTGTGTCTCTGAAAACCAGATCCTCCTAGAAGCTAGGCTAAGGCACATGCTGGACAGGGAGGTGATTTGGGACAGCCAGTATGGCTTCAACAAGAGCAAGTCCTGCCTGACCAACTTAAAGGCTTTCTATGATGGAGTGGCTACATCAGAGAACAGTGACCAATGGATATCATATCTCTGGACTTCTGAAAGGTCTTTGAAATAGTCACCCCCAACATCCTTCTCTCTAAATTGATGAAATAAGGATTTGATGGGTGGACTATTCAGTGGATAAGGAATTGGTTAGATAGTTGCATCCAGAGGATAGTGGTTAACAGCTCAATGTCCCCATGGACATCAGTGATGAATAGTGTTCCTCAGGGGTATGTATTTAGACCAGTGTTCTTTAATATCTTCATTAATGACATAGACAAAGGGGTAGAGTACACACTCAGCAAGTTTGCAGATTACACCAAGTTGGATGGTGTGGTTTACACAACTGAGAGATGGGATGCCATCCAGAGGGATCGGGACAAGCTTAAGAAATGAGCCCATGGTGAACACCATAAGGTTCAACTAAGCCAAGTGTAAGGTGCTGCAACTGGGTTGGAGCAACTTCTGATATCAGTAACAGCTAGGGTATGAATGAACTGAGAGCAACCCTGCCAAGAAGAACTTGGGAGTACTGCTGGATGAGAGGCTGAACATGGGCCAACAGAGCCTGCTTGCAGCCCAGAGAGTCAACCATATCCTGGGCTGCATCAAAAGAAGTGTGGTCAGCAGGTCAAGGGAGGGGATTCTCACCCTCTACTCTGCTCTGGTGAGACCCCACCTGGAGTGTTGCATCCAGCTCCAGGATCTTCAGCTCAAGAAGGACACAGAACTGTTGGAGCAAGTCCAGAGGAGGGCCATGAAGATTATCAGAGGGATGGAGCACCTCTATTACAGAGACAGGTTGAGAGAATTGGGATTTTCCAGCTTGGAGGAGAGAAGGTTCCCAGGAGATCTTAGAGCAGCCTTTTAGTGCTTAATGAGGGCTTCTAGAAAGGATGGGGACAAACTTTTCAGCATGGCCTGTTGTGACAGGACAAGGGCTAATGGATTTAAATTGGAAGAGGGGAGATTTAAACAAGACATGAGGAAGAAGTTTTTTACAATGAGTGCATGGAAACACTGAACAGGTTGCCCAGAGAAACAGTAGATGCCCCATCCCTGGAAACATTCAAAATCAGGTTGAATGAGGCACTGAGCAACCTGACCTAGTTGAAGATCACAGAATCTCAGAATCACAGAATATTCTGAGATGGAAGGGACCCACAAGGATCATCAAAGTCCAACTCCCAGCCCTGCACAGGACAGCCTCAAGGGTCACGCTATGTGTTTTAGAGCATTGTTCGAACACTTCTTGAACTCTTGCAGCCTTGGTGCCATGACCACTTCCCTGGGGAGCCTGTTGCTGTGACAAACCACCCTCTGGGTGAAGAACCTTTTTCTAATATCCAACCTAAATCTCCACTGACACAATTTTCTGCCAATCCATTGGGCCCTGTCATTGTGCGGGGTGGACTAGATAACCTTTAAAGGTGCTCTCCACTCAACTATTCTATGATTCTACAATTTGATTAAAAAAACCCAATCAAACAAACAAAAAACTTGTCCAAATTTACAGCTTCTGAGTTCAATCTCTTCTGCATATGAATGTTTGGGATGACTTCCATAGTAAGTTTATTATGTATTCTATAAAGCAAGATCATGTGTTCATCTAGTCAGATGTATTCACAGCCCACAGGACTGTATTGACTCAATTATTGTTTGAACAGAGGGCATAATTAGCGAAAATATTTAATCTCGATGACATTTTTGTGTGACAAAGAATATACTACAATCCTTCTAAGTTGTGTTAGTCAATAAATCTTACCCTTACAGATTTTGTCATACTAGTATTCACTAAATTTTTTGAATGAAAAATTTTCTGTAACTTCTAGTCTCTTGGTCTAGCTATTTTTCTGTGGAACTGAAGAGTCTGTATTATCTGCATTTGTTGCCCTATATATCATTACTTACAGAGGGTGATTAAGTCACTTTACAACATGGTTTTGGGCTTCTAAATAATTATTATGGCTGTCTTCTGAAACTTCTCCATTCACAGATTATAACAATGCACTACTACTGTGGCCATTCTTTCACTGGGATGCCAAGAGTTCATCCCAGCAAGTGCCACTTGCTGCTCTTTACTGCTCCTTGACAAGACAGAGTTCCATATACTGTATATACCATCTTCAGTCCTTGACCTTACATTAGATCCATACTTTTCACACACTTATTTTACTGATTACTCAGTGTTACAGTATGATCTGAACATCTTTCTGATTGGTTGATTATACCGTCACTATTTTGTTACATTTAGATTTTATCTGTGAGAGGTTATGATTTTTTTAAAGATAATTGGTGAAACTATATGCATCAAGGACTTATTTATTATGGGGCCCAAAACAAACATACGCATGCACAAGAATGTTTTGTTCATTACACAATATAACTTATTTAACTACTATGGCAATCTCAACAGCTACAGGAAATCAAATGCAATTATTATACTATAGCATGGATGGAAAGAATTTCTTTACCTGCAAGTCTCAAATCCAAGTTCATGAGCTTTCTTCAACTGCTCTAGTGTTGCCAAGGTACTATTGAGAGCTCTGCAGAGTTCAACTGCTTCAGGCCGTGTGAGACTGTAGCGACCATTTTTCTCAACATGAAAAACTCCTCCATATCTGCAACTTACATTGAATTCTGTTATCAAAGGAAGAGAAAAAAAGGTGTTACAAATTGTTAGACCTAATATTTCACTGAAGACCTGGAAATTATTTATTTTCAAGTACAGTGCTGTCAATGCATACCAGCAAGAAGCAGCAGCTACCATTCATTCAGCAAAAGCTATTAAAAGGCTAAATAAAAACTATATGCATGATCTACTTGAGAGAAAAACTAAGTTAGTCTGAACTAGAACATTATGTTGTTAAATACCACATGAAAGATAATCTTTAAACTCTTCTTACTCAGCCTGCTGGGGCTGATAAATAAGTGTCAAATACACCCTATGTAAGAGTTCACATGAATTAATTTCTTGCCACCTGTTCATTTATCTTGACAATATTTTTCTCAATTTTGAAAGCCTTCTTGCTGAGTTCATGCTCACACACAAACATCTTACTGCCAACTCATGCCAGAGTTTCAGTACATACTGTGGTAAGCTTATTTAATGCTAAAGGAAGTCTTAGATGGATTTTAACTTAATAAAACTGTTTGCACATGGAAGTAACTTGCAATGGCAAACTGAGGATAAAATAAAAAAATAGTTTATACAGTTATGTTCAATTTGTTTTCTGGCCTTAAGCCTGGCAACCCTGAACAAGCAGTATTTGCAAAGCCTACATGAGAGGAGCACCTCATGTAAATCACTACAGACACTGAATGAAAGGCATAAGGGCTAGAGGCTTTGAGGATATCATCCTCCATTCATCTTTATGTTAAAAAGATACTGTCTATACAATGCAACAAATACAGTGGGAAAATTGTATCATCCAGGGAAAGTCTGTGACTGATAAAATGAGAGGAAAAATAAATATTTAGTTGTCATCTTTTTTTAACAGAAGCAGCTAAAAAATAGATGATGATGATAATAATAATAATAACAGTACAAATAAGAATATTCATGTGCATGGAGAAAAATGGGGAAAGAACAGGACACTTAAAAGCAAGATGAATTAACTTTGCTTCTGCCTCACCTTTCCCTCAAGAGAAAAAAAAAGCAGTTACAATTCCAGACTAGAATGACAACCGCAAAGCACACTTAAGAGGAGTAGCCTATTATTCCCAGTGAAGAGAGGAGCATGACTCATTTTTATCTTAATTTTAGTTGAAGTTCCATGTGCAAGAAAGGGAAAAATAGACTAGTCTTCTCCAAATATTAATAGGGTGTGTCTGTATCATCTATTTGAAGAAAAAAAAAAAGAGGACATAACTGTTTTTCTAAAATACCTGAAATTTAATTTGTGCACATTTGCCCTGACACATACTGTGTAAATGAGCAACTTTCATAATGTAATTTTTGCTTGACAGTCTATTTTCCTCTATAGCATGAATGTGAAAGCAAATGTTAGTAATCAAGGCATGCACTCTTTCTTCAATTACTTTTGTTCGTTGGTAAACTGACGTTATTCTGTGTACAGTGTATCTACTAAGCGTAAACTGCTAGGAACGTTCCTTTACATAGCTCACAGGAAACAATCCGGGAGATAAAATAGCAGATTAGACCCAGACTGCATGATGTGTGAGAAGATAATCGTTATTCATAGCATAGGTAGGACTCCAATGGTATTGATGTTTGCTTGTCCAAAGGAGCTCAAAAGCTGTGCACCCCATCTTGAATACTTTTAGCACAGGCAACAAAATGAATCATTATAGTTACTTGGATTGCCTTTTCACAAAAAGAATGTAGAAAACAATCTCTTCTCCCACCATCCACACCCCTGTCCCTCCCAGTCTTTTGGCCAACAAAAACATTTAATTTACACTAATCAATATACATTGCAGAGCTGTTTAACAGTCTTGTTGACTACAGTTCTTAATGTTTATATTATCATATGTTATTAAAAAACATCAAGAACACATAATTTTCACATAATTTTCACATAATTTTTTGTAAAATTTATGCAAGACTAACATGTTTTCTCAAAATGCCTTTTTGTTTGACACAGTTGTTTTCTTCTTCCAGAAAAAAATTGCTCTGTTGAACTTTCTCTGATGACAGACATGGCATAAGAGGTTTTCAAGGCAAGAATGAGGAACCTGTGTGGAAGAGGACACTAAGAAATACATTTTTATTTCCTGAGGGACTTAATGTCTTGCAACAGGGGTGAGTTTCAGTAAGTTCCCACACGTGATTCTGAAATTGTGACAGTCCTCCCCACAAGTGCCAGATGCAGATGTGCACAGCACTGGTCCTGGGAACAGCTGATGGGCTTGACACCTTCTGTGGCCACATTCCTGACTGAACAGCACCCTATGCTCAAAACTCATCACCACATGTACACAGTGTCACAGCTGTAGTCAACGAACTACAGGGTGCAGATCCCAATAGATATTTCCTTATGACAGCACAATGAATAGCTGCTCTGCAGAGAAGCTTGTGGCCCTTCTGCCACTCCCTGACTACTGCTATGGGATGGAGCTGCTCTCACAGCTGCCAGGCAAGTGACTTCTACTTTGGCTACAAATATTTCATATTCAAAGCCTGACATTATCTTGGAAGTTCTTCAGTCAGTACCTGTATTAGGCATAAATGGTCTGGACAAGAAAAAGGCTTCTCTTTAGTTTTTCCTTCTTAAGTCTCTCTTCCCTGTAGACCAAAACAGGTCTAAATTTGTTAATAATGAAACATACTCTGTAAAGCCCAAGACTTAAAGCTGGAGATCAGATCACAAAGTTTTTGATTACTTAAACGTAACAGGCTCAGTGATCTTGAAGCTAGACTTGCTTGGAACATCACCTTTTCTGATAACTTTAGGCTAGTTTCTGAAGAACTTTCACTTTGAAAGCAGATCCCACATAGACTTGCTTTGGGTGGCATTTGAGTACAGTTAATCCTCGAGCCACTGAATTATAAAGTGACGTTCACTTTTGTTCAGAGTGAGTTGATTTAGCTGTCATCAAACCTCAGTCCATTCATGGTTTTACGCACTACAGTATATGCTCCATTAACACCTGGAGATTCAGTCACAGTCAGAATTCCACTTAGAGAGCCAATTCCTTAGACTGCAATTGTTTAAAGAAATAGGTTTATTTACACAAACAGGCTTAATGGAACTACTTGTAGGCTACATGCCTACACGTGCTTAGGCTGGATCTCCCAGAAGTGTCCTGGAGTGCAGTATCAGGCTTATTGCACATGTGCTGCCCAACTGCACTGTATGCCCACACAGGAGGTCTAAAGCTCCCAGGAAGCCTTGCTCATGCAGTGTGAGAGACCACGTGGGTGTCCAGGAAACCCCAGGCAAAAATGTGGCAATCCAATTCTCAAAACTGGGTTTGAAGCCATCCAATTCGCTGGCACTGTGCCCTAAAGTAATGCTGAGACAGCATGTTTGTTTTTACTTTGATGATATCTTCTACGCCTACTATTAAAAATGTACCATTTCTATAGCATAAACACTCTGTGCATGAAGCGGTGAGTATGGAAAAAGGACTGCAGCAGTACCTTAAATTCATACCATATTTCACAGTCTAAGCAAATTGCATAAATACAGCATCTACTCTTTGAAGACAATAACTAACACATTTTAAAAATGACAAAATACAAATACAGAGCATACTACCCAGAGCTGTCTGGGAACACAGCATTTTTACTTCATAGTCTCATATTTTACTGTCCAGACAATGGGGACCCTTAATTGAATTAATGAAAAAATTTCTAATCATATCAAATAGAAAACTTATCAAAAATAAAAGATGGGGTCTAAACTAAATTAATACCTTAAATTCCCTTTCCCATGCTGAGCCCTATAGACTAATTTTGAGTTAAGGAAGAAACATGATTCTCAAATTCAAATCTAAACACATATTCTATCTTTTCCCATAGGGCAGGAAGATGAAATTTATTATTAATTTAATATTAATTTTATATTGATGTTACTTAACTGGCTTTAACACAATTATGCAAAAGATGGATTTTTACTCTGTTTCAAAAGACAAGGCAATGCAAAACTCATATAGTGTGACAAACTATTACTGATCCCTTTAACCTTCTTGAAGCTTCAAAGGAGCTGATTCAGAGTGGACTTACAGTGAAATCGCAAAGAGCACCCAAACCTTCCCTCCTGCCCCCTCTTAGAGTTGTCTGCCTTTGGGTGCTGACAGGCCACAATCTTTCCCTGACATCCACAGGATTTGCTACAGCTGTTTAGCAACAGCTCTTTAAAAAGCAAAAAGTACTAAACATGCCTGAATTGTCATCATCGTTTATCTCATACAGACCATGAGATTGGGTGACACAATCCAAAATCATAGAATGCCCCTAAGTCTGTGCTGAGTTTTATGAGCATGGAGAACATTAACTTTCACACAGGGCATTTCTCCCCATCTTTTGGGGGATTTCTGATGTGCTGTCTCAAGCAGCTGGATGCAACCCTTTCTCTGCTATTGCCATTCACAGATATAAACCAGGTTCAATTAATACTTGTCAGCCAAAATCGCTAGCTTCAGTTCTCCAGCCAGTTTGCTAGCTAGAGCCCACTGGTGGGACAGAATCATCTCAGGCAAACTAAAGAGCATTGTCCTGTCACGGAAGTGTGAGTTACACCCTGATTATTAATATGAGAGGCTTGTTAGAAACTGTCACAGTAAGAAGCCAGGTGCAATTTCTATTTCCACCCTGATTCTGCAACCCTTATGCATAATGAGTAACACTGACTCATGCTAACTCTTCCCATTGGAGTTGATCTTCCATAAAGATTTTTGGTATATGCATATTTCACGCACTACTCCCTGATTTTCATTGTTCCCATGGAAGGAAAAAAAAAAAAAGAGAAAAAAGAGAAAAAAAAGTTATTTTAACAATTGCAAAGATACATCAAAGCAAATGAAGTGGAGGATTTGCAAAAACCCTGCCCACTGAAACGCCAATGTGTAGCAGAATACTTGGTAACAGACTTCTCGGTAAAACCACAGTCTGAATCACATGGCAACGAGGAAATGTTAGTGTGCTGTTTTCATGGGGATTTTCCTTTTCAGTTTGTGGTTCAAGATGATTGATAAGTCACCAGAATGTGATAAACTGGGTCTGACAACAGGGACAGAACTAGAGGTTTGAGAGTCGATACAGTTTTCATCTGTTTCTTTTAATATAATATAGGATTTACATTTATTGTAAGAACTTCATTCTAAATTTATTAAACTTATTTCAAGTTCTAGGCAGATATACGTGCATAAATGTTTCCTTATAATCACAGATTAATGAATTTTGTATTGACACTCCTGAACAGGAACAACCATTAGCTTAGTACTGATAGCCATATTTTGAATATTATCACTTGTTTTAAATGCATGCTAGTAAAGAAGTAGAGAAAAGTGACATACTGGAAACAGATGAAAATATGTTTAAAAGAAAATTCTAGTACCAAGATGCCCCTCCAGGTAAATCTAGAAATTGGCCCATATGAGTCCTAAAATCTGAGGAGGTCTGAACAGTCCAGGTCTTGTCTCTCAGTTCAGACCCATCTCCAGTTATGCCTGGTTTTTTAATTTTTTTTTAGGAAAAATCCTTCATGGCTAAATAAGAATGCATATTTTACTTCTGACTTGAGAAAATTCCCTCTGAATACAAAATTTCCTATGGGATGGATTAATGAAGCATTTTAGGATCCAAGATATTTTGTCAACGTATACACTAAGTTAGCCCAATTACTGCCATTTTTTACATCTGTGAGAAATTAAATGTACAAAAAGTATAATTCAGTGATTACTAAATACACTATGATACACATGGGCCTGGGAGGTATTATTATTTGCTGAGTATCCCAAGTTTTTTTCAGTTTATTAGTAAAAAACTTCATTCAAACAATTCTCAGCCCAGGCAACTGTTAACAGGATACAGAGGCTTTCACCTTTATGTCAGAAGCTGGACTGAAGCCCAAGTCAGTGATGAAAACCACTGGATAGCTGTTTGCTAGGTTATGCAAAATGATTCATTAGTCCCAGCCACAGTCACTAATAGACACGTGTCGACATCATTAAAACACACCTATATTTGAATCCCTTAGGGCTTGATGAGGAAAGGAAAACTGTGCTGGGAAAACAGGACTCAAAACTAGGATGACTACACACTGATCAAAATTTAGAAGTCAAGTTCTGCAAGATCCACATGAATTAAGCAAACTTGTGTCTATGCAGCTAAAAACCTTTACCATCCCAACAAAAAAGCACCAAGGATTAAGCAACATGTATAATCATTCAGTATGGCTGAGTGCTGCTTTTGTGTTCTCCCAGTTATAATATTCTTGTTCTGCCAACCACCACTCTGAAGGGTAGCTAAAGAAATCTGGAAATAAGCCACCTACACCATAAGCAAGGTTTTTCCAAATAGTGACAGTGAAAGTAAGTCTTCACAAGTTCTTGGGATTTGTCTGATGAAATAGTTTCTTTAGAGTACTGCCAAGTTGTGAAACCTACAATGATTTATAGGAAATATATTTCCAGATTTAGTGTGAATAAACCCTATGTTTGGCTTTCAAAGTATCCCTTGTGGATACTTAAATTAAGCAAATCAATGGGTTTGGTTTTGAAACTGCCTTTCACTCTGAAACTAAAATAGTTTGCATAAAATAATTTAAGAAAGTTAAGTTTAAATGTTTATATGGTTGCAATACACGTAAATAGTTTAAGGTATCCAGACCAAAGTTTCCCTCTTGATTTTTTTAAATGTTGTATTTTCAGTTCAATTTGGCATAAAATAGATGTTCTGAGCCTTCAAAATTTTAATGGGAGAGAAAATCCCACATAATTATATCCCTAACAGATAGCTGATATTCAGGGAGGAAAAAATTCTCTGCACACCTGACTTTTTAAAGACAGTGAAATCCTGGAAAACACTTTCAAAGGAATTTACCTGCATGTTTGCAAGGAGTTCCTGCTACAAATAGAGACAACATATTCTTAGTAGTTGGGTGTGGTGACAAGAAAGTGAAGATGACTCTCCATAGATCCACAGGTATACAGTCAGACCTTTCTTTGAAGTAGTGCCTAAGCTGTTTCTACTACACAGTTATTTTTGGGTACCTAGTAATTCAGTCTGAAAAAGTAAATTACAGTGTAGCTTCCTCACTTTCCTGTCTGTTGCTAACTACATAAAAAGTCATGAGATAGCCATGCTAACCTTGAGGTCCAAGTGGGCTGAAGTGGATCTCTGCACTGAAGAAGAGAGATGTGGCTGGAAGTATACAGAGGCCAGAGAGGGATACACTTCTAAATAGCTGTGCTTAATGAATATGCCAACTGGTCACTAAAGTCATTTTATCAGTTTACTGATGGGGAAAAAATCTTCAGTCTCTTAATTGATAGCTCTCCTGGTTACTAATTTAAGCAAATGGCGATGGTAGTGGCACTATTAATAAATCAAGCATTCAGAAAGTCACTCAAAATATGAGTAAGTACAAGAAATATGCTTCATTCCTCAGTAGTTGCTGTAGGAAGACAAAAAGGCTGCTAATGCATCTTCCACACATACTTTATCTGCTTGGAAACGGTTGCTCTGGTAAACATCCTGAGTGAGCCTATATTGTGTCATCACTTATGATAAACTTCCTTGCTGCTGACATTAATATTAGTCTTTTTGTAATAGTTTCACTCAGTAGGGAGTTGAAAGTTTTCAGACTCCACTAGAACATGGTACAGCTGTGCATCACCTCAGGGGAAAAATTGCAGGCAGTGAAATCATAGTCTGCAATTAGTTATCTGATATGCACCCCTCAAAATAATGAAAACATAATCATCATTGTTGATACTAGGAGAGCTGCAGGCTGTACAGTGAGCAGGCTAACCCCAAAGGCTGAGTAATAAGGACTGTCACGAGAATCAGTTGGGATCCGTTCCATGCAATCCAGGTGAAGAAACATACAAGAAACAAAGCTGGTGAATAGTAAGTGAAGTCTGATTTTCACTGTTTGACTGATTTACTTATTTGGGATAAAAGCAGTTGACACACAGAGTTGCTCAGCACACAGATCCCCAACCTGGAGCCCAAAGGGCCTTACGCTTGTTCCCTACTCTGTCATTTATCCAAAGAAAGAAAGGAACCTTCAGAATCCTTTCAAAAGCTCTGAAAGCCAGCCAGTTAAAACAAAGATAATATTTCTCTGGTAGACGTAGTAAAAAGAGGAAGGCTGTTAGAATATGCCTCACAATGTAAGACATGATCTATAGAAGTCCAAGGGAAAGATCTTATGCTGCCTTAAATCAGAGCAACCTTCTGACGATGGAAAAGAACAATGTCACACCCACTACTCCCTCTGTTTTTTCCCTAATACAAGAAGGGCAGGGATCCCATAGCCTGTAACCAGAATGCCAGCAGGCCACTTCTCCTGGAATTTTTGGTGGCAAAATGTTTCCATTTTCTGGACTCTATATGACTCCATACATCCATATACTAGAGTTTCAAGAATCTTGAGATTTATACTGAAAATACTGACTAGCAAGTAACTTTCCTAAGATGTATCCAGGTTATTTGTACCCTAAGCTACACATGCAGTTAAATTTTGTTAATAATATTTAGTCTGAATTTTGAACCTTTTGTAACTGATTTAGTAAAAAGGTATGTTTAATAACTAGAGTTTGCAATTAATATTAGAATGTACACAAAGCTGATGCTACCACAAGCATGGTGGGAATAATGATAAGCCTTGGGTTTAATATATTTTTCCTATTTTTTTTTTTAAAGAGTTTATTTAAACTTAACAATTAATGAGAAGCAGTGACTATTCACTTGCCTGTGGGAAGAATGGGAAAGAGGCATTGGCAGCATGGCCTTGATATTCTGTGATTTCAAATACTACAATAAATCCTACATCTATTTAGGCAGTGGGAAGTGTAAAGGCCTTCTATTACTGCTTGCATGCAATCCTTCTCAAATAGTGAAGCATCACTGTCTCCCAAAAGTGTTTGGAATCATTGTGAAGCCAGTCATTTTGCTGAGATGCTTGCTGATTCTAAAAATCTATCTTAATATGATATAGCTGGATTTCACAAAAAAGATCTAGAACTAAATCAATGTTTGAATGGCAAATAATACAGTGGCAGACCTCAATTCAGGTACAGTGAGTTTTATGACATGGGCTTCATTTTCAGCAAGAATCAATTCAAACAGCAAATCAGGAATATGCAACCTCAGTAAAAAGAAAATCCTATGGCTACTAATTTATTATTAATAAAGCACCACAATATTTTTTCTCCACCGAGGGTATTACTTCACAGAATATTCTGAGTTGGATGGTGCCCAGAAGGATTGTCAGGTCCAACTCTTAAGTGAATGGCCCATACAGGGATTGAGAACACACCCTTGAAGTTATTAGCACCATGCTCTAACCAACTGAGCTAATCTCAGGGTTAAGTATTACTTATTTGAAACAAAATTCATCAAGGTATTTGCCAAGTGCACTAGACAAAGTATCTGTCCAGGACATAAGAGTACAGACTGGGAGAAGAACTCATTGAGAACAGTCTTGATGAGAAGAATTAGGTTTCTCATGGATGAAAAGCTGGACATGGGCCAAGTGTGTGTGCTTGCAGACCAGAAAGCCAATTGTATTCTGGGCTGCATCAAAACAGTGGTGGCCAGCAGGCTGAGGGAGGTGAGACCCCACCAGGAGTACTGTGTCAAGCTCTGGGGCCCCCAACATAAGAAGGACATGGACCTGTTGGAGCAAGTCCAGAGGAGGGCCACAGAAATTATGAGAGCGCTTGATCACCTCTCCTATGAAGAGATGCTGAGAGAGCTAGGCTTTTTCAGCTTGGAGAAGAGAAGGCACCAAGGAGACCTCATTGCAGCCTTGCAGTACTTAAAGGGGGTTTATAAAAAAGGGGGAGAAACTTTTTACACAGGCAGACAGTGATAGGACAAGGGGGAACAGCTTTAAAGTAAAAGAGGAAAGATTTAGATTAGATGTTAGGAACAAATTCTTTACTGTGAGAATGGCAAGGCACTGGAATGGGTTGCCCAGAGAAGCTCTGGATGCCCCATCTCTGGGAGTATTCAAGACCAGGTTGGATGGAGCCCTGAGCAATCTGATTTAGAGGGTGAAATCCCTGCCCATGGCAGGGGGGTTGGTACAAGATGGTCTTTAAGGTCCCTTTCAACCCAAGACGTTCTGTGATTCAATGATGTCTCTTAGAAACAGCAGAAATAGCTGACACAGTGTGGAACCATTTTTCCAGGTGATCTGCTACCAGTCATTGCACTCAGATCTTATTTGCCTCTCTTGAACAATCTAAAAGCATGTCTTAGACACATCTGCTATATCAATGCCTGAAACTGCTAATTCATCTGACTCTTAAAACTACTTGCTCTGGGAGGAGATATTGGGATACCGCCCAATACAGAAATCAACTCAAGATACCAAACCACTAAGTTAGAAAGCGAAAGAGAGGCTTATATTAGACATGTTGCCATGACCATCACTGTGGATATATTTGTATCACATCAGGGGTGGAAAAAACATTGCCTTGAAACTGCTGTGAGTCAACAGCAATATGACGGTGACCGGTGTTGATAAAGTGGCTTGACCTGAACGCTATGAATAATAAACTCAGACAGATGACTGACACTGTTAAGAAATTCAGTGCAGGTCTGAAAAAATTGTTTGTAAGGGTGTTTCAAAAAGAGCATTTTCTTACATGGATTATTCATCTGAAGTAAGGATTGCATGGCCAGACTCAGTGAGGGATTGCCAAACAGTAACTGAAGAGTTTCCTGTTTTTATGGTAACAGCTTTCAGAGAATGCTCTGGTCCTTTGTGCTCTTGTTCACTTCTGATCCAGCAGAATAATATTTGCACAAGGACATTTTTC
This sequence comes from Sclerurus mexicanus, assembly GCA_013396755.1. Taxonomy (NCBI): domain Eukaryota; kingdom Metazoa; phylum Chordata; class Aves; order Passeriformes; family Furnariidae; genus Sclerurus; species Sclerurus mexicanus. Next base: position 100,397 of record VWZF01000639.1, on the reverse strand, counting down.
TTATGATTAATAATAATACTTTTTTCAGCTGAAATAGCTCTGTATGTGAAATCATAGCTGCTTTCTGAAATTGAAGCAAAAGAGGCACTAACCTTGTTGATGAAACACCAGGCTGGGACTTTGGAGAAAATGTTCTGTTTACAGCTACATTGCTTTCTCTCTGTTTCCCTACCTGTGAGGTTGGGATAAAATCACTGACTCCCAATGGGCTACAAAAATCGCTAATTACTATTTTCTGCTGTCAGCATGTTTGTCAGTTCCCTTCTTTCTCACTAGGTAGGAATATTTTTACTCTGTTAAATAATACTATATCTAGACTTCAAATATTAAGTTCTATGGCAATTTAAACACGTTAATCCTAATTCCAGCTGTGCTGAATATGTTGATGAAACCCACCAGATTAAGCAATAACTCCCTCTAGGCCATGTTATAATATTTATGTGAACTCCATGCAATGCAAGAAAAGAAACACTTCACAGAACAAAACTGCATCAGAGACACCCTCTCCATCTGAAGTGGTGCACTGAGAAAGCATAAGATGTCAAATCTCTTTCAAGAAAAATTCTTGTCCTTCTTCTACAGTAGTCATAAAAATTCAGCAGATTACAAGCAGAAGGAATACAACTCAGACATACGTCGGGGTCAAAATGTTTGAACGTTTAAGGTGCTGTAGGATGTAGTGAGGAGAGACCACTGCATTTTGTTAGTAATGCTCAGCTTGAGCTTTGAATATGTGGCTGTGTATCATCAAGTAGATGCTATCAATAAACACTCTTGTAGGTTATTAATGAATATAAGCCTTGCTGGGCCCAAGACTTTCAAGGCTGTGACTGCGCTATATTTATTAAATAGGACTATGACAACATAGAAGCATCTGAAGGAAATAACATTGTCTATAATTTATTTTTAAGAGTAGCCTAGACAGGTAAAGAGCTTGTTTAATTTTTTCCTCTGTTGCTCAGCAAAAGAAATGAATTAAAGGATTTATTCGCAAATGCATAATTTTGGATAGAAATTCTACTGATCTTTAAGGACATTGTTGCAACATTTTACCAACCCTGCATTGTTCTGTATGTAATATATTGTTTATACTAATTTATGATAGGTCTGGTCCCCATTGGCACATATATGAGTAACAGTAGTTGTTAAGAAATACAAAAGGAGAAGAAAAAAAGATCGCAAGCCTCAGAAAGATATACAAACTACTTGTTACATGAAATACCTGGATTAAAATATACTCTCATCAATGGATCAATAGAAAACAAATTCAAATTCAGTCATAGATCTTAACAATCTCCAAGTCACAGGATATGCCTCCTCCTGGAAAACCGGACAACTGGGTTTTTCTCTAATCCTCATGAATCCACAGAGACAGAAAATACAAGCACTTCTGCCTAGATATGCCCTGAAAAAAACCTAAATAACTGTGCTGATCTTACATGTCTATGATGCTCTAAGATTGCCCCTGCTTCATTGTTTCAAAAAAAACCAGTCAATGCTGTGCTCTGTTCAGTGTGAAGTCAAACAATATCACTGCTAGATAATGTGTGAGACTTGGCAGGTCAAAGAAATGTTGAGAAAACAAACCAAAGCTACTGTAATCTTTTCCCACCCAACAAGTAGTCAGGAAATAAAGCCATAAGAAAAAAAAAAAAGAATAGGACTGACTTAATAGAAATGTCAGGAGACGCAAAAGTCATCACACACTCAGAAGAGCTCTGCAACATTTTACACTACAGCAGTAAGCAAATGGATCCAGGGTTTTCTGAGGCAAGCCACAAAAGCAGGAAAGAAACTAGGCAATCACCATGGGAATGTGTCTCACATGCTCGAAACATCTGCCTATTACTACTTCTAATGCAAGAATTGCTAAGTGGATAACTGCCTGTCTAAAACCTTGGCTGTGCCCATTCAGTGATGAACTGGAACCACAGAGTGTCTCTTCCCAGTAGACTGTAAAATGATTTTGTTACGTTGTGGAAAAGAGGAGTTTGAAAGTCTAGAGCTCAACATGCAATCTCAAGAAGGGTATTTTTATTTTCAAGAAGAGTTTTTGCTCCTCACAAGAAGATAAAGTTACTCGTACTCATGTAATGTAAGAATGCTATCTTTTTAATACCAATTTCCTGAAATGACTGGATGCTCCTGCCCTACTAGCCTGATGTTAAACACAATTACAGTGTGCTACACAGCACGTCAGGCTGAAATAAAACCCCCTAAAAAATATGCACGAGTATTTTTTTGACATCTGAGTCTTCTCCGAGACCTGTCTCCTGAAAGAAGAATATGGTCTCTACATTTCATTTTGCCTGAGAATGCCTAAGCTGATGAGCAGAAGTTTTACTGGATCAAAAGACGAGTCCCAATGCACACAACTTCCTGTCACAAAGGGTAACAAGAGTCTATCAGATTTACTGGACTGCTTCAGTCAGATGTGCCACAGAGATGGGGATGTATTAGTGGGGAAAACAGTAAATAGGTATGAGAACCACAAAAAGTTGTTAAAAAGAAGATGTGGACATTTGAAAAATATACCTGAATACCACCTGGTTACACATAGTGGCAGCACAGTGATACTCAAGCTTCTCTGGACCTGTAAGGTTCTGGCCACATGGCCTTCTGGCATTGTGACCAGGTAGGTGGTCCACCTTCAGGTTAGAGACAGTGGGTCTCTTCTTGGATCCTCCCCTGACTTGCTAGGTCATTTTATGTCTCTCGGCATTTTGCTTTCCCAGAGTATCAAGCCTTTATGTACAAATATGTCCAAAATCTCAAGAAGACAGCTGGCAGTTATCACTAGGAAGTATTAGTTCAAATAGGAGAGAAACTTTACTAAATTTAAGACACCATTCTTCAGTGAATTTTTAAATAGATTTTAAGGTTCTTGAACATAAAGAAGTTTTGACAGTAGCACAAAATATGTAAGTCCTTCAAACATCCCTAATCATAAAAAGATAAGCCTTGAATAAGAACTTTTTAAGGAAATTCTACTTTGCATTTGCTTTTTTCCAAACAGGAACCAATTGCTATTGAGCCAAAAACATCTGCCAATCTTCACTGTGTATATAGATAGCAAGTACACAAGTAAACAGGATAACACCATCAGAGCAATAAAGAACATTTTATCTGATTATCATAGCACTGCTACTGGAGAAATTGATTTAAACAATATATATATATTTTTTCATTTCCATGTTCTAAGTGTTCCTATATACCAAATTTATGCATAGATATTATATAGGGACAGACACCAAAACCTTATATTTATAAATCTGAAGACTGATTAGCAAAAGGTGGTTTATTTTTTTTCTACACTTATATTCCCCTGTGAATGATGGAAAAAGGGAAGGACATTGAAATTAATGGAAGACACTTAAGCAGGAGGATGAAAAACAGGGAAGTGAGCGAAAGGAAAAAAGTAGTATGTGTTTAGGCCTCACCCTCAGTGTCTTCTTTATTAATGAATCATGTTTTCTTATAATTGGGAAATGCTACTTTCCCTTGAACATGCCCAGTTAACTACTCCATATTTCTTATGCATAAGTTTTATCCAGAGCGCCAGGATGGAGCTGGGAAGACGTGGCTGTCCTTAGCAGTGACATATTTTACCAATACCTCAGCCTCCTCATTCTGTGATAGGGACACTTCATCTTGTCTGTAAGATGTGAGCTGGCCGGTGGCAAAGTGGGTAAATCACTACCATCACAATCGGTCCCACAGCACTGCTGGACTATTGCATTTACATGCTGCAGAAAGAGCATCCTCCAGCCTGCTTGGTCTGTTTCGAGTAGGCATGTGGGCTCTGCTCTCTGAAAACAGCTGCAGCAATGCTGCTCTGGCATGCATGCTACCAATACCTTGCTGATAAGCCACCCTGGTGGCAAGGTAAGTTCTGCCAGAGAGACTGCCAAATTAAGCCTGGTGCTTGACTTTTAGACCAAGTATGAACAGCAATTTGCCTGCTGCCTGGATTAAGCTCGTTCACGCCTGCCCAGAGGGTTCTGGGTGCCACAGAACATACACTGAGCTTCAGTTAACCTCTCACTTCTGTATGGGAATCCTGCAAGAAACTATTCATTACAACTACCCACACATACCACACCCTGCTTCTTTACAGACACCTATCCATTAACAAAAATAACAATAAAAAAGCCCCCTAGGGAAATATACTTCTGAGAACCTGTTTTGCTAACATGCTGTCACTGTGAGACATACATAATTAATAAAAGCAGCTTTTTTACTATTATATGTTCTGTCAGAGTCAACATCTTATTTACGAAAAGAGGTATTTAGTGAAACAGACATTAATTGTGTAGTTGACATTGCAGGCTAATGCCCTTTTCCAAGGCAGCTGTCAGTCTGTACCCTGGCAAAGTCTTTTATAGCTGTCTCACATTGCTTTTGGAACAGTAACTATCACTAGCGGAGAGATGGAAGTTATACCACAGCTGCTGTATGTCTGACTTTTTTCCTCTTTTTTTTTTTAAATATACAACACAGTCTCTTAAAGCTTCCAGCTACTGAGCTAGGACAGACAACAACTGACTGAAAAGAAGTGAAGCAATGTATTTTTCAAACTCCAAATGTAAGTAAAATTTGGGTCTTCCCTGTGATTTTTAGTTTGAATTGGCATACCATGCTTGTGCTTCCCTGTTAGTAATTGCTAAAGCTGTAGATCACTCTTCATCTCCTTTTGGTCTTTTCTATTGTTTTTGTTTGTTTGGTTGCCTGTTTGTTTGTTTTTCTGTTTCACAGTATGAGAATTGAAGGTTATTGTATTGAAATAAGATTGCTGGATTGTATAACGTTGCCAGTGTTGTCATGCAGAGGAACTGGAAAGTCCCAAAGTCAGTGCTTACAAAAGAAAGTTCAATTATGTTCTTAATTGGAGACACAGACTCAAAAAATGACTTCAAGTTTCGTTAGGCAGGAAACAGTCATGGAGGTTTGAACTTTAAATTGCAATTAGCTGAACTTTCAGTCTGACTGGAAAGATTCTCCAAGGAAAACCCCTTTCTCTCAGTTGCCATTTCACATTACCGCCTGCAGACTCATTCATATGATGAGCTGCTCCGTCGTCCCTTGGGCGGGGGCAGCTCCAGCAGTCGCGGCAAGGGAGGAAAATCACAGCCAGCTGCTACTGATATTACTGCTGATGGACCGTGCCGAGACTTGTGATTTAGCGGGGAGGAAACTGATAAACGTTCAGGGCTGACATAATCTGCTCTGCCACCACTATTAGCAGTGCCCATAATGGCCACTGATAATTACAGTGTCTGATAGCTTTGAAATTATTATTACCTCTCTGAGAGTGAGAGGCAAGTGCGTGTTTACAGCTGACAGACTTCTGGTCTGGTCTGGAAAAGGACTAGCAGCTACACCAAACTGGCTTCACACTTACAATGATTGATAACCCACAGAGAATGGTTCAAACCACGAAGTATATCACAAATAAATCCTGACAGGTAAAGGCAAAGAGCAAAGCAGACTGCAGATGTGGTAGCATCTTGGTAGCAACTTGCAAGTTTGAACTTCTCTAGTTTAAGAATTCAGTTTAATGGTGAAAAATTAAATTTGATAAAGCATGCTCTCATATACCAGCTGATGCTAAAATACCATGTGTTTTCAACACCATTAATTGTTCCAGTAAAATGTTGTATTGTTTTCAAAGTAGGCAAGATTACTGTGGTGGGTCAAGTTCTATTTCACAGGCAACTATGTACATTTAGCCTTGGTCCTGGAAAAAGCAGTTTTAGAGGAGAGTTTTGCAGAAACCCTTCCCTTGCGCTCTGACATAGCATTTTCTTGGAAAAAGAAAACAAAAAACCACAAAATCCCCAAACCAAGCAGTGATTTATAAATAACAGAATACATGTCATATAATTTTCTATCCTGACGGTATTTTCAAATATTTATCCCTTTGTTCTGAAACAGAAATATGAGGCAAGAAGACCAGAAGGCAGATAGAGAAGCCTTTTTACAGCACCTTTGGAATTCCAAAAAACTTTTAAGTTCTTGGACTGATTTGCCCTCTCCTTATTAAAGAAGCTCTACATTGTTTTTTCTCTGCTTGTCTACAGCATATTTTACGACCAGTCAACTACATTCAGAATTAAAATCATCACATCTTTTCAACAAGTATTTTAGCAGTAATGAACTCATGTTGTTTATCTGTCTATCATCTCAAGATATCCTGCTGGCACATTCTTGATACCGTAGAACCTCATGCATGTATAGGTCGTAGACATATAACTGCAATATTCATGCTGTCTTCAAGTCAGGCCTATAAAAGTCATGGGAACTGTTCTGGAAAGAAAGATACTCAGCGCATGGATGAACATTTAGTTTAACCTTGGCTAGAGCTACTGGTGGTTTTAAAAGCATTTACTTTAAAAAATTCTTCCTCAATTGTATGATGCTATCTATCCTCATTAAGGCTTTTCTCTGACTTCCTGTTTTCAAGGTAATGGCTCTTCATTGTTGTGAAGAATATTGTGGTAAAGAATACCAGTAACTAAAGAATGGTCAAACATTTCTCCAAAGACTGCAAGACAATCCTCTGCCATGGGTTGTTGGCTCTGTGTGTCAAAGTATTTCAAGGGCAGTTATATAACCCTTCTACTAAACACTGATGGAAAGTTCAAGTGAACGCTAAAAAAGTCTAGTTACTTTGCATCTTTGGGAAAATAGCCAAGATACACACTGTAAGGACTGAGTGAAAATAAACTAGCACAAAAAGCTTCTTCAAACTGCTTTATTTACAAATTTACACGATAGATACATAAACCAAGAGGCAGGCAGGTCTCTTCTTCTGACTGACAGCTACAGTAACCCTGTCTCAGAGCTTTACTTTATAATGGGACTCTGGACAACCTCTCCAGTGCGAATAGCTAAACTCCTCCCTCCTCCTAGTAGACTCATTCTCCCTTTTTCCATTTCATCATTATTACTACTACTGCTTCTGTTTCAGCTCCTTCCAGTCTGGGGGGCAAAATTCTAGGATTCGCTTTGTGTTAATCAAGGAACACTTTGGCAGAAATATTTTTACAAATACATAAAGCTCACAGGAGAAAATCTTCCCCAGAAACATTCACCAAGATATCAGCAACTATAGCCTTCTACATCCAGACTTCTTAGACAAGAAAAGTCACATCAATACCAAGAGTACACCTGGCTCACATATCAGTGACAGTATGGTCGCAACAGCCCAGAACTCAGGACAAATACATTTTTCAGCTTTCTCTGTATCTGATTTTTCCTTCTGTAATCATGTTAGCAGTAATTCCAGGTCCTCTATAATTTCATTAAATTCTGTACTAAAAGAATCAAAATTTCAATTCAGGAGTTTCCCAACAGCAATGACCATTAATCTGTGTTACACAGTAAAATCACTGGCTTAAAAAAGAAAACACCATCATAAACTGCTGTTTTGAAGTCATTACTGACTACAAAGTCATGCTGGAATGTAGCTCATACCAACTAAAATATATTGTAGCTATAGTCTAATACCATACTGAGCCATTAAAGAAACTTTCCTGTGGGGCATATGTGAAGTTTGACATACTTTTAACTATGCTGAAGACCAGATTATGGGGCTTTCTGTTATGTCTCACTGTAATTGTACATTACTCCCGGAGTGAGGGCAGACTCTGGTTCATTAGGACACTCCAGGCAGCTCATAAAATAAAAATCTGTCGAGCAGTTGGTAAACAAATAATTATAATATTTACAGTGCACAAACTTGGACCAAGCCAAGATTTTAAATGCACCTCTGACATACTTTATTTATCAACAGTAGCCCTGTCCTTTCTCTTAAGGCTTCGTCTATACACCTGATCTTAGCAAGAGCATTTTGGTACAATGGACACACAATTTTAGAAAGAAAAGCAAAGAGGGCGCTTCAGCTATCACAGATGTGCTGGGAACTTGTTCACACTGACACACCCATCCACAGCCCGGCACTGCTGTAACCATTATAGAAGTATCCACTGCTGCTCAAACAAATTAGATATATATTTACCACACACAGCCCTTGGGTGACAATGGCCATGAAAAATGTATTTTTTTAGACTCCTGGAACTGATGAGTAGAAAAATAATGTAGAAGTGCAATTGTTATCCCTAACCACAAAATGCCTTGAGGCAGTGACAGCCACAGTGAGAGTCTGTTAGAAGTATGGTCATTTCCTTAAAACATGGTTGAGCCTGCACCATGTGAAATTTCAAAAGCTTGTTGTCCTTTTGGACATAGAATTTTTATTTTTTTTCCTCTGTATTAACATTCCATTTTTAAATACAAATATTTGAAGCACACAACCAAGCTACAGTAGGTTAAACAACTGAATTTGGTGGTCACTTCTAACCCCCTTTGTTCCCAAATCTCATCAGTCAGCTCCAACGAAACCTTAGAAAGTAAGAAACAAACATGTTTGGCATAAAAGCTCGCCACATTTCAGTCACAGACCACCGCAGTTTTGCTTCTGTTGAGCTGTGTCCCAGTGCAGTCTGTATTAGCTGTCGGATCAGCTCATGTGAGCTCCAGAAGGCAGCTGTTGTACGCTGGGAGAGCTGGGGGGGGTCACCCCATCCCACCCCCCGCCTTTTCCCTGCAGTCTGGAACGGAGCTGGGAGGGCAAACTAAGTGTGCAACAGCAGTCACATTGTCGAAATGAGCTATACCAGAGCCATTCTAAATTCCGTAATGTAGTTCTGTTTTTAGTTTAAACTTCGATTTAATGATCTACAATTTACTTTTTATAGATCTGGAACTGCCCTTTACAAGCAGTACACAGCTTTCTGCGATTGTACAGACCAGCACAACTGAGATTACACTTCTAAAGCATCTCTGATAACGCTTAAAAATAATAAAACTAGGTAGATGCAAGACAGCTGTTAGCTATCTAGCAGAAGAGCACTTGCTGTCTGAAGCGTAAACTTAACAATCAGGAGTGTTTTCATTCATAAAAAAAAACTTACCTGTTTCTGTTAGACAAAGCTTCAGCAAGCATAATCCAAAAGTTGTCCATAAGGAGAAGCTGGCCATTGTTTTCTTGGGACTGTTTTGCAAAATCCAAAGATCCTTGCAAGTTGCTGGAAGAAAAAAAAGCCCCGGCCGCGACGCTTGTTAAGCCTGCAGTCAATGAGTCTGAAGTCTGCTGCACTTTTTATTCTGATTCAAAGGAATCCAGTAATGACATAACTGGGAGGGGGAGCTCCATCAAAAGTCACACCCATATTGCAACAAAAGTTACCCAGCAGTAGGAGAAGGGGAGGGGGGGGAGTGTGGGAGGGGAACTAGTACTGACTAAGCAGCCACACTTGAGTTTTAAAGAGGCACTAAACCTCTTCTTCTTACACAAGTACAGTAAAAAATTATACTTATTGTGCTTGCAGAAAAAATTGTGTAATCTCTCCTGAGTTAGCTCAGAAACCCACTGTTTGTTATAAGATTTCCTTCCTTCGTTTTAAAATCTCTTCATTATTGCAAAAAAAGCACTCGAGTTTCTGAACTCCAGCAAAGCATCTATAACAGCCTAGATGTTGCCCAAAAGTATTTTGCTTATTTTGTCCCACTTCACCATTTTCTCCTTTTTTTTTCTTTTTTTGCAGTTCAGTTTAGAGCAAGTAAAACGCCTGCTCTGCAATGAAGCTTTCTGCAATGTTTTTGTTCATTGCTGGAGCATAACCTCACAGGCAGAAGGTAAGTTGAGGCGGTTCAGTCTCCCACAGCCGGTTCCACCCTTGGCTTCTCTGCACAGGCTGCTGTAACAAGAGTGGTAAAATAATGCCAGTGCCAGCAGTGATATTGAGAATTAAGGTTGATATTTTATTGTACTGATGGTATGAGGCACGGAAGAAATTATTCCTCCCATTCCCAATTCACAAAGCAGAGAAACGGGATGAAAATGTATGACATCTTTGGTGTTCAGACAAGGTCTCAGTTCCTGAGGGGCATATGTTCATTGCAGTGTGGGGTTTTATGTGACTCTACATGCCACACAAAGTCCCTGGTGAAAACTCAAAGGCCCCTGCAGATAAGCTAAAGGGGTGCATTAGCGATTTCCCGTGGTGCACTGGCCTCTCTGCAGAGCTGTGACAGTGGTTTGTGTGCCATGGAATGAGGGGTTCGTCAGGGATCACCAAAGCCAGCACATCTCACCTTCAACAAGCAACATGTGGCAATGACTGAGAGCCAGTAATGCCCTGATTTCAGTTTTCCTTGCCAAATTTGGAATGAATACTCCTATATCAGATTACCATTTTGTCCATCTTCCCACTTGAAAGAATTCTCTCATTAATTTTTAATCTCTGTGAACACAAACAATGGAAAAATACGGGTAGGTCTTTCAAGCCGCAGGCACAAGAAGTTCACACAAAGAGGTTTTCAGGACTCGGCCTTTTCTTTGACTTTTAACTTAGAGATGACTGGTTATCCTTTCCTCAACCAGCCAAATTTTGAGCAACAGGTTCCAACAGGCTTTTCGTACAGGTCTAGAATATCTGATGGGACAAAGTTAAAGTGAAAAATCTTTCCTTAAAACACAGGGAATCTGTTTATTAAGAAGCCAGCGACTTTGAAATTACAGTTAACCCCCATTTTTTCAGTTAATATACTACTTTTTCTTTTGAAAGAAATGGCTTCAAAAGCAATTAAAAAGCAATCTCCTATACACATTACTGTCTACATTAATGAAAAGAGAAATATATCTGTTAATTCCTGTACATTTATATCTATAAATATTTTGGCATCAAATACATGAATGAAGTTCAGTGGGATTTCAAATGCTGATGTGCAGTCAATGAATGTTTTAAATTTACTAAGCATATATTTGTCTTCAATTGCTACATTACATTAAAAATTCATAATGTGGATGAAACAGAAGAATTGAATATTTAATTAAAATGTAGTTAATTTTGAATATTATTTTTGATGAACGTAAATTACCTCTCTGTTAATTCCCAGTATTCATAATTATATAGAATTTTAAAAATGAAAATAAGTTTTCTTTGGCACAGGAAAAGGGAGAACACCATCCATTTCAGAGATGTAGGCAAGTGTTAGAGAAGCAAAGTCTTACTTTACAAGGAGTGGAAATTCCTAGTCTCTTCACAGTCTGATGTTTCTAATTCTAGCCCTTCTGACATCTGATTATCACTAAGGTGTTTTCTGTATACAAAATATTATTTGTTATTCATCTTGGACTTTTCGGTCCTTCTGAATGTGTTTGGTGGCAGTGGGTAACATTCCACTTCGGAAAGACTCTGTCTTGTTTGTTGCCCTTTGAAACTTGGCTAAGATGAGACACCTTTAGACCAGATGCATGAAAGTGCTTAGTACCCAATGCAAAAGGATAAGACAGATGTATGCAAGAAAAATAATTGATCCTGGTACATAATTTCATGTGATAAATCACAAAAAGAGTTAATGAACTGTATCTATATAACATGTAAGTTTTTCCATTTCACATTCCATCTGCCTGCTTGCACATCAGCCTAAGACACATTTGCATTCCAGCAAAAAAGTGACACAAAAATATTTCCTTCTTTCCCACCCCAAAATACTCAACATATGTTGGTCTGAGATAGACAGCAGACCAAATTTAGTCTGGCTGCAGGGCCTAATGCTACCCAGAAAATTTAGTCAAAGGAGATGTACCACTCTGGGAAAAGTGGTTTTGGGGTTTTTGATTGTTTGTTTGGATGGTCTGGTTTGGGGGATTTCTTTGTGAGAAATACATGACTTTTCCTTTAGTTTGGGATAATCTTAATACATAGGAGCAGAAAAATCCTAAAGCAAATTTGCAGCTGAAGAAATGCAGCAGAGCATCATTTTAAGTGAGACTATCAGTATAGTTAAATATTAGAGCTTTAGGAATTTGTTTATTCCCTTTGCAACAAGCAGTTAAATTACTGGCACCAAAAATTTGTAAAATAATTAACAATACCAAATGAATGAAGTTTTCAAAAGACAATGAAACACAAGAATAAAAAGGGTAAACCCCTGGCATTTTAAAAAGTGTTTTTCTGTGACACCTTTGACACAGTGAATACTCAATCTATGATGGCACAATATAGTACAAGAATACCAATTTAACTAATTTGTGATTTTATCACCTATGTGAACTGTAGTCAACACTAATTAATTTTGATAAAAGTCCTATTAGGGAGTACAAGTGTTGGTGACCTAGAAAAGGAAAATTCAAGACTTACAGTGATATAAAAAGATGTTTTTGTGAGAATTCTCATAGAGGATGAAATTCTGGCGTAGCTCAACTCGAAGACCAAAATTCCACTGAACTCAGTGGGACACCCTTTCCCTATAATTTATATTTGAATTTTTTTATGTGGACAGACAAGAAAATGAATGTATCTGAATGAACCTGTACTTATGATGGAAAAAAGGTATCAATGGAAATTGATTTCACTATCAAATGGGAACAATTGAAAGGAGGGTTGAACGGAATTCTGTTCCTGTGAAAAAAGCTGGTATTTCTTTTATGAAAACCAGAAATTTATAAAAAAGGAAGCTTCTAAGTTGAAATTTCTTTTCTATTACTAGCAGAAATACTTTTTTAAAAAAATAAAAACAATTTTCTGAACATATTTTGGTAAACATTTCAAGCTTGTTATGGGGAGTTGAAGAACATAGTCTTGGTGAATATAAAAAGCACACATCTTGTTAAGTAATTCTGGTCATGGCCATGTATTTTGCATAGACTACAGGTGATCTCTGAGGCTGGATGAAAATCATATTTGGGAGAGCAGGGAGGATTTTATACCCACTTATCCGTAATAGCAATAAAATAAGCTATTTGTAATAAGATTTCTTCCTTGTCCCTAGACTGCAATCTAGTTTCCTGCATTTCAGACTGGATTCAATTTCAGACTAGATTTAATTTCCATTATCAATACTGAAAACAGGTCTTGTAATGGAAATGGTTGTAAATGCTTCAGTGTGGCAAGTCTTGTACTGCACTCTTCTCTTGAGCTCTGAGAGCTGATGGGAAGGCATAAGAGGAGCCTGTGCTGGTTTAAGCAAGAAAAGCTGCTCTTTTGGCTGGAGGGCAAAGCACTCCCTTGGGAAGTTGAGCGCCCGGTTCTTCTCCCATCAGCCTTTTGTTCCTAGATGTAATTTACAGCCTGTGTCCTGCAGAGTTAGGAAGATGAACAATGGTTCCTAGTTGTTTACTTCTGAAAAAGGCAGCAACCCAGATTGGCACCTACTGTGTGGATTCATCAGCCTGTTTTACTGGTTTGCTCCAGATCCCTAAACAACTCACTAATCCAACACAGGCAAAAATCTTAAAGCTGGAATCACTCAAGCAGCCCTTAAGAAACTCTTTGCAGCAAGGTTTCTCCTGTGGTAGACTGTGCAGCCCCATCAGCTTTCTTGTTGCTAGCACCACCCCAGTGCACGTAGTCCCTGTCTGACCCACATCGCCCAGCAGTGCACAGACAGGAAAACACAGTACCAGTCCCCCTGGCAGCTCTAACACCACTATACCCAGGAAGTTACTACACTGTTGTTGGAGATGGAGCAGGGAACCTGCACAGAGCAGCTGCCACCAGCTGTCCAGGCATGCAGAGGGACACACAGAATGCATTAGTGACATTTGAGTCACAAGCAGCTGTGTAGGGGGCTGGGGGGATTACACGGGAAACCGAAGGGAGAAGGGAAGACACATGTTCTCTATAGGTGGTTTCTGTCTGTCTCTACCCCTCCTTCCTCCTGGTAGGCCTTCCCAGCACACACCATGTAAGAAGACCCTGGAACCGATACATCTGACCATGAGCTGTCATCTTTGTGCTAAGCATTCTCTATTCCCAGTTTAATTTCTTCTGTTTGTTGTTACACAATACGTAAATCAAGCTTATGCTAAGCCATTTCCAGGATATACTGTTTTTCTCCTCCCCCACTATCCTTCCGACTGTCTCTCCATTTTCTTCCTTTTGATTTTGCTCCTTGACTTCTGGTTTGACTTTCTCATCTCCACTCATTTCTCTTTTTTCTTCGCTCCTTTCTCATCCACTCTACCTTCTATGCAGCATATTGGAATTACTAAATAAAACACTTAAAGCCCAAGAAAACCAAGTGAGCTTTAAAAAACGCAAACATTCATGCCACTCAGGAAACACTTCATATTTGCATAACCAAACTGTTACCTGTAACGTACAGATAAATACTTAAGGGCTCTTCTGCCTAATATGAACCTGATCAGAGCTGTTCAAAGTCAAGGAAGGGTTTCTACTGATTTTGAGGAATTTTGAATCAAGCCAGCTGTGAACAGTGTTTGGTTCAGTCCCAGTGTCTGTATTATAATAACTTTTTATAATGTGTTATGTGCTTCCCCTGTATATCTACAATCTGAGAGGATAGAGGGATTGCATCAGATATATAGGCACGGATAAAATATTTTCCTATCCAAAGAAATTATACCCCAAATTTTAGTCAAAAACAATTTCTGTTCATGTCAGATCTCTTTGTGCTGGTCTTGCCATAGCCACATTTAACATAGCCACATTTAGACTGTGTCTTAAACATAGCAGTGCGGGAATGAATAATTAAGCCTGTCTTTTTCAGCTGCAAGAACACTAAAACCAGACCTGGTCTGTATATAAACAGAAACTTACTGGATTTCAGTAGTCTCTGTGTTAGTTTTATGATCCCTGTCAGAGGTGGAAGGGAAGGAAAAGCATCCTAATTTTAGACCATAATAGGCATGTTTGTTTTTGGAGGCAAAAATTCCAGCTGTTTCCAGTGTCACTCTAGGAGGGAAGGTGCAGGTGTGTGCACATCATACGATGAACAGGGTGATGAGACTGACAGGCCTAGCAGGGCTAGGTTTTCAACTGCTAAATTCTGGGTAAAATACACACAAAGCTGTCTGCCCCCCTTATATGGTTTTAGGGGATGGATTGCTACAGCACTAGCATCTTCTTCCTCAAATGGGCAGGCCTTTTGCCTTGGATGTGCAGAAATCAGCAGCAACCAATATTTCTACCAACCACCCCCACCCCAATTTTTTTCCTTAATAATGAGGTTTAAACAGCCAGGAATCAACGAACTTGGTTCCTCCTGGTGCAACGACAGCAGTCTGTTTCCTAAGGTTTGATCCTTTTCTCCTTGGCATACCCAAAGCCAGTACTGCTGTCCCCTTGAGGTACACTGGAAAACAGGGAACGTGAGGAGGTGTCTCAAGTCTAAATAGCACCATGTGCTCCTCCATGAGTGGAGAATGCATAAGGCAGGAAAATCTTGTCTTCTGACCTGTTTTCCCCTTGGAGCTTAATTTCTGAGCTCTACATAATGTTTGTTGGAATTGTCAAAGTTAAAAACCCTATTACTTCTGAGGGAAGTTGTCTATAGTGTAAACAAGCAAAAGAAGATAATTTTGGGTGACTGCAGGCAGAAGTTTAGTGTGAATCTGGGACAGAGGCACAGAAGAGAGATTTCACAGAATTAGTGAGACAGAAACTGCTTTTGCAGATTTCAATGTGCCTGAATTTCTACTATAAAAATAGATGAGGGGGAAGCTGAATGTTGTTACAACACAGTGAGTTTTTCTTTGAATTGGGAATTGCCACACTAGACTGCACATCCACGGCTAACTTCACAACTTGGCTTAAGTAACAGCATTTTAAAAATTAAAAATAAATACTCATTTGGGATATTATTACATAGTTGATAAGAGTTCGGTTATGGATTAAGTTTCTTTCATTAGAAAAAAATCCATACCTAAAACAATACAGCTGTGTTTGAGAATGTATCTCTATTACTGGCCAAAACCTGATATCACTTTGGTTTATTTGCATTGTCTTTGTTTTAGTAATATTGAATGACAATACCAAATTTATGAAAAAAATATTACCTTGAATATGATTTTGAAAATGTGCTTACATTCAGTTGCAGTCCTTTTGGATTGCCTTTTGAGGGATGTTTGAGAAGATCTATCAGCAAGAGATACTAGCCAGACAGAAATTCTGTTAAAAAAAAAAAAAAGAAATTCAGTGTTTTATGCAATTGCAAATTACAAAATTTGCATTATGATGATGATTTATATAAATACAATAATCATCAAATTACACAGTATCACATGATCATCATTGCTAACCAACCCCATATCATCTTCTGGTTCCTGAATACTACTTTTTCAGTAATTTGTGATTCATTGATAAAGATTTGTTCAGGAATTCATCAGATTCCTCAAAATAATGTGTCTCTAAAATATTTGCAATGTGTTCACAAAGGTTTAATTTGCAGAAATATACAACTGGCAATAAATAAAGTATTATGAGTTATTTGTTCACCTTTAAAACATTTTTCATATTGTCTAAATATTTTGCTGAAGTGTTGGAAGAATTAAGCAGGTCATGTCTGAACAGCTTTTGGAACAAGTCAGATCTGGAAAGCAATTGAGACTCATTCAGATGTTAAAGTTTCAGTCAACTTGCACTGAATTTACAAGAAATTATCTGTGTCTGACTCATCTGAGATTTCAAAGATATGATACAAGAACAAATTCAGTGATATAAAAATGGATATGAGAATAGCAAGAGAACCTGTAATTTATCTGCTGCCCATTGTATCTGAAGTCTCGTCAGTAAAAAGTCCCTCTTCCTATCTTTTGTAAGATACATTAAGATAAAGAAGTTTATACACATAAAGATTTAGTGAGATTCGTACTCCACTCAGTTTGTTTTTTATAACCAACCCTTTCATAACTGTCTCAAGAATTTGATGAAAATTTCCCCTAGGGGGATTGGTAGGAGAGGCAGAGATAATAGAAGGAATAAAAAACCTCTTCTGTTAGTCTGATAGATCTGGAACTATAACAAACTCTGCACACCACTACGTAGCAAATAGGTACTGCTAGTCAATCCCACAAAAAGAGTATCACACTGAACAGTTGTTTGAGAGTCTTGAGACAAAATGGAATGTGTTGAGTGCACTCCAGCAAAGATTCTTTCCCCTGCACAGGAGGAGAGTCACTGTTTGGTATTAGCTAGCACAGGAAGGATGGATCAACATCAACATCAACTCTTACAAATGTATTACTCCCTAAGTGATGAATTATACAAACCATATCTCAAGGGCCATAGATGTGAGATAGACAGGCTATGAATGTTCAGGAGTCTAGTTCAAATACAGATATAAGGATACTGAAGCTTATCTCAACTATTTAAGGATTCCTTTTTAACTTCTCCCTCCTGTATTCAAATTCAGTTATTCTGTCCTAGTCTAGCTAGTTTTTCCTCTCTTCTTAATCACACCTTTCTGTACAGACAGATATCTGAAACTCAGTTCACATAACCTAGTCTTTGCCGAACTTAAGAATTCCAGAATACTTTGCACTTTTTCTAGCTTTAGAGAACTAACTGAAGCACTCATAGAAACCTGAGAAATAAAAAGGTAAAAATATACCATACACTGCTAGTCACATGCAGCAAGAAACCCTGAGAAGGTTCAGACTACATCCCTCAAAAGATTACTTATTTCCTTCCAAAATATGAATGTCTTGTAGAGGGCAGAGCAAATCCTTTGCACAATATTGTTGTGTGAGAATATCAGAGAATAAAAATATAATTTTTCTCTTACTGCAAAGAGAGGTTAGTGTTAATTATTCTGATTGTGATTATCTGAAAGAGAATGCAACCAAGACTATAAAACTAAACACACCTATGAGTAAGACCAGAGTATTAGATTTTACTGGGTTTTTTTGCCTAGGATGTGGAAGACACAAATTTAAGTCCTTTATCTGCTATAAACATTTTAACCACAAATGCTGGTGGACATTTGGTCCCCTTAGCATCTCTTAAGCATTCACATTTAAGTTGCTATATTTTGCTTAGTTAGGGAGATGGGCCGGAGAGAGAAACTGAACCTATGGCTGATGGCTTTGTTTGATGCTCTTGTGGGAGAATTGAAGTTCTCCTTTCTTCAGAGGGTAGGCAGTTCAGCATGTATTTGCACATCTGCATAGCAAAGACAGCTCTAGCCTGCTGTCAGCTGAGCCTGCTTCAGAGCTGAAAACATTGTAGCCTCAGTTGTTTGGCATTGCATATGAGCTAATTAGCCTTGCAGATAAACCTAACTAGCTAGGGCCAGTTGCATTCTGGTAGTGATCTATGGCTTTCAGGAACTCACATCTTTGCATAGCTTGTAATTATGTGGAAGTACCAGCTGGGTACATCTCTTCACCCTCTTCTACTGTACACTGAAGTTGTGTCCCTAGTCCCTTGAGGTGAACTCACCCACTCAACACAGCACACTGCAGGGTTTAGTCATAAATCACCTGCAAGAGTGCTTGTGGCCTGTCAGATACAAAAGAGCATGTCAAAGGAGCTGTCTGTGCTTTCCCCGTCGCCCTACTTTTTTTTTTTTTTTCTCTTTTGAAAGGCTCTGCAAGATTTCAGATTTTGGTGATATGGAATTAGGCTGAAGCCTAAATCAGCAACAGATTTAAAGCCTAAAGCCAACACATGCTAAAGCCCATTCAGTAACAGATTTTGGCCTTGCCAAATAAATTCTTTGCCAAGCAGGAAGACTGGCCAAGCAAGATTAGGAGAAACTCCTCCTGAGGCTTAACTGGAGTAAGCGGTAAAATTCAAACAAGAAAATAATTAATTTGAACATTAGGAGGGTCCTGCTATGAGACCAGCTACGTTGTGGAATAGCTTTTGAGAACATGCTCATCCTTGCTGAATGATGCATGAGATGAGTAGACCTTTTAACTATGAGTGTGCGATTCACTTAAGAGGATCTTAAGGATCCCACATCTTAAGTGCTATACTTGAAACATCAGACACTGAAACCATTACTAGGAATTAATCACATCATGGTGGGATTTGCCACTCCTCAGAGACTTTATTGCCGACAGGGTGTGCTTTCAGTTACGCAGCTTTCAGGCTGAAATTTAGCTAGTAGCTTCTCTGTTTCTTAGAACCCAGATTAATTACTTTATGGGAAAGAACATTTGTATTTTAACCTATCTCATCTCTAGTCATTTTATTAACCATCTTACAGACATCCTGGGATTTACATTTCTCAAGAACCCATTTTAAAATCCCTGGTGGACGAGGCAGTATCAGTAAGTAACCAATAACTAGGTGAAAAATTAGGAATTTATGACATTCATTCATAATAATCTCTTACTTTTTTACTCCAAAAGAAACACCAACTTACTTACACTTTCCTCTACTCAATGCCTTTGGCATAAAAAGACAGCACTATGTTCTGGGCTATGCAATGCCATTAGAGCCTCACAGGATGAAGATCTTAGAATAATTTGTACTTCCTCACAGATTCAGTAATTGCTTTTAACACAAGGGAAAACGTGGCTTTATGCATGACTGAATTGAGAATTCAGAACACAGGCATTGTAAAGAAAAACATCTATACTAAAAAGAGTTATCTTAAAGAGATGTATAGTGACCTTCTAGGTCACGTACACTGTCATTGCTGTGCTATTACACATTCTTCAGTGCTTTCCATGCTGAGCTATTATTTGGCAAACAATAGTTGCTCTTTAGAATGGTAGGCAGTGCTAAAGGAATATTGGAAATAGTAACTGTTCAGCTCTGACTTATTTCAAAAATTGTTATGAATGGAGTGGTACAGAAGGAAAGAAATTGTAGAACAGAGGGGCACAGGATTGAAACAAGGGGACAAGGATTAGGCTGAATGTATTATAATTATATTATAAATAATTATAGTGTGGTCAGTGAATAATTTCTGAGCTGCAGCTCAGAAACATGAAATACATAGGGATCTCTTCCTCGTCCATAAATATAGTAGTAGGGTAAGGAAAGAGTATAAGATGTGTCGGGAGATATATTCTTAATCACTGAAAATATCAAGTCTACAGAGACAGAGATCTGAAACAGAATGTACTTTTATATTTTCCTTCATATGACTCTTTACAATGCTCATCCATGTGCATGGTTTCAGCCATGCAACACTGAAGTATCTTTATACATTTCAGAGCCCCAAGATGAATTAGAGAAAACTGGGGAAAAAAGGGGAGTTACAGGAGACGTTCACATGATCGTGGCTCCTTTTGTTTTCTGGGGCAGTGCTGAGTTGAGACAGACCACAGGGTGACACAGTAACACTGCCCTCAGCCTTTCTTTCCTATAGGCAGAGACCTAAATTCAACAGATTTTAATACCTTTTTTCCCCAAGACAAACACCATATATGGCAGGTTGAACCCTTTCAGCATTTTGAGATCTGGATACTATCTGTCAGCCAGTCATCAAGTTTGTGTGGAAAGCAGCCTGAATTCAAATGTTCAGCCTGTCTTCAGAAAAATTACGACCAACCAAAATGGCGCTCAGATGTACCTCTGAATGACCTCAAACTTAAGAGTGAAATAAAAGGAGAAGAAGATATAAATCAAAGTTTTAGAAAATTGGTCTGTTCCATGCCTAAAGTATTGAAATCAAGAAACTTGATTTCCCCATTTCAGTTATAAAGTTTAACTTTGGTTAGGAATTGAAATGTATCCTTAAGGCTGAACACTTAAAAATGCAGGACAATGTTCAGTAAGCCAATATGCTTCACTAGGCAAAATACTATGTTGACTCTTCTCCCTATTTGTACACTAAAGCTCAACAGAATTTAGAGAGGAAAGGAAATTTCAAAGTCTTAAGAATTTCTTTAAATCTCAGCTTGCCTTCTCAGTTAGATCAAAGACTCACAAGAATTTGCATCTCTGATGATTGCTATGAGGTAGAAGGAGATGCAAACCAGAGAGGATGTGCGAAGCAGAGAGAAGGTGAGCCTGGAGAGAATTCAGAAACTTGCTGCAAGACATAAAATCTCAAGTCAGTTACAAGCTCCAGAAAGGAGACATTAGCCATGATACGGACAGAGAACTCATTTCCACCCAGCAATTAAGATCACGCTGTCTCAATCAGTAGTTATTTGCATGTAACCACCTCCTACTCACACTCATTCAGGATAAACGAAAATTCACTTATTAACTTTGTTTTTTAATTCAGCATCAAACACATTCATTTAGTTCTTTTCAAAAGTTTTTGAAATGGACTCAGAAGCCATCTGTGGGGTTTATAAATAAACTCCTGTTTCCAAAGGAACAAACACTTTTTTCACAACTTCCACCCTAGTCCAGTCATTTCTTTCCATTGCATGTGGCTACATGAAGAGTGATGGAAAGTCATAAATAACCATGCCAGGTATTTGGCAATCAACTCTCTCAATTACAGTAAATAAATTGCACATCAGATGAAAACCTGCAGAACAGTGCGTTACACTAGGGGTTTTGGGGTGTTTTTTTTGTTGGTTTTGGTTTTGGTTTTTTGTTTTGTTTTGGTTTTGTTTTGTTTTTGTTGTTTTGTTTGTTTTGCTTTTTGGTGGTTTTGGTTTTTTTGGGGGGGAGGCGGGTTGGGGGCCTTGTTTTGTTTGGTTTGTTTTTTCTGGGAGGAGGTGTGATTATTTGTTTATTTGGGTGATTTTAGTTACAATTTACTTTAAATTTGAAGGAGTTCTCAGCATCCTCTTAAGGGAAATAAGGGCGTAAGCTATGCAGGTAGATTACACAAAGTATCAAACTGGCATTCAAGGATTGCTTGGTTTAAATATTGCTCTGCATTTCTGCACAGTTGCTATGCTGTTTGAATTCCTATGGAAATATTAATGGTGTTTCACTTTTGTGGAGACATTTCTTTCAAAAGGAGAGGAACTATAGCAGAAATATAATTTCTGATTTGGTGGTAAATTCCCATCACACTAAGTATACTTCAGAAAAAATACAGTTGTGATACCAGGCTTCTTGGCATCTGTTTTCATTTTGACATGCAAATGAATGCTAAAACCTCTACAGTAGCCTGTGCTCATCCAAATACCCTTGTATATGTATATACAGATTTCTAATACTATATATGTGTTTGTGTGTGTGTGTAAAACAAGAAACTTTACTAATCACCCATCACCTATTTAAAGAACAAAACTACAAAAAAACCAAAAAGAACAATATTACATGAAAAAGAGACTCCTAAAGGACTTCACCCAGAGAGTGGTTGGGTTCTGGAACAGGCTCCCCAGGGCAGTGGTCACAGCACCAAGCCTGACAGAGTTCAAAACATGTTTGGACAATACACTCAGGCACGTTGTGTGACTCCTGGGGTGCCTTCTGTGCAGGGCTAAGGTTCAGGCTTGATGATCCTTGTGGGACCCTTCTAACTCATCATATTTTGTGATTCTGTGACTTTTGTAGAACACAGCATTAGCCCAAGTCAAGGAAACATTTCTCAGTATCGGTTGCAAATCCTGATTTAGGATTCTTCCAACTATGTCAATTTGTCATGAAAGAGTGGGTTAGAGTTGCTCAAAGAATCACTATCAAAGGTATAAGCAAAAAAATGTTTTAATATAGACTTACAAAAATGTGAATTAACAAAGTTTGATGGCAAGGGTCACTCTATTACTTACTACATGGATGCAGCATAACAAAGGGAAATTTTGTTAGAATTGTTTTAGAATGATTCACACAAAGACAAAAGATGCAAAAGGGTAAGGAAGACCCTCTTATTGAGTAACAAGGTTCAGAATAGACCCCTTTGCTTTCTAAACCCCTGACTGAGCTTAGGTGGGCTTGGTCCAATCTGTGTAGCTCAGAAGTGTGGTCAAGTAATTATAACAATAAAGTCTATTTCTGACAGTGACTCAAAATAGACTAAAATAAATTTTCCTTTATAACACCAAATTATTGCATTTCTCTACAATCAAAAACGGAGCATTTAGCAGAATGGGAGGCACGAAAAATGCCCCCACGTCTCAAAGTCCCATGTCTATCCCACTAGAATCTATAAGGCCACAGGAAGGATACTAACTACAACAGAAGCACATGTTTGGGGTGCTGTTTGCCTTTTGTGCAAGGTCTAAAACCTGCATTCTTGTGCAGTGTCTCTTCTTAACAACTCACTGAAGAAACTTCTGACATCTCATTATTTTAGTATTTGAACTTCCCCTTTCTACAGTCCCTAAAAGGGGACTGTTCCCCACCCCCACCCCACTACGCATTATCTCGTCCATTGCAAAAACCACACAACATTCTTATCTAAATTTAAGAAAGAGGTTTTTCATATTTTTTCCGTCTTTAGTTAGGTTTTACAAAACTCTCGTTAAGCCGTTTTTTCTATGGTAGGATGTTAAGTTAAAAATTGAATCCATATAAGTTCTCTTTTGAAAAATTCTATAAAATTTTAAATAGAAGGTGTGTTTGACAGTGAGCTACCCATATTCTCTTTTTTTTTCACACAGTAAGCAGCCTAACTTCAGCATGTGGTAATCCTCAAGATGTCTCTAATGACTGATAGTCCATTGTTGCAGGTACTGGATACAAGGACATGTTCTGTCACATTCCCTCTTAAAGGCAATTTCTGTGTCACTGAACAGTCATCAATGGCTCATGATGCTGGCTCATCAAGTGCCTATTTCACACTCCAGGCAGCTTAATTTATTCCTAACTGCTGTTCAGAAGCTATTGATGACTGCACATGTTGTTCAATATTACTCAAGAAAAAAAGAAATTCCCAAAAAGAAAAACAATTGTTTCCCCGGTAACCACAACTCTTTGCTAACTTTCATAAAATCATGTTGTACAAGAAGTATTCACCTGTACTCCTTTGACAAAAGCACAAGTTCTTTTTATTCTGTTTTAATCATTGGGCTAAGGAGAATCATACCAAGAGGGGGAAAAGAAAAAAAAGGAAGCTGAATTAATGTGTTACTTCACAGAAACTTTCTGCCCAGTCTCTTGCCCTTTTATCTTCCTGATTAAGTAAAAATTAAAACATAGAATGTTCTTGCGTGCCCTCACTTTTCTTTAAAGATATACATAAGAGTACATCTTTAAGACTGCTGACACTTGTAAATATTGTTGAATAGTATGAGTCTGGATCCCTACTTTATCACCATACTCAAAATAATATTTTAGGAAGCCAATGCTTTTTCTACTATAGTTTCTCACTGCACTTCAGGGTACACACATTTACTGCATTTGAACAGAAGACATTGTCAGAGAGGGAGTTGCCAATGCTGATATTATTTCCCCTCTCACTTAGCAGACTGTAAGACACATACTCCCAAAACAGCAATGACTGCAGCTTTTCCACCACCAATGAGATCACAACCAGAATTAAAGAATTTCCTTTTCCATTGCTTACAGTATTCTTTCTTTTTATTTTATTACTTCCCCAATTCTTCTGGCCTAAAACACAAAACCTGAGCATAAACTATCTACTTCCCTCAGCTCTTTAAGCAAAGTGGTTATCATTCTTCCCAGGGATCTCTCAGCTTAGGACTTTGTATTTTAAAGAACTTTGATATTCTGAGCTAGAAATGGAATTGATTGTATCTTTAAAAGAATATGCGTTTACATTTGTGTTCCCATTTATGAATATTCAGATCTTAATTGAAGAAAATATTAGATTAAACAGGGAAGTAAAGCAGTGATAATCAGTGCAGAAATGTTTATGTTGAGCTTAGTAGTTTCTCCTTCAAAGGACAGGACTAGATAATCATCTATTCAATGCAAAACAATTCCTCCAAAATGGATTTTCTAATTTGAAGAGATGTAGTTAAAATATTTATTCATCAGTTCTCTCTTGCTATGTTGGCTAGAGAAAGGAATTTATATTCTATTGCAATTAGAAATAACTAGATAGGTCATTGTTGAAAAAATCCTTCACAGTTCTCTCTTACAACAGCACTTTTAAGGAGGAGCAAATAAATTTTGTGTTCTGTGCTGATGTATGTGGTTCCACTGGTTTGAGATGAAGTGCACATAGTAGCAAATAATTTCACAGCATTTGAGAAAAAATTTCAGACACTGAATCTTGATATCCTACACAATCAGTCTCGAGGGGAATGACAATAAGAAAAGAGCCCAGCAAGGAAGTGTGTAACACAGAATATTGAAAATATTCTTCTTCGCCAGGACCGACAGACTAATTTGCATGTTTAAGCCACATTGTTTTGGACATATGCAGATATATACAATTCAAAAATGAGCTTAAATAGATACACTAATTTGCTGAGAAATTTGAAGATGCAGTGGAGTGCTCATAGGAATTTTGCTAGTTTGTGCATAGTTATCTCCATGGTAATAAAGAAAAATATTTGTGCAGGGACAGAGAAGATTAAGGGTTTATAAACAGACAACGTTATCTACATAAATACTAATGCAAATGGTAATTTGACAATCTTCATATATTTTTCCTACCAGCCTACATTAAGAAAAACTCTAAATTATTTCAGTGACCAAGAATGCAACCGTTATTTTGAAAAGTCTCAGGAACAAACCTGGTATTTCCACAGTAAGAGGTCCTTGGAGTTAGCTGGTATGTTTCTAAATTACAAAAGTCAGTAATGATTCAAAAATTCAGTACGTTGTTCACTGAAGCCTTTGGTAACTTTCTAAAATTCATTTCAGCAAGAATAACAAACAAGCCCATGAAAATTGGCTTAAGATTTTACAGGGAAATCTGATGTTTGTACCAATTCCATCACACATTTTTTGATCTTAGAAATAAAGAGGTTGCCACCCAGGAAAAACTCCTTTTTCATATATATATCCATCTGAGCTCTTGAATTACAGAACCAAAGCTTCTTAATGTTTTAGTCACAAGATACTGCAGTCACCCAAAAGGGCAAAAGCAGCAGAAGTATGACTTCAAAGTAGCTCTCAGAGTCTATATGGCCATATTTTTGCTTTTTTATTATGTTTGTTTAGCACTCTTGTATTATAAAAATAATACTTGTGGATGATATTGACACATCCATTTTCCCAGAATATTATTAAAGTTACAAGTTTAGTCAATTGCAGTAATTACATCACCTTTGTTTTCAGTGTGGGGAACTGAAGTAATTTGAAAGACCATATTACCAATTAAACAAGAGATAATATGTAAGGCTTTCTTTAGTCATTCTAACATTCAACAGATCCCAGAGGAGTATTAGGAGCTATCTATTTGAAATTTTAAACAATACGAATGAAAATAATCTCTACTTACATGTTTCATTTCCGGGTCTCTATATTTCTTCATCAATTTATGTTACTTTGTTTATTTTCACATCACTTGCTGTCGAGTGAATGCATAATGCCTTGCTCCTTGATCTTGATATATCAATGCTGATTTTCTGTCCATCATTAATTGTATCTGTTCATCTCGGAAAACATATTATATTAGCTTAAGAAATGTGTTCAAATGTAATTGTCACTGAACTAAATACTGGGACAAGGGAATAATTTTTCATAAAGCCAAGACCATTAGCAAGACTACTCTGATTGTCTTTTCAGATGACAAAAAGAAAACTTTGTAAAAGCAATTAAACAGCTTCTTCTAATGCTTACAAAGAAAATGCTGAAAAATGACTAAAAATGAAATTAGCTTAAATACAGTAAAGGCAAAAATGAATCCAGGGTATTTTCATTCTTCACTAAATAAAATACAAAAATCAAATAAGCAGAAACAGGTGTGAAAAGCAAAGGATTGTTCTTTTGTTTTTGGTGTTTTTTTTCCAGAACACCTTCTGGTGTTCTACACTTGGAAGTTTTTGTCTATCATACCGTTACAGAGTCTTCACTTTACATACAAAATGGATGCAATCTTATATTTTTGGTCACAGGCTCCATTAATAATATTTTAATTATACATATTTTATGCACACATCAAGTGTCACATTCATTAAAAATGAAATTGAAATTCACACTGATTATATCACCAGTGACAGTAGTGAGGATGGAAGGAAGCCAGCTGTCATGGTTCTTTCAGATGAGCCTGCGGAGGAAAGCCATTGAAGCAGCTCTGGGTGATTATTGTATATTACTGAGCCTTACTACAAGATTAGTCAGTTTACTTGATGAACACAATATCAATCCCATGGTTCTGGGAGCACAGGATGAAAAAACTACACATCAATACTATTAGTCACTTTCAGAGAGTTACATGAAGAAATAAACTCATATGAAGCCTCTAGTTAACCAGAATGAATAAAGAGGAAAATGGAAGAAGTGAAGAGTTCGTTGAAGACCACTTGACTTGAAGAAGAAAACAAAAAGAGCAAATACAGATACATTGTGAGAGGTCCACCTATATGAGCCTTATTAGAATGGGTGTACAGGAGCCCCATGTTCAATAGGCCCACTCCTATTGGCCATGGCAGTAATACCAGTAGGCTGGGGAAAGGTTCAGGTAAGTTTTTTTAGCCTTTTCTTTCAATCTAAACCATCATGCCAGAAGTCCTATCAGTTCCTAAACTAAATCACAGGATCACAGAATGGCTGAGATTGGACCTCAGCGATGGCATGGACCTCTGGAAGTATTTGCTCCAAAGTCCCTGCTAAGCAGGACCATCTAAGGCCAGCTATGCAGCATCATTTCTAGACAGCTTTCAAATATCCCTGGAAATGAAACTTCACAGCCTTCCTGGGCAGCCTGTACCAGTGTTTGGTCACCCCTACAGTAAAAAGTGTTTCCTGACATTCAGCAGGAACCTCCCATGTTTCAATTTGTGCCTATTGCCTCTGGTCCTGTTATGGGCACCACTGAACAGAGTCTAGCTGTCTTCATTGCTTTCTCCCTTCAGATATTTAAATAGATGTGTAAGATCACCTCTGAGCCTTCTCTTCCCTGGGCTAAACAGTCCCAGCTCTCTCAATCTTCCCTCATAGGAGAGATGGTCCATTCCCTTAACTATCTTAGTGTCTTTTCTTTGTACTCTCTCCAGTCAGTCCATATCTGTCATATTGAGGAGCCCAGAACTGAACACAGCACTGCAGTCGTGGCCTCACCAGTGCTGAGCAGAGGGGAAGGATTGTCTCCCTTGATCTGCTGGCAATAGTTTGCCTGATGTAGCCCAAGATACCATTACCTTCTTTGCAGCAAGGTGTCCTGGTTTCAGCTGGGATGGAGTTAATTTCTTCTCAGTAGCTGTTCCAGTGCTGTGTTCTTGATTCAGAATGAGAATAGTGTTAATAACACACTGATGTTTTGGTTTTTGCTAAACTGTGTTTTTTCCAAGTCAAGGACTTCTTCTGTTTGTTTTGTGTCTCATGCTCTGCCAGTGAGGAGGTACACAAAGGAAAAGAAACCAGGAGAGAACAGAGCCAGGACAGGTGGCTTGAACTGGCCAAAGGGATACTGTCGTGCCCAGTATATAAACTGGAGGAGATACCCAGAAGCAGGGGGCAATCTGAGTTCAGAAACAGGGTCAGTGGGTGGTGAGCAATTGCATTGTACATCACTCATTTGGGTTTTTTTCCTTTCCATTTTATTATAATTATTATTAGTAGTAGTTCTACTACTATTACTACTTCTCTTTCTGTTATTAAACTGTTCTTATCTCAACCTACAAGTTTTCCTTTGGATTCTCCTCCCCTTTTCACCGGGGTGGAAGGGACAGAGGGGGCTTGAGCAAGTGGCTGCGTGGTGCTTAGATTCCAGCTGGGCTTAAAGCATGACACAAGGGCACATTGCTGTCTCATGTTTAATTTGGTGACCACCAGGACTCCCAAGTCCTTTCCTGCCAAGCTGCTTTCCACCTGGGGGACCCTCAAAAACAAATACTTCTAACTTTGGAGCATCTACACAGCCGCTTCAGCCATTATTTTTATAATAGCATAATCCTGGGCTTTTCCATTGCAATGGATATTCATTGCACAAGTTTTGGAATAAAACAGCTGGTACCTTTGCAGCAGTGAAGAGATGTAGACTCCTTGCAATGGAGGTTTAGAATGTCCATCTCAGTGTCTGATTTACTCAGCTAGGTCATATTTCCCTACTGTACTTATTATATAATATAAAGCAGCTGGTGAGTGTAAGATTAACAATGCCTTCTAGGAGATAAAATAGCTTTCAAATGAAGATTCCAAGCAGTTTCCAGGGCTCTCGGATATGACTCAGGTCCCCTGAATATGATTTTGAAAATAATAACATATTTTGTAATTAACATAGAGGTATCCTCTCATTGACTTGGTCCACTCATCATTTTCAGTTTTTCATTTCTGTTGCAATTAATGGAGAAAATATTATGTTGTCTAAAAGTCAGCTTAATCCTACCTGGACCATCAAACAGTGCATCAAGTATCTACTGCAATTAGTAGGAGACAGTCTTTAAAAGCTACCAAGATTTTGGTCTTGTTGCTATGAAGCAATCAGGGAAAAAGAATTTTATGGTTCAATCCTAATACTGGAAACTAATGGACTCACTTCTAACAAAGTGAAAAAAATGGTGCATTAGAAGCAAAGCTAATACTTAATTGAGCAAGACTTTGAGCAAAATGAAACAGCTGAATCCATCTGAAACAATGTACTCAAGTAGAATGGGAAAAAATGAAAATATTTACATTTGGAAAGCAGAAAGAGACTGCAAATATCACTGTGTAAATTTTTGATTTAGAAGATCCTATTATCAAATAAACAGGAGCCAAAAAAACACAGAAAAAGAATAATAGTTCAGATGTGGATGTGGTCTAAGACAAAATTTATATCATGTGTATGCCACAATCTCACTTCCAGTTAGTTATCAATCATAAAAAAAAAGGAAATGCACATTGCTGTTTGCTCTTTGTGTGATTCAGTTTCCTGTCTAGTAAACTGTTCTCTGCCCACACTTGTAAAATATTACATGCAGCTGCACTAAAATATAAGGTACAGGGCAACCCTGTGAACTAGACTGCTGTGTAGAAAGGACATATCTGACCACATTTTGACTGCACCATGTTTTACATAAACTGTATTGGAAATGGCTTTATATTCTAAAACTCATTAAAGAGGAAAACATTAAATAACAAGTGAGCCAAGAAAAAAAAAAGAGTCCTCTAGAAACTTTTAGATGTACTAATGACTCCCTTTTTACAGGTACTTTTTCCTGATCTCTCAGTTAGTCAAATTTTGTTTCAGGCATGCGCTGCACCTAAGTGTAAAATCTCTTCTATTCGTTTTCTCCTTTGTGCACCCAACTTTTGCTGAAGTGATTCCTCCAGATCTCAACTCTGTATGTTTCTGTGCTGTTCCTGTTATTGTCAAAACTATTACCAGCTGCTAATATAAGAAAAGCTGGATGGTCTCAGCTCTTTCCCATACGACTCAGTACATATCCATGGAAGACATAGCAGATTTTCACTCTAAAAGCCAATGAAAAGAGGTTAACAAAGATTGTACTGAAATTTAATCAAAGCAATTGAGAAGTCAGTTTGAAAATCAATACTGTCATTTTATTAAAACATTATGATATTCTAGATTAAAAACATTTTCAAACTATGTTTGACTTCTTTTATTCTTCCAGGCCTTCAGCAAATTCTCAAGAAAATTGTCCTTAAATATGTTTATGGAAAAGTAATACAGATCAGCTTTTTTTCCTGCCAGCTACTGAAGCAAGCCACTTCATTCATACAATTAATCTATTCAACTGAAAACTTTTCCTCTTTGACTGATTTCTCTGTTCCAGTTCCCCTCCCTTTCCTTCCCTTTTTCTTATTCGCTCTCTTCCATTGTTGAATCTGCCAAAAAATTATTGCAAGAAATGTCAAACAATATGTTATGCATTTGAGGAGATAATTCAGGTGGTGCATGCATTTATGTTTAATGTGATCTCACAGAGAGCTCTCTTGAACAACTTGCTCTCAGTTTTTAGCCTTCCCATTTGTTCAGCTGAAGATTTCTGTGGTTTGTAAGGCTGAACAGAAAGAAACAAACAAAAGGAAGTTGAATTACATAAAGACCATTTGCTTCCACTGTAAAGAAAGCCAAGCTGGGGAGGCAAAAAACTAATGGGGTTTCCTCTGAAGAAACTACCATGCCATAGCAACCTAAGGCTTTTTAGAGCTAACAGATGGAAAAGTCAAGCCCTGATTCCTGAAATTTGCAGTATAGTTCCTACCACCACTCTCATGCCTCTACACCAAAGCAGCACTAGAACTCATGTTTCTATTTGAATAAAATTCTTAACAGCAACTTAAAAATGCTTGCAGC
This sequence comes from Sclerurus mexicanus, assembly GCA_013396755.1. Classification (NCBI taxonomy): domain Eukaryota; kingdom Metazoa; phylum Chordata; class Aves; order Passeriformes; family Furnariidae; genus Sclerurus; species Sclerurus mexicanus. The sequence goes on along the minus strand of VWZF01000639.1, from coordinate 69,401 downwards.
AGGCAGAACAATAGTGACACACCAGAACAGCAATGTCTTTCTCCCAGATTTCCCTGTAGAAATGCAGTAGATGTGTACTCATCAGAACTGTATCACTGCAGTCTTTCCCATCGTGAGAGGTAACAAGTACCTTTTCCTTGGAGCACTGGTAGGAGTACAAAGATACAGCTGAGATTTAAATAAGGGCAGACAATGTTATAAATGAAGATAGAGAATGCTCCAGCATTCTCTCAGTAGTCTTTTTGTTTTCATGACACAAATGCATGAAAGAGCTGTTCATTGCATTGGGTGCTGTGCCAAGGAAGAAAGTAATAAATGTTTTTGACCTTCAGTGGTTTGGGACTGTAATGCTTTTGCTAAATCTCCTCTTGACCACTTCACTGACCTCCAACGTGCTCCTTAAAAAACACTGAATCTTCAAACTGTATTTTCCTATTTAGTTCAGGAGTAGAGAAATACTGCAGAATATGTCACCAGTTAGAAATCACTAGTAAAAAGTATTACTGTCTCTATCAGATCTGATTAAATGGGATTAAGAAGCTGACAAAGCAAAAATAAAGCTTTATGCTGCATTTTCATTTGTACAGTACAATCTATACGATCATCTGTAACCACAAGGTGTCTAAGCTTCACACTTACATTGCCTGATATTAGCCAGATTTTAATAACTACACTGGTTATGCAAAAATATTAACTATATAACCTAAAGGATGATTATCCCAAAGAGGAACACACTGTAATGTTCTGGCAACAGATCAGAAGTTTTTTGCCACAGTTGTATTAAAACCAAAAAATTTTCTCCTCTGTCAAAAAACCCACCTGGAAACAACAGAGGGCCAAGGTTAAGTTTTGAATTTATAGCATGCAATAATTGCTTACCACATTGTTAGACTAGTGGGGAATCCTCCCAAATTCAGATATGCTTTGGAGTCTGATGAATACTGTTACAGATAGTATTCAATATTATGCCAAAATATTCTATTAAAAATTACTGCAACTACCAAAAAACCCAAATTTTGCACACAAAACTCCTTCAAATAAATTATATTAAAAATGTGTACAGATCAAGACTAGGAAGCTTTCTCTTGACAACTATGCATGAACACATTCTGGAAACTAGAAACCACTCTCACTTCTGGCTCATATCCATTGCTGAATCTTTTGAGTTATCCCAGGTATTTTTCAGACTGGTAAGCAGCAGGAAACAGAACTAGCTTTTATGTTTTACTCAGTCTCTTCTGCTGTATTTTGGGGATATCCACACTACCAGTTTCCTTCAAGGCTGCTGCTTCCTTTGTCTTCCCCACTGCACTTATGTTCCATCACTTCTGGGGTGTCTTTCAAATTAAGGCAATTAGGTTTTTACCCAACAGAAAACTACAGGCAATAGTATAAGCCATACTCCAGTACACAGGATGAGTTAGACCAAGACATGCCTTGCTCCCCCTCAGTGGCTCTCCTCACCTGTTATTACTTTAAACCTTGTGCACAGCTCCTTATGCCATATCTCTTTATATGCAAATACCATCAGTCCAAATTCACACAAACATGATCAATGATCAGATGGCATTTGACCAAGAAACATTTAAAATTGTGATGTAAATAGACCAGAAAGGATATGGGCAAATTCTGTCAAAAATATATGATAAACGATTCTATCAACTCTTCTCCTCAACCTGAGAGAGTGACTAAGGTCAATTTTAAACAACAACTGTTTACTTGTACTACAGAGTAGTAAAGAAATCATTTTGAAATAAAACCAACAAACATTTCCATGTCTGAATGCAGAAGTTGTACAATCCTATTGTTATGCAGATTCATGCAAAGAATTTAGGCACTATTTACAAATATAAACCCACTGAAATTACAATTGCAGCACTTATATGTTCACAAGAAGAACATTCAATTTCTTTTTGTGTCCCTCTCACTCAATATAGTCTAACTGCTTGGTCTCAATGACATCAACTTGCCTAAGTATTAAAAGCAACTCTGCTGAGGAGGTTTTCGAGAAACGAAACAAATTTTTAATGAAACATAATACAGAATGGACTGGAAATTTTTCTTGCTCCATTAAATCTTCCCCACTTAGAAAAATCTGTGAGAATCAGATACATCATCTGCAAGCACTTAATTTTCCATTCCTCAATTGTTGCCACACCTCTATGGAATCATCATATGGTCCTACCCCTAGTCCACTTACTAGAATGGTAATCAGAGACAAAAAAATGGAAACACTCTTTTTTTTGTCATTGACTGAACTGCTACTCTTATATGTTCCACCCCAGTTTGATCATCACCTGTCACCTAGGAATACCCTCACACAGGACTTTCATCTTCCAAAGCAAAGGAACATGTAAAAAAGTACTTTCTGAGCATTTACTTTTTGACCCTGATATATTCCTTCCAGACAAGGATTACATCATTTTGGTTGATATTATGTATGCTTCCTATGGGAAAGTTTCCCATGGGCAGAAAGCTGAAGGCTTAGATTTATCACTGAAAACCTCTAAAATGGTCCCATTTTGTGAATGGTCTCCAGCATTTTTCAGAAAGTTTTCAATAGATAGATGAAAAGTGATTGAATTTTTGACATAGATTTTCTCTTCTCAAACATATAAATTTAATTACTTCTCCTGTATACAATTTTTTACACTGAAACCTGAGGAATCTTAGGGTTTTCTTTTTCACAGAGGAAAAGCAAGTTTTGTGGCAATTCATAATCTTTATGAAACCAATAAGTGTTACTTTTGCAGAAGTACAATGCATTATAACAACGAGGCTTTTTTTTTTTTTCCCTAACTTGGAGTTTAAACACTGAGATGAAGATATCACCAGTGAGTTCAAACAACCTCTCTGTGCTACAATACATTAAGTTAAATAACAGAGCAGCTGAGCCCAAGTACAGTGTTCTGTAGTCCCTCCTGTTTATCTATCCTACACATTTCAAGTCTCCTCACAACCATCCTAGACTGTTTCCCTTTGATTATATTTTCCTACAATGAAGGGATTAAACAATGCTGTGCAATTCCACCGCTTTCTCATTTTCTGTCACACACAATTCTCTCCCCTATTCAGCATCTACCACTGCAAAACTAAATTGTGGCCAATAATGCATGTCCTCTTTCTGGCAATGTAATGGCACTGACAATCTGGAATCTCCTGCAAGCTTTTTTCTTTAGTGAACTGCAGAACAATGATGAACAAGTTACTTTCCTAGACCAACATGTGTGCATTTTAATGTTTTCTATATGACACATATTTGTATGCACTATTTACACTTCAAAATTCCAGGCAGACTTAGCCACTCCAGATAAGCCATTAACTCAGACACTAGGACCGGCAAACTGTCTCCAAGTGATAATGTACATACCTACACTAGGCAAGATAAGTACATGAAAGAGGTGATAGAGAGTTTGGTCTGTAAAGGCAAGTGCTTAGAGTAGAATTTCTACATACTTCAACCACTCAGAACACCTATGTTGGTGTAGAAAACCCAGTCATTTCTGTGCTTCTGGTGGTTTCTTGTGCCTTCTCGTAGGAGTAAAGCAATATTTCCAGTTAGGAAATGGAGAGAGAAGGAGGTGAGTAACAATAGAGTACTATAAAATGAAATACCTAATTAATGTTTTAGGATGAGCATTTTTCGCTCACCAGGATGACATTTTCACGTCATTCCCTTTCTCAAACTTAGACCTATGCAGTTCCTTGGACACAGCAGGCCAGCAGTTCTCTGAGGAGCCAGTATTTTGGTGGTTTATAGCATCTAAAATGATAACAGGCCATTTTAACCTTTTAATCTTACCTTCCAAATAAAATAAAATAAAATGAAAGATTTTTTGGTTTTTGCCTACAGGATTTCCCAAAGTATTGATAGAGGTGAAAAAAGTAGTTTTTACTTCTTGGCTACTACTGGAAATGCTACTTAACCCACTAAGTTTGTGAGTAAGTTCACTGTTGTGCTCAGAAAAGTGAGTCTTGGGAAAAGTTTACTGAGAAGGGTGTTTATATGTCAGAGCTGAATAGTTCCTCCACTGTAGATTAAGCAAACTGGAAAGAGGAATCAGAGACTACCTGTGCACAAAAGATTGAATACACATTTAGACTGCAAAGATTTTGCAAGTTCACCCAAAGTAAGTCTCTGTTCCAACAGTCACTTAAGCACGTGACTTTTCATGTTATTCTGATCTCTATCTTAAAAGTCTGTGAATACTACGGACTATTTCTAAAGAAGGGCTCCTCCAGAGCCTTCGTGCTCTCATTTTCAGATTCCATACAAACAAAGCACCTCTGTCTCTTTGACCTTGTTTTCCTTGGTTTAAGATGTCACCTCCTGGTACTGGTTATCCTAGTTCATGTGCAAAGAGCAACAACACCTTTTCCTCCTGTCTTTCTAAGCCAAAGAATGGAAATTTCTTCCGAGTGTCTCCATTCCCTCAAGCATCCTACTTGCCCTTAACCTGCTGCCATTACTAACAATGCTCTGCATGACATCTCCCAGGACTTTTGTCTTTTCCCATGGTTGTATATCTTGTCAGCAACTGATAGTTGTCCACTCACCCAAATTCTTCTGCATTCTAGGCTGCCCTAATTGCCCACTAACCCTGTGGTAATGCCAGTTCGGAGTTGTTTTGTGATTAGTCTCTCAATTAATTGCTTTTCTCTACTGAACTGTTGAATTTTACATCATTTATATTACTCCAGTACCCAGTGCAATCAAGCCTTCCTGTATAATGTTCCAATTCTACCCCACAATGACAGTAGATTGCTATCATCTGTCCTACCCTTCATTCCCAAGGTGCTTCTTGGTCTCACTTCTCCTTTTTCAGATTCTTCTCCATTTTAAATTTTGCAATCAATCCCTTCTTAATGGATAGTTTCCAATGTGGCCATGATGCATATAATTCAAATCAGACTCACCCCACTGCCAAATAATTCCCTGATTTTCTGGAGAAAAAGATGAAAGACTTGTGTGGCACAATCTTCTGTTTGCAAAATCACTGTTTGAGTGCTTCCTTGTTTCAGTCATTGAGTAATCTTGTCCTTCAAATTTGCTGTTAAAGCTTTCTGCTATTCCAGGTTGAATGCACCTACAGATATGCAGATATATTTCTTCATCTCTATAAGTGCTGATAAAACATATTTGTGTCTTTAATGTTAACCTGAGCATTATATAATAAATAGATGTAACTTGGCCTCACGCTAGCTAACTAGGACACCTGTGAAAGAAGGTAATGCTGATTTAGGGTTTGAATCATACATAGAAACAGCTTTACTCCAGATCACATCTTCACTGCATTGAATATTTTTTCTTCTAAACTTTTCAGTTTATATGGCCAAAGGACCTCTTGGAATCTACTTTCTATGTTCTTAGCAAGGCCTTTCTCAACTGGGTTTCTGTTGAGTCTTACTGTGGCCACATACTTTGTCTAAAGCATGGGGTATTTTTGGTAAGTAGACCACTTTTCAGTCATTCTCAGCTCTCTACTTATGGCAATATCTCTTTGGAGGTACCTATTATCTATTTAGGTACCGACTGCCTTAAATAAGTTTTCCCTTGCATGAGATAGGACATTCTGACAGTTCCACAACATTTTAATTAAGTGTCAGTACTGTCTACATGCAAGATTCTCAGCTTTCCTGCTCAAATAATATGACTAATTAATCCCCATCCATTATACAAGAAAATTATTTTGTTTTCTCTCTCAAAACTGAAGTCCTTATTTGCAGATCTTTTTTTGCTTATCTTCCCATTAATTTATAGCAGATCAAGATGGCATAACTCAACTCACAAGTATTTCTTGTGACCAGTTCTTCTGTATTATCTTTGTAGCATATTTTATTATCCACCCACACCAAGATAAATAACATCACCCCTTTCTAATTCAAGGAACAATACATGAAGAAATATGTTAGCTATCCAATCTCAGAATTTCTAAGGCTCGTCATTGTAAGTAACATCTATTTTCCAACTCTCATGAAGAAAGCCAAAATTACCAGTTACACAATTTCCAAAAGTATTAGAAATCTGAAAACATGTATACATGTTTCAGATTTGTCCTACAGTAACTTATTTTCCTATTTTAAAATAGATTTACCTGTGATTCAAACCTATTCTACTTGTCATGCCACTTCTTTTTTGTTTGTTTATATCTGATAATGTTCTGAGTGTGTTGCATTCTTCATCTGCCAGATAAGTGTAACAAGAGCGATATAGTGCTTTTTGTCAGTGGCACACCTCTCAGTACCAACAGTCCAGTCATGGTTCTTATTCCACCATGTTCCTCTTATCCTCAGCCTGTCTAGTTTCATTTCCCCTGAAATTTCAACTTCCTCCCATGTGTTACCAGGCTGCAGTGTTAATATATAAATATTTGGTTTCTCATTGACTACACCCACTCTCTGAGGTGACATGGAGTTTCTTCAGCACCTATACTGTTCCCTGTTTTCATCTGCATATTCCCTTTGCTGTCCACTTTGCTGTCTTTCTGTCCACTGATCACACTCATTTGCAATTTGATTCCTACTTATTTACTTGATTTAGACTTCTGATGAGTAAATACTAAGCCTCGGGATCATACAAGTTTCTCCCCACCTTCTTCCTTTCTTCCTTCATTTAATTGTTTTATATCTCATTATCATTGCAGAGATTTCTCCAGGTAACTGGATTGAAGATGACTTGAAGTAGGTAACCCATTAGGTATATATCTTTTTTTACAAGGCCTGTCATCGCATGATTCATAATCAGTAGTAAAGGAGTCGGAAATGCAATATATTGGCTCTGCATGAGTGTTCAGGCTACTTGGCAGAAAAACAGTGTAGTGGCAGCAAGTCTAAAAGGCTCAAATATAACAGTAGAATATCCAATTTCAATGTTCAGAGTGGTTCCTGAACTATAATTTTTACATATGTGTCCACTCTACTTTAAAGCATTTTGCAGTCTCATAGTTCTACTTCCTCCAAATTTTTCAACTCATAAATTCCCATAGTACTTCCTTTACATCACAGTAAATTCCTCTCCTTCTTTGCCTTTCATATGCATCAGCATTCACAGACCGTTACCACGATTCCCTCTGAGCTGTCATCTCACACTCTCCTCAGAAGTAATTTTTGCTGCCACGTCTTACTCTAGAACTTTTGCAGTTTATGTGAGCCCTCAACTTACACAGAATATTAATCCTGCCTCACCAAACATGCATTATATTGCTGAAATTTTTTCCACTGTCATATCTATGACTTACAACCTCATTACTGAATGAAGACATAGAATTGTAATGCTCTTCACGCTGACAACTGACTTAAGCATTGCTTGTTTGTTTCTCCTTGCTTTAGTGTTGCTTTGTTTCTTATTGTGTAGTACACCTTTTGGGGATGAGGAAATATCTTTTTCAATGTCTACAATGTCTCTGTGTATTGCATCATAAAATGATGCCTCAGTACCTTAGGCAGACCAGAAGCATTAACCAGGAAAGAACTTATAGTGACCACAATACCTTGTATGAATATAGACCATCAAATACTAGGTTTTTTTCTTGAGTTTGTTTGTCTGTTTGTTTCTTTTCAACTCCTTGACACGGGAAAAAGTAGCAAAGGTGGTTTGGTACCTACAGGAATCAAGAAAATACAATGAATCTTGAACAGCTTCTCACTGTGCAATTTTCCAAGGTTTTTAATTTGCACTTCAAATCTCAAAACCTGTTCTTATCATGAAGTTCTGAATAATTATCATAGTGAAGGCTGAAGCACAAATATTAGGTATCTTAATGAAAAGTAAGTCAACACTGCTGTGAGAAAATTGCCTTCAGCGGCCTTTGACAAAGGCCATTTGGCTAAGAAAAAGCAGGCCTATGGACTTGCATTAACCTCCAATTTCACTGCTGATTTACAGACTAAGGGTTCCAAGTTTCTTAGTCTCACAAAAAAAGACTGCAAATAGCAATTAATTTTCCTTTGCAAAGGCATTGTAGGAGGGAGAGTATTAGAAAGGGCCTCTTTGTCCTTTTCTCATACAGCATTTTTTGTTATGAATTTCCTTGCAGTTTTATTACTGTGCAACCAGACCTGGAAAGGCAGATTCTAAGAAACTCACCACGAAGTGTGTGCTTGTCAGCTGTGTTGTTGCATTTTGAGTTTTTCTTCTTCCAGACAAGTACAACTTTTCCTTCATGGTCTTAAAAATGGATTTGGCATGTGCCTTTCTGTGAATGTGATGGAAGGGAATAGAAATCCTTCAAAAGCTCTTTATCTGATGGAAAGTTGGGGGTTTGGTGGCTGGTTGGTTGGTTGTTTTTAATGAAGAGATACCCTGTTGGCTTACAAGTAATGGCATAGAAACTCAGTAACCTAATCTATGGTTTGATGTGAGCAATAACAATGAGCTGTAGAGAGGAAGCAAAGAGTTCCATTTGCTGGTGGCTTAGTAGCTACTGTTGGTTACTCCACATATAAAAATCACGTAATAATATACATTTTAAAAATCATATTTTAAAGGTCTGCTAAATTTTGAAACAAAATTTTCTGGGAGTTTGCTGTGTAACATGAATTTAGTATTCAAAAAATTTAAAACAGAATAGTTGGGCCTTTTCAAAGCATAAAAAAGTAGCACTTTATTGTTTTATTCAAACATCCATACTTCTGATGTGGCTTATTCCCCCCAGTTCTTCTAACACCCACAGACTTTACAGTTTTACATGGGAATGGTTGTTGCATCAGGAGTATGCCATGTTCCAATCCTAGGAGTGCTGCTAAAATTCTAAGAGTAACTGCATCTCATATACACCCAGGGGCTCTTTGCAGCCATGATTACCAAATCTTCCACCTCCACAGGGCATGATCAAGCACAGGGCTAAGCACAGCTATCCCTGAACCTGCCAAATTCCATGTAGCCATGCAAACTCCAGAGAAATAAAGATGTTGTCACAGTTAAGGAGAGGACACGTGTTGACCTCATATCCAAGTGGAGTGCAAAAAGAAGCATGTTGGAAGACCTGGCAGGGAGAGAAGCAGACCTGGGCTGATCCAGTGAGGAAACAGGCCAGAAAGCAAGAGGGAATTGCAGTGTAGAATAGAAGGAATAGAAAAGCTCAGCTCCATGTTGAAATAAATAAAAAGTGCAGCCGTGTCCACACTCATACCATTCCTCTGAAGACATATCCCTTTCTCCTGCCAGAAGCAATGTCCCACTGAAGGTACAGTAAATGCATTCCAGAAATATAGTCACTCTCCAGTGCAGCCTCACTGTCAGATACCACTCCCTGATAGTGATGGTCTGGTTCCAAGCATCAGCCTACCACAGGTAAGCAATACTGTTAACTGATGCAAAGACTGTGATAACAACTCAGCTGGAGAAGAGAAGGTTCCAGGGAGACCTCATAGCAGCCTTCCAGTACTTAAAAGAGGTTTATAAAAATAGGGAGAACAACTTTTTACATGGGTAGATAGTGATAGGACAAGGAGGAACAGTTTTAAACTAAAAAAGGAGAGATTTAGATATGATATTAGGAACAAGTTCTTTACTCGTTAGGTGGTGAGGCACTGGAACAGGTTGTTCAGAGAAGTTGTGGCTGCCCCATCCCTGGAAGTGTTCAAGGCCAGGTTGGATGTGGCCCTGAGCAAATTGATCTAGCAAATGTAATCCCTGCCCATGGCTGGGGGATTAGAATTAGATGATATATAAGTTCCCTTTCAAACCAAGCCTTTCTATGACTGATTCTATGAAAATGAGGAAACACCAGCATTAATCGGTGTACAATCATAAATCAGTCTTAATGCATCAGTTCCTCTGGGAAGGCAAGAAAGTTCTGAAGTAAAAGTGATTTGTGTTGGTTGCACCCACAATCCTCATAGAGACTGGGAGGTGTATAGCAGTTAGACTGAGGAACTGCAGGAGAAAAAGATGTGGTCAGGGTTGAGGTTAAAGACTAAACTGAATTCCTCTCTCTGCCATGTATTTTCTGCCTGAAACTGGAGAAGTTGCTTGAATTAATATTTAATTTTTGTAAAACAAGTGAAGCCTGCATGTTAACTTCTGGGTGCCTGAACTGCAGCTGCAGCTCCAGTAAATAAATCATCTCATTGGTTCATAGCTGTAAGCAAGGTTTGAGAGAGCTACACTTTGAAGGTATGAATCTCTTCCTACACATTCTTAAACTTTCCTACATGTCTCAGTTTTGTCAGAACTACAGTGTCTCAAATCAAGCTAATTATTTCTTTTAATCATCAGACCTCCTAGAGGTGATATGATTTGCTTGTCTCAGGGGCCTTTGTTAAGACAAACTACTGCTTTTGAAGCATTTAGGCACTATAGAAAAATAAAAGTCATCTCAAATCACATATCTTCTTGGTCATCAGACACGGTCCCTAAGCACCAAACACAGAATAATAAGGCATAAGCAAAACACTAAAAAGATGGTTTTTTAAAGTGAGCACTGTCATGCAGTAAGTATGTATGGGGTCCTGGGAGGATGAGGAGGGAAGGAAACATCATCATGCACTGAAAAAAAGTAATCATAATGTGTAAAGATGTATAAAGAAGCTAAACTACTGGAAGTGCAGATAAACCTGCTTCTGCTATTTCCTATTTTTCGAATGTTTTACTTTGAGACGGTCATACTGGTCTCTTCAAACTTCATGTCTATATAATTATCAGGTTTTTTTATTTAATTTTAAGTGGTTTATCTAATTGTTTCTTATGATACTTAGCAAAAACCACCTGGAGAAATCTATTGCCAGGTTAAAGACTGTGGCAGTGGGGATGCCAGCAAATAAGCAACAGGGAGAGAGCGTGATGAGTTTTAAGCTATTGAGATGAGCATACTTGTATATGACTAGTAAGGAGAGAGATTATAAAAACCACACCCCAAACCCCTAATTTTCCTTGGAATTTCCTGATTATTTACCAAGCTCACATTTGAGCAAAACAGTCCTTGCCAGTCAAACTGGCTGCATCCTCTAAGAACCTCTACCAGCAAGATAGAACTGAACATACATCACTTTCATACTTTGGAGCCTCTCTCACCAACAAACTTCTTATCTCCCCCATCTTAAGTGAAGTACATCTTCTTGTTAGAGGGCTAAAACTGCTCTGCATTCAACCATCTTCAGCTAAGCTCAGAAATTTCTGCTGTAATTTTCTCCTCCAAAGACCAGTTTTACTCTGAGGCACCCCTGCTGGGCACAGCAGCAGAGACCCTTTCAAATAAAAAAGCCACTTTAATATCTCAACTACATTTTTTTTTAGGCTGTATCTGGGCTCTTTAGAAAGTAAATCCAATAAAAATATTCCTCCTGTACTGCTCAGTATGAGGAAATCCTTGACATTTTCCAGTTCTAACATCCCGTATCAACTGGGGAATGCCCTGATACAATTAGCGGGAAGTTTAATCTTAGGGAGTCACAAGGAGATGGAAAAAGCAGATCACATGGGCCAAGAGAGAAAGAGAGAGAGAAACTAAGGAAGGCTCTTTAGACTATTAATAACACAATTTCATCTGAGTGCAGATCAGCTGGTAGTTACTACATTAGATTCTAACAGCTTTATCTTAAGATGAGAATAGGAAATTCCAACAAACTGGGGAAATCCTAACTTCTGCAGATGTTTTAAATGTTTTTCCCCTTAATTAGCATCCACTAAAGGCAGATCAATCAAGTTACATATCGGTAGCAACGCACCCAAAACATGAACTAGTAAAGACAAAATCCTGAAGGGGATATAAAAATTTGAAATTGCAAAGGAATTAAAGAATTAGGCTAGAGGACCATCCAGTATAGTACCTGATCCTTATGTGACCGAGATGTGACAGTCTAATAGGGAAGGGAGGAAAACCTGGCAACGTATACTCTTCCAAATACCAAGAATCAAACAATCAAGGTACTTATCTGTTCTAGAGCTCAAGACTACTCATCTAATAATCCCATTTCTAAAGTACTGTTCAAATAAGCAGGATGAAGGGCCTTCAGGGGAAGCCGTGTGAGGAGTGGCTGAGGTCACTTGGTCTGTTCAGCCTGGAGAAGAGGAGACTGAGGGGAGACCTCATTGCAGTTACAACTTCCTTGTGAGGGGCAGAGGAGGGGCAGACACTGATCTCTTCTCTGTGGTGACCAGAGACAGAACCCAAGGGAATGGCCTGAAGCTGTGTCAGGGAAGGTTTAGGCTGGGTATTAGAAAAAGGTTCTTCACCTGGAGAGTAGTTGAGCACTGGAACAGGCTCTTCAGGGAAGTGGTCACAGCTCCAAGCCTGACAGAGTTCAAGAAGCATTTGGACAATGCTCTCAGGCACATAGTGTGACTCTTGGGGTGTTCTGTGCAGAGCCATGAGTTGGACTTGATGATCCTTGTGTTTCCTTTCCAACTCAGCATATTCTGTGATTCTGTGTGCGATTTTTTTTTCTTAATTAAATATCCCTTCACATTCCAAGCTGCCGATCCAGCATTATTCAACAGAAACTTAATTAACACAGTAGGCTCTAATAGTGAAGTTCACTTTCCTAGTAGGTTTACTTTCCATTCTAGCAATAGTTTATTATTTTAATTTCCTGATCACTATGTTGCAAGGACCACCAGTTTTGCCTCTTTAAGAGACAGGAACTTTATTTTGTTACCCTTCATATTGGATAGCTAATGATTCACATGATTTTGCTGTTGCCTTTCAACTGGCATGAAACAAACTAACTTATGATGCTCTTTGACATCCATCTCAGATATACTGTATAATTTACATCTCAACTTTAAAACTACCAAGTAAAATACCAACCACATCTATTTCATTTTCTCCACCCACCAATTTTACACAGTAATATTTATTATATGGGTACTTATAATGGACAACAATTGCTATTTATTTGACAGTCCATCATCAATTGACTCTAACTTCAGGCTACATTTAAGGATAAATTTGTCACTGCAATATATATGGCATATTATTTTGACAATTGTTTTTTCAGATGAATATATGTGAGAATCTAAGGAAGAAGAACACAGTGACTTGGAATCTGATGAAAGTTCTGGGTCCTACTCTTAAATGCAAAGAAATGTTCATCACATAATTACAGCAAGTTAGTCATCAGCATTCTGTATGCAGTTGATTTAATCCTGACTAAAGCCAAATGCACAGCCAGATGGGCAAAAAATATGGGGAGCCCTTCTCAGAGTCATGGGCAGGATGCAGAGAATGAAATTAGGTCCGCTGTTAGTCATTCGCACCCCAAAACTTCACTGCCCATTATTCAACAGCTCCTTATTCATGGGTGGCGATTACTACATTTCCATGGCATAAACCTCCTCTTCCCAGTCACACCCTGAGCTGTTTTTCTCACCCAGGGAATAAACCACAAGCAGGTTGCTTTGCTGCTTTTCTGGTTTCAACAGTACCTTATTTTGTAATGCATTATATAATTATCACTTCTTTCTGACTCTTCCAGTAATAATTTTCCAGTTAAAAAAATTTTCCAAAATTTTCCAAAACAAGTTTATGGCACATTGAGTAGGGAAAAAAAAAAAAAAAGAGAGAAAATAGGTAGGAAACAAGTATTTCCTCAAGTGCTAAAGATCCTAACTGTTTTCTTTCCACTGAAAAATATTTTAAAATAAAGTTTGCTTTGCAGAAATACAAAACTAGCCCCCAGATACATGCAAAGACATTTTTGTACCTGCAGTCCATATGCTATTTTTTCCAGGTGCTTTCAGTGTCCTCCTGTATGCTTGTATGTTGTTTTTTGGCTTGCATCAGCACATTAAAGCATATGGTACCCTCCTCAGAATAAAGCCCAGGGTGACTTAACTCTTCCTTTGTTCTTCCAATTACTCTATTTCCAAACACTAGCCAAGTGACCAATCAGTGCCTAGAAAAATAGAATCTTAGATGATGATTTGCTTACAAACCTCTGTGGAGGTAGTAGGTATATTTTTAAACAAAAGTAAATAAATACAGAAAACAAATTGCATGTGTGTCTTTCATATAGAGTTGAAGTACCAGGAAGACAAGATCTGAGAGAGCTTGATCCAGTGAATTCATATTTCAAAACTGCTGGCTGTCAAAACAGTGTGCGTGTGTTAATTAGGACCTCTCTGGTGTTATTTTTAATCTCAACATACCTGCAGTTAAATGCCAGGTGGAGATCATATAACTGTGTGCAGTTGCAATTTCTGTTCCAGTTTTCACAGGTGTTTGGTTCATCTGAATTTGCATAAATATATTGTGTCCATAAAAACATGAAAGATTGCTAGAGTAAGAGTTGTAAAGAATCATTTCTTTACACATTTTATGAGTACTTTAAGATTAATCAGAAGCCTCCAAAGTTCCCATTTGCTGCAGCAAGAGCTGCCTTTGCAAGCAAGTAAAACTATAGGCAAGCCAGCAAGCCGAGGCGTGTTACTTCTTATGAGCTGGTTATGGTGATCCTGTAAGAGCAGCATTAATAACTGAGAACTTATTAATTCGACTGCCTCTGCCTGCTGTGCCGCTGAACAACCCTCCTACTTCGTAGCTCCACACTCACATCACGGGAATGTTTACAGCACTAGCAGTAGATCAGACTACCCCTAAAGACAGCAGTGGTCTGCTGGCCTTCCAGCTTGCACAACTCAGTTTTCCAGAGAAGGAGGAGACACTTTTAAGCAATTTAAACGAAGGGAATCAGTGTTTCTAAGTTAACAAGCACCAAACCTGGGGAATTCCCTGGTGCTTGGTTTCCACACAGTAACTTCCTAGCTTCAAGCCAGTCAAGAGCTGTTTCACAAGCACTTAGGCTGAGATTTACCTGAAGTTGAGAATTAAAACAGGCACTGCCTGTATTCCTCTTGAGCATACTATGACTGTAGTAAAGATGCAGAATTTTTTTTTGTTGTGGAGTAGTTATGTCAGTAAAACAACAAGGCCACAAGAGTATTTAAAAATCAATGCCTGTGTTCTCCTTACAGCCATTTTAAGAAAAGATGCATTTTTTTTTAAATAAATCTAGCTCTGCTTCACTCCAATTTTTATATTCTCAAGTGACAAAGTTATATCATTGTCCATTTACTCTCAGGTCATGTGGACAGTATGCTGGCGGGATTTGTTTTCAATTTACCCAGAAGGATTTTTTTTCAGTTCTGTTTTCTGTCAAATCATTACTGCAAGCTTAATGTTTTATTAACAAGAAATTTTGTCCCTTCTTCTAAGTGGCACACATATCAACATGCACTCACACAGACACGGCTTTTTATTATAAATGTTTCCAATAAAGTTATACATACATAGAAGTAGATAAAATTCCAATTTCTTCACTTAGGTAAAAAACTCTAGTTAAGAAGTTTCCAGAAATTCAGTGAAAATACCCTGGACCATATAGTTATAACAAAAAATAATTTTGAAATAGACAATGTGATAATAGACAACCTCATGTTTTTATCGTATCACCATTTAAAAATCTTTAGAGCTTACTAGTTATGATTTATTTATTGTGATACAAAGCTGCTTTTTCATAAAATGTAGTTTGTATAACACAAAGAAGCATTTGGACTTTGCTTATGGAGTTATTCTGTACCAATTTAAGAATTATTTTTGCAAGGAAAAACAAGCTGGAAAGTCCTCTGAGAAAGAGGAGTTCTCTCTTCCTGAGTGCACATTCTTCAATTTACTATCAGAAAAAAAAGCTTACTGGTTTGCTAAATTGCTCTGCTTCTCAGATAGTATGTGCACAAATAATACCGGCACGGCAGACAGGCCCTGTATTTATTCAGGTTATTTTCTGCCTGTAGACAGACACATCAAAGTCGCTCAGCCTCACATTCTCCAAGCTTACTCAGAAGATAACCAGGCACACTTGGAAAACACAAGACAGTTAACTGACTCAGTGAAAATTATCAGATTTCCAAAAATTGTCTCCCTGATGTAATAGAAATGTCTTTAAAAGAACAAATGAGTCATGTTGCTATAGCAGGACAACATTTGCGTGCATTGTAGCTATGTAGTATAATCATGGAAAACTTTGTGACAGGGGGATAATCATTCTCATGTAACTCATGCCTGCAGACTTTGCTATTATCTCAGTCTAGCTCCTCACATTCCAAGACTTCTCTTGGCTTTACTTGCTGTGAACTACTACACACAGTATGTGACATGTTCCTTCACTAGCACACATCTCGTTTCTGGCCAGGATTATTCCACACATAAAGACAGATAGTGAAGCCACAGTATGCTGGAATTCCTTTGGCACTTTCAAATGTTAACTTCCCTGTTGCTGTGCTTAATACAGAAATGTCTGTGCAAAGTGGCATCAATCATTTAGAATACAAAATTTTCACCTTCTGCCATTGAGCATTATAACAGAAAGGAAGAAGATGAGATATTTACACCTTTCTTTTGCAGGAGACATCACTTCTCTCTGTGAAAAATATTGCTGGCAGGATGGTTATGTCTACTTTCACTGATAAATGCTTGACCCTTCCTTTCTCTGAGATTTGAAAAGGCAGAGCACTTACTCGTTATACAGCAAAACCAAGAAATGTATAGCTACAAAAACCAGGCCAAAAGAGACTCATACAAAATGGGAACGCTTCAGGAGGGTCTCAGCTCAAGGCTGTGACTGCCAACAATTTTCTCTCTGCATTATGATTCCATGTAGACCTATAGATGTGTCAGTCAAATGATTTTGGTTTCTGCTATTGAATATGCTCAGAAAGTCCAATTGCAAAATTCACTGAGTTCACAAGAATTAGAAAGTTATCAGATTTCTTATGATTGATGGCAAATATTAATTACTGTTCACCCAATACTTAGTAGTAGTAAGATAATTTTTATTTATAGGAAGTAATAATTAAAAAGGAATAGGCTTACTCCTGAGAACCATGACTCCAGGTTGTCTTTGCAAATTAGCCTCTCTGTCTGACTATCTTTGCTTTTGAATGGTGTGTTCTTGGCTACGTAGTGGCTCATTTTCATGATACGGTAAAGATAACCATGTGCCAGTTTACCTTCTAGTCTATCTATGTCTCTTTTACTGAAAGGATGAACCTCTGTCAGAAGCAAGCACTGATCTGAGGTCTCCTGCTGTCCGAGCAAGTCTAAGTGCCAGATTTCCTTTCAGAGGAATGCATGCTAAAAACTCCACCACCACTGAGCCAGAATCCTGATGGACAGGGCAAATGGGACTCTGAACTCAGAACTTTTACCAGAAATTTCAGGTTTCCATGTGCCTCAAGTAAAGACTAAAGTAGAATTCCAAACCCAGGAAAACAGACGAGATTTAAGAATTACTTCTCTATTGGCCTCTATCATTCTACCTTGAACAACGAGACTGGCTTCCAGCCCCGTTTTTCATGCATTGCAAGATGCTTAACATCCATATGTTCCTTTTCTCATCTGAGACTTCTGTCATTATCTTCTAAGATTTTCAGTAATTTTGACAGCCCAAGAAACTAAGAAATCCCAGGGCATGAATTAGGAATATAAAGCATGCACCAAAGTTTCTGTCTTCCTTCTGAAAGAAACAGTGAATTGAATTTCCTTGTTTGGAAGTGCATATTCTCTCAAAATCTGTAATCCAGAATGTTGCAAGTCAAGAGACGTATCATTTGCCTCTTCATAATATTCAGATGCTGGATGCCAAGAAAAAATACTTCTGCATTCAAAGTTCACCAGGCAAGACCATTACAGTTATAATAAGAACCTGTTGAAAACCTGTATTCTTCCACTATGTGCAGCTATCATTTACTCCACAAGATTTCACCCGAATGAGAAATCTCCTTGCATGTGCGTCTAATCAGTGTGAGGAGCGTCACATCCTGTTTTCATGACGAGTGGGTTCTTCCTCTTTATGTCTTTGAGAAGGACAAAAAAAGAGGTTTCTGAGCTTTGTCAGCTGCCATGCAATACTCTGTTTCCTTCTTTTATATACACATTTACTGGCAAAATCAGGTGAGAAATCAAATAACATTGCTATAGTGTAATGTGTTGATTATGATCTACTATGGCAGCAAAACTCACAACATGCATGCAGGCAGACACCAGCAAATGTTGCATTACTTTCCGTGTCTGAAAAGTAAGTGAACTGAGGCAGCACATTTCAGCCTGTTTGTTAAAATACAGCTAGTCCAGCATGACATTAAACCAGTGGAAGTATTAACTCATCTCTTTCTGTGCCCATGTTAATACTGAGCTGCAGTCAGTATTGCAAATACTTACTTTCAAAGCAGACGTGACATGCATAAAGAGGAACTATTAATGTTCTACTTTCTTTACTTATAGCAAAACTTCTTGATTTCACTCAGCTTGCCTAACTTTCTTACCATGCCAGACTGAGATCTCGCCTTTCAGAAAGGAAAAAAAAAATTCTTCCGTAAGTCTTTAGAAATGTCTCCAGATGAACAGAACAAACATCAAAGATCCTAAAAATTACTTTACACAAGAGATTTTACAGTAACTGATCTGTTGAGTTTGGTGTTGTCAAGAGATGATTTGTCCTGTGTACTGAACAATTTATAATCTAGATCACCAGGCATGAACACTACAATTTGCTGAACTGTTAAAGACCAAATCCAAATCTAGGTGACAATCCAAATAATTTCTGGACAAAAAGAATGGTGTTCTAAGGAGTTTTTGCCATTCAAACAAGTGGTTGTAATAATTCCATTTTTTCTTATACAACACCAGAGATTTACATAGATAAATTTTGGAATGAGATGTCACACCTGTATGGGTTTACTCTGAAAAAAGTGTATTTTAAAGATACTACAGCATAGGCTGAAGTGTGAGCTAGCAACTTGTACAAGGTATGTATTAAAAAGGAGAAAGAAACTTCTGTAGGAGATGAAACCATCAAACCATAAGAAACTGACAATTCAGTTGCTGAACATAAAGTTTGATTTTCAGAGTTTGTTTCTCAGAGCCAGATGCATTTAGGGAAATGTGTTTTTCACTGTTGAAAGAAATTTGTAGAAGAAATTCCCTGAAGTGGAAAGAAAGCCACACACCTCCTCAGAACTAATCAAGGGAGTTACCTAAGAAAATTTGTTAGTTATCAGACTGTTTTGGATAATTCAGTCTCATGAGCCAGGGTGTAATCACTGGAAAATTCCCACTCTCTCCCCACCTCCGTGTAAAACTTTGAACAGATTCCTCATGCGTCTTGTTCCTCTTTTATTGTAGCTCATCTATCATACCACACTACTGAAAACAGGACACAGAGCTGAACTGTTACGTCCCAGGTTAAATTCCTAGACTATAAAAAAGTGTCTGGAGTTCCCATCCTAGTGAACATAAGCTCTCTGCACCTGAATACTTTTGTACTCAGAACAGACTTAGTGTAACATAAGACTTCAGATAACTTACCTCTATGCTCAGAGACTGGGAGCCACAAAAGAAAGTAGACAGAATACTGGTCTGGAACCATGTAGGTGAAGGTCACCCACAGGTTTTGATCAGGTTGTAGAACTGCTGCAGACAGCAGGCAGGTCATTGCATCAGGCTTTTAACTGGCACCACGGCCGAGCTGCAGCACAGTGGAAGGCCATAACCATTTCTTGCTGGTCAGAATTAGAAAAACAGTACTTTGAATGAGAAGAGCTTTGCAGTTCTGCAAACAGGCCCAGTTGTCAGTAACCAGACAGGTGTCAGAAGAGAAGGTAGTGGAGAGAGCATAAAACAATAACCACAGACTTGTCTGATCAGCTAGATAGGAAAACAGCTGAAGATGCTGCAGGGTTACTGTGGCTAACTTCAAGGCAACTGCATCCACAGCAAGTTGAAAAAACTTGTCTTGCACCTGCTAATGGGCTCAAGGGAAGGAGAGTGTAGGCCTGAACTTTGGGACTCTGCAGTTTTCACATTTATATTTGAAAATCTGTAACCAAAAAGACACCTTGAAACATTTGGTTTAATAAAAATGTGCCTTAATACCTGAAAGTCAATCAAGGAAAAGCACTGCTCTGACTGCAGTGTTGGATACTAATGTATTAAAATGTATTTAAAAAAAATTATCTTACTGTGACTAAATTCACCCTGACAAATAAATATGGCAAAGAAAACAATGAGGACTGTAAAGTCAATGCATTATTAGAAATATTTTTTCCAAAGGACACTTGTGATATTAGATCACTACAGCAGATTTCTGAAAAACATGTCAGCTCTGGCATCAGTTCTTACAAAGAGAGAAAAGAACATGTCCTCGTTTTAGCTGGGATAGAATCATTTTCTTTTAGTAACTGGTACAGGTCTGTGTTTTGGATTCAGTAGGAGAGGCCAATAAGAGACTGATCTTTTAGTTGTTTCTAAATAGCAGTACCACAAGTCAAGACAACATTAAAGACTGATATTCAGGAATTATGGACACAACTTGAGGAAGATCTTTTCTTTTTGCATTACAGCCCATTGCCACACTCATGTCCTTGTTCTTGAAGAGGCAATAGCTGCTCAGGAAAAAGATGAACGCCTACTATAATGTCCTGAAAGTGAATTTGGATTTATTTTGCCTTTTTACAGAGATAATGCACTTGGCAGCTTGGTGTATTTCTTCTTTCTGAGGACACTTCTCTGTGGCCTAATATTTCTCAAATGAGCTTTTTTGAATCTAAAACCTAGCAAGGCAGAAAGTAACAGCATCCTGAGTTATACCACTGCCTTTTAGAAAAGAGATTTAATGCAGAGATAAAATTAAAATTGTTCTAGTACACTAAGTATACACAGGAAATTAGGGTAAAAAAAACCACCTAATTTGTTAAGGAAAAAGATGGCTACACTATAAATGGATCTCTAAGACTAAACTGCCCATCTATTAAAAGAGCATATAAGAAATGAATACAAGTGTAATTTTGAAGGGCTCTGGAAAAGATGAGCTGCAAGGCTAACATACTACTAGGAAAAAAATATTAAGAAAATACTGGAACTAACAGAGGATGATGTGGAATTGAGAGCACTTTTTTGATTTCGGTAAAGCTGCAGCAAGGGAGGTTGCACGTGGAAGCCATAGTGCATTGAGGTCTTCAAAAACTGCACCAAAAAGTGATTCATTACTGAGAGCAGTCTCACAGGACCTGAAAATGGTGGGCAGAGTCAGATTCTGCTGAAAGGGCTTACTGACACTCCCAGGCAAGGCGAGTGATGGACCAGGTACAGAGTCCATCCAGGTTGTCCAGTCAGGAGCAGAAGACAAAGCCAGAAGCAAGGCTATCATATACATCCAAAGAGTCTGTTCCAGCAGACAAGCTGACTACAGCCAAAGCCTGATGCCTGTAATTAATTTTTCTTAACAAATGGCTTTCTGCAGTCTGAGAAGCTTCATGAAGAATTTGTTATTTAATATGCATATTTCTGCAGCTATTTCTTCAGGTAAGGACTTTGCTCCAAGTAACATGCCCAACGGGATTATTTTCTGCATCTTTCTCTGTACTGACTTCTTAAGTCAAACTGAGGCTGTTCCAAGGAAGTGTACACGCTCAGAAATCTCCTATAAGGACTCTGAAAAGGGTGGTTTTCCTTAAGAGCTCTTTTCTGGGAACATTTATAAGCATAATGTCTCTTGATAAATCCCTCTAATGTCTTCAGCAATATTGCATTTATGATTTACCATGGTGCTTTTTAAGTTACCGTGTCATCACACAACCATAACATCTATCCAGCAAAATGCTTATGGATGCCGAAACAGAGGAAAAACAGAAAACTGCCTCGAGGAAAGAAGGTAAGGAAAGAGATACAGGAAAAGAAGATGAGGCAATCTGAAAAATAAAACACTAGGTACACATGGCTTGCTGGAACTGGAAAGGTCGGCAACAGGTATGACAGGTAGATTCTGCAAACCAATCTGCAAACAGAGGCCTTGTGGCTAGTTCCATACAAATAAAAAATTAACTACCAAAGAACCGTCCTCTGGTTGCTTTCAATAGAAATGTGCCCCTTGGTCTGGCTTTTCTACCCCTGATTTCAATGACCCCTGAGTGGAAGGCAGAGTTGATAGCTCTTACTTTGTTCTAGTTGCAGTCAACAATCACAATGCTGTGGTTGACCACCATATGTTTACCCAGCAGGCACAGCAAAGCAAGCTTCTGTCCTATCTGGAGTCTGTGAAAACTGCAGGGAAGGGCCTGGTGTTTGTAGGTCATAGTGCATTTGTGTTATTGGAAACTGGAAATTGCTAGCACACCACCAAACACACTGGCATATTATAACAAATCTGCTGCTGAGACAAGAGCAATGACAGCACTTTCCTAAAACAAACTGAAAATAATTTTTCTGTGAGATGCAGTAACACTGTAGTAAACAGTAAAGATAAGGCACATTATTTATGAAGCACAATGGAACTTTTCTCCAGAAGATATAATAGTGTTTACCCGTTCTCTAATACACTGCTGGTTTTTCTTTAGCTTACTCACTGCTGTAGGAATTTATCTGCTGTGTTAAGGATAACAGTAAGTTTGGTGGTTTGGCAGGGGGTCTAAATATCAAGGATGGAAATCCTGACTTTCCTAAAGTTTCAGGATAGTAAATATTTTATTCTATTGTGTGCTAGACATAAAAAAAAAAAGGCCAGTGGAAAATTCAGGTCACAATAAGAAGGAAGTTTTTTCCAAATCTAAGGGACAGTTCTATTACAGGCTTTGATTCCTGTTTCTTTCTCTCCACACTGGAACTTGAAAATTTATGAGTGATGTATCTAATATCTATGTCCATACTTCATTGCAAATAACTCTCATTTTCCAACCATTCTTTTCTGGATCACTCGATCTGTTATAAGGTAGTACAGTAAATTAGTATGTGGACTTTTCTAAACAGACTTTAGTATCAGCAATTCTCTTCCTCCTACGTAATTCTGTTTTCTGTCCCTAGTGTAGGCATATTTAGACAGTTTTCCACACCTCTTGATGCACTCCAGAAAACAGATCTTACTTTATAGTAAATTAAGCTGAGTTTGCTTGATGAAGTAGGTGCTAGAGAATATTTTAACATCAAAATATGAGCATACACCCACTTAAAATTCTGGCAGATTAATGATAAACAATACACTGTTGAAATGCAACGTGGAAAGTTACAATGGTTTCCAAAGTTCCAGAAAGAATGACTGATACCCCCAATGGATTTTAATCAGCCTACCTTAGCAATGACATATAATAACATGTATTTACTATTTTTTCTCAAGTACCCACCTTACTGGAATAATTCTGAAAAGATTGTCTTCTCTGTAAAACACAGATTATTTTTTCTTCCAGCTAGAGAGCAATAGAAATTTTATAAAAGAATCTGCCATTCAGGGTGTATGAATTGAATAAAATGGCTGGAAAAGGTAAAAGCAGAAAATCTTTGAAGTACAGTGTTCTCATGGTGAAAACACAAATGGACAGCAAACAATTTCTACCTTGGTTCACCAGACCTGCTCTGCTTCCCACAGTGCCAGGCATTTGACCTGCATCTCCATTTTTGATATCCATCTAATTCTCTCTTCTAGGAAATTCCATAACCCTCTTAACATGGTCTCCTTCTGTAACCTCTTGTCTCACCTGTGAGCATGTACTACCCTTCCAGACAATTTGTCTTCCTTGGAATACAATAGGAATTGCATTATCATCTGTTCTAAAAATCAGACCAAATTATAGACTTAATTACATTACTTTGAGTTACAATTATGTTAATTAATTGTTCATTCTTGTTCTAAGTAATCAGCTGGAACAGTACTGGGGAAAATCCAGTGTATGGCCTTTTATAGCAATTCATTTTCCTTAGTGTTTAAGATCAAAGGCATTGGTTTGATGATGTTCTTGGTTCAAGACAACAAAGCTGGTGTGTTGTAGTCAGCACTAGCATGTACATGCATCTCTTGCTTTTTTCCCCCTCCTGTTTTCCTGCTGCAGTGCAGCCTACTATTCATTAAATAAAGCTTTTTTTGTGTACATGCAAAGTATTTAGAAGATGCCTACCTAATTATTCTTAGGTTTTGGAAAGTGATGTATGCTGGAAAAAGCCTGTATACTTACAGAAGGATTTTTGTATTTATGTCTGAGTTGAGGGCTTTTTCATTCAAAAAAAAAAAAAAGAATGCATAGAGAAGAAATAACTATATTTCATATTAATTTGCTATGTAATGCGCTTATACTGAAGAACACTATTTAATTTTTATTTCTACTCTAAATACTCAATAAAGGAGTCCAATTGTCTTGTTGGCTGGATGTGTTCAATATGAAATCAGAGCATGCTTCTAATTTATGGTTTCCATGCATCTTACCCAATTTTAGTAGCAGTTATGTGTTTTTCAGTTCCTGATTTTCAAAAATTTCTATATTTTTTTTAACATGCCTCAGAAAATGACGTGGTAAGCACGTGGTTAGCAGGCAGTCCTTGGAAATCTGGAGTGATGCTATGTTTGAAGTCTGGAGTTTCCTGGGCATCTAAACTTAAAACTCAACAGTCATCTGTATACATCTAGTTTTATGTCAGGACTTACTAGACAGAACTTTCCTCCTCTTGGATTCATGATCCAAATCTCCAAATTATAGATAACAGTAGTTGATGCTGAAGATTGGATCAGATTTATTCAAAAGTGAAGACTAAAGTGTCTCTTTTGTTCTATTGCATTGAAGTTCAGTTCACTGCTAAAAATTATCTGAAACCTATCAGAAAGATAACAAAATTAAGCTCTTCTCTAGCAAATGCTTTGTTTCCCAGTTTGAGAGTAGCTTGCAAGATGATTTCTTGCCTTTTGCAGTGAAAGTGCAAAGGAAATGTCCTGTCAAAAGACCCAATCATTTAATTAAAAAAAAATCGTTTAAGTTAATCCTCTAGGGAAACAAGCAACAGCAAGTCAAAACCTAGCAGTGGTTTCTCTCCATGCTTACATGTGATGTAACACAGCAATGAGAGTTTGTTGTTTAAATGGAAATGTCAGTGTTATTTTAGACACATTTGGATATCCCACCTAGGCTCTCCCTCCACTTCTGAAGGATAGCTGTTGTCCTCTATTCCTTTAGCTTTTTCTTTCTTTTTTCTTTTTTTTTTGTTTGTTTTTCTTTTAAACCAGATATAAAGGGCCATTATAATCCCAACATGGGATTTGAGGCATAAAAAAAAAAATTAAAACAGTAAAAGAAAATTATAAACCATGCTGGCTTCAAAAATGTTGTATTTTATGTATCTCTCAGTGAACAGTCTTTAACAATGTGATTTGACAACAGTCACAGATATCCTACTCTGAAACGTGAAACATATTATGTTATTAATGAGTCCTGCTTCAGTGAGTCTCTAAGAATTAAACCAGTTTACAGATGGACAAAGGAATTCTTTCGAAGGAGTGGCAAATCCTGCTGGATTACATCAACAGTTTACAAAGGAGGAAATAAAGTAATCTTAATACTTCCTCTTGCTTCACAGACTTTCAGTAGTTAGCTCAAAATAAACCATTCGAAGAGTTTTCTGACTAGGCAAATGAACACAACTGCCACACACACATATATATATAGAAAATAACCACGAATTTTACTTAGAGCTGCTGCTTTACTCCCTTTGCAGAACCTGATAAAAAGTGAAGATGAATATCAACCAGTTTCTGTCACGGTGCTTGTAAGCACAGAAGATAGCTTCAAGGAGAACCTGCACCAGTGAGGATTGTTCAAAGCCAGTGGAAAGATGACCTAACAACTGAGAAAGGATGGCAGCCTGAGCTTACAGAAAAGGAGGCAGCAGGGCTGCGGGTTTCTTTGCCTTAAGCATATGATTCACAAATCATCTGAGATTTATATCCAACAAACACAAGTCTAGTGCCTCTGGATCATCTCAGTCACAGTCAGAGTAAGCTCAACACCAGGATTACCCAGCCTTCACCTTTATGCTGGTGGAGATATTGTTATAATTTAAGATACAGTGCAGGGACACTGCTGAAATCATGACAAGGTAAACATAAACCTTATTCTCTGATAAAATTTCTCTCACCTTTAATCTCTGGAATCTTTACATAATGTCACCAAGTAGCTGAACTAGGTTATAGAATCAGTTAGGTTGGAAAAGATCCTTAAGATCATCAAGTCCAGCTGTACACCTACCACTGCCAAGCCCAGCATTAAACCATGTCCTTAAGTGCCACATCTACGTGTCTTTTAATACCTTCAGATGACTCAACTACTTCTCTGGGCAGCCTGTTCCAGTGCTTGACAGCATGGATGGAACTCCATTCACCACCACTCTCTGGGCCCGGCCATCCAGCCAATTTTCTTTACTTGGCAAACACCCATCCAAGCCATGGGCTATCAATTTCCCCATGAGAATGCTGTGGGAAACAGTGTGAGAGGTTTTACTGAAGTGCAGGTAGACAACATCCACAGCCTCTCCCTCCTCCACTAAGTGGGTCACCTTTTCACAGAAGGTGATCAGGTCAGTCAAACAGGACTTGCCTTTCACAAACCCATTCTGGCTGGGCCTGATCCCTGAGTTGTCCTGCACATGCCACATGATGACACTTAGGATGAGCTGCTCAAGGACCTTCCCTGGCACCGAGGTCAGGCTGACAGGGCTGTAGTTCCCCGGATCCTCCTTCCAGTTCTTCTTGCAGATGAGCCACACTTCCACTGACTTCCAGTCATCTGGGACCTCCCAGGTAAGCCAGGACTGCTGGTAATTTTTTGGCAGTTGCTTCAGCTTCCTGCTGTGTGGTGTGTTTTTTCCTTTGTCTTCTCACAATTTGATTACTTGAAAGACAGGAGACTGGGTGCCAAGAGACCTCAGACAAATGAACACAAAGGGCTGCTTCACTGACATTTCACAGTACCACTGGAAGCCAAAGGCAGCTTTTTAAGGTGTACTTGGAGCTGCTATCCTAATCTTTTCACTCTCTTGACACCTCTGTGGACAGTCCCAGTACTATTCTAATTTCAGACTATTTTCTGTATTCTGTATTTTCTACTTTCATTTCAGAACTCTGTATTCTATTTGCATATGAGCAAGAAAACAGTTGCTAAGGAAAGGATAAACAGAAACTCATAAAAATTTTAACTCTTTCTGAGGAAGTTTACTCCTCACATGTTTCAAAAGAAGTTGAAGTTTACTTTCTTACTTTCAAGTCCAAATATGCTCTCATTGTAAAAAGGTCTGTTTGTATAAGGATGTCAGAGATACCGTAAGTTCTTAACAATTCAGGTGAGGTGAGTCAAGGCTTTCTGGGATTGTTGGAAAAACTGATTAAGCATTGCCAGATAAGAAATTCTTCAAATGACTTAACTGACACATAAATGACCTCCTATTTTAAAAGTGGTGGTCAGTACTAAAATAATCTTTATGTATACACTTTATTATTTATATAAATGGACATCTAAAACAAAATGTGCAATTAATTATCTTTGAAATGTTCACAGGAATTCTAAGGAAAACATTTTTATGTACAGATATAATCCACAACATCACTGTATTTATAAATGTTTTGGTAATCTAGGCCACTGATTGTTTCAGTACATTGAAACTACTTTTAAGTGGGGGGGGGGGAAGAAAATTGAGTTAAATCAGATATTGTTCTTGGTTGAGAGCCTATAAAAAGACCATCTTCACATTTCCTACCATAGGTGACAAGGGCACCTACTCCAGAAAACTTACCTTGCAGCTGCATACCTCAAGCAAAGAAAATTGCAATCTATAATTGTTCAATATATTCTTCACTTAAAAAACTTCCACCAAGCATTCTAAATGACCACTAAAATAATGGCAAACCACATGAAAACACTTATTTTTAATACCACAAAACCTTCAGAAGAAACCCCTAAAACTTTCTGAGTCAAAAGAACACATACTAGAGTTTTTAATTAGAACTTGTGGTTGGTATGGGAAAAATATTGTCACTTAACAGGACAAAGCTGCATTTTTGTTTAATTAATCTGAAAACTGAAAAAAACCCCAAAACAAACACTCCCCCACACCCCCAGTCTTTGGGTATGCAAGAATCCAGAATTCTCTTGTCACTGAGTTCTCTACAGAGTGAGTTACTGTTTTCCTGTTCTAATCTTTCTTGCTTTCTGCCACTACTAACGCAAACTGATGTCTCAGTGGAGCAAACACTATGGCTATTCAGTAGGGCATTTTTGTTTGATTGGTTGGATTTTTATTTGGTTTGTTTGTCCTTGTTGTTTTAAAGATGGCATTCCCTGTGGCATTGATGCCTGCCTATTCAATTCTGAAATTAAAAGTAAATCGGCAATTACCATCCATGACTAGTTTGATTTAAATCATATTCACACACACTACTGAGCTGGATATGGTGCACATCCACAGGTGGACAATCACCACATTAAATAGCTTTAAAATTAAATCAGACTCAGGTTTAGAAAAGTGCAGAGAAAAATAATGACTTATCTTATGCCTAAATCAGTCGTAACACTATGCAGTTTCTAGAATATCCCTTTCTGCACTGTTAGATTTATGAACAAGTTTAGTAAAGTACTCTTCAACAATAGCAGGTGTTACTTGGTTAGTTGATTTTTATTATTTAACAAAAACAAGTGTTTTAAACCTCTCCAAGCACACTGGACAAACTATTTTCACAGAACTCTTTCTACCACCACATCCCCAAACATGCCGTGCTGAGGCACATAGAAGGGAAGGCTGCGTTCTCACACAAAGATTGCTCCATAGATCTTCAGGGTCTCTCTCTTAGTCAAGAGTATTTGCTCCCAGCCATCATTGCACCTGTCTCATCCCTTGTGTTTGAGCAACAGACGCAATGTTGCAATTACTTTCTTCAAATGTAATCAGGGCAGGTTCTTCTTAGGCCTCCCCCAGTGGTGTACCTATACACACGTACATTGGCACACACACGCATGCACACACACACACACATTAAAGCAGAAATGTTGAAGTCTCAGCAGGGGAATTCAGAAGCCTGCCTCTGTTCACCCTGTGGCCTGAATCTGAAAGGCTTTAACAAGCACGGCTGAAACAGCTGGCCCTCTTTACCAGTCCATCTCCACACATACAGAGGTTATACACTGGCACACACACCCCAAAAGGACGTACCTCCTTTAAAAGAAGGCCCAAGAAGCAAAATTCCAGAATTAACAGAATATTAAAATTTTGAAGTATTATATCCTTCAGAGTTTGCCTAAGAAAATTACATGGACAGAGATCATGCTTTTACTTTATGGCTTAAAGAAATCCAGACATTCCTTGATAATCAATAAAATAGATATAATGCTATACAAAGAAAGCTGTTCAAGTACAGATGAAAAAGACTACTTTCTTTTGGCTTTTCTGCCCTGCACAATAGGAATTGTCTTCAAAATTTAAGATGTCTTCCTGCAACTGCTCAAATGTAGTCTTTGGCTAAAATGCCTCTCTCTCCACTCAGATCACGCTTAATATTTAAGCCACACGAATTATATTTGAGATATCCTGATAGGTCAATTTCAAGAATCACATTTCTTCTCCTTTACTAGGATTACCCATTCAATAAGAAGGCCTAGACCCTCTCTTTGTGGCCTCCATCTGCAGCTGTCAGATAGTTGAAGCCCATCAGATAGCATACAAATATATAAGAACAGCAGCCAAGGAAGTACCTTAGAGCATTATTTAGGTTAACTTTGCATATCCCAAAAGGTTTCTTCTGCTCCAGACTGGGAGTCACTCAGAATTGTTAGCCCTTGTTATGAGCTTAAGTAAGACGCCACCTGCTTTGAACACTATGATAGCTATATTAGGTTCAAAATAGAAATGCAGAAAGACTCCAAGTCTACCCGAAAAAGCCATAACTCTTCTACAGTCACCAAATGGGAAATGCAAGATAAGATCTGATAAATTTCTGTAGGCACAACCAATTAACTTCTGAATTGATACCAAAATAACTCTGTACATTACTTGTTTCTCTAAATATTCTTGGGGGGAGAGAGTAGGGAAAATCAATGTTACTTTGATTTCAATCTGTGCAATGTTTGCACTATAAAGTGAGTAGTAAAGGTGGTCTAGATTTCTAGCCTAGAATTCTAGAATGAGCAAGTAAGTGATGTATTGCACTCAGAATACTTGGTTGAAATTTACACTGTAAGCCAGAATTCTCAAACTTCTGAAGAGGGTAAGAAGAATTCCTTTCCTGATCAACCAAGGAAACTGTTACAGTTCCTATTCTCCATGCAAAGAAGAGGAAATAGCATGCTACTCTCTGCTGAAACCTAGCAAAAGTCAAATGGAGACTGGGACATGATACAGCAAGTATGAGCATCTGCACAAGCAAACACCCTCCATGGATATTTAAGCTTGTAATTTATTTGGCAGAGAAGAAATTAAAAGTTCAAAGTTGCAAAATGAAAGTCATTATCTGAAGATAGGCAACTGAAACAGGAATTAATTCATCACTAGGTCAATGGAGAGTATCCTACAAGGTTCAACTGCTTGGATCCCTTGCAAAGTGAACAATGTGCTGTAATGAATTTTACAGACAATACAAAAATCATGAAACTGTAGCAGACCTGCTGCTCTAACAATTCAGCATATTTTCATATAACAGTGAACAGAAATAAAAATGTTCACAGCTGCCCTTTCTTCCTATCTAGGTCTAGCCCACAGGAGAGAAATGTCCAAGGTATAAAAGAGAATCTTCTCTTGATCTCTAATCTTTTAAGGAGATAAATAGTGGTAATCATTTACATAGCGTGAATCATTTTCCTTAGAACAGATACTGAACAACCAGAAAAGTCTGTCATTTTCCAGCTAGTTATTTCTCATAATGACACAAATGTTTAACTTGCCAGGTAGGACTATTATTGTGGAGTGAGGGAAGAACAATATGGCTATTGTATCGGAATAATTATCTACTATGATACAAGTTAAAGCAAAATTGACGTAAAAGGGAAGGAGTACAAACTGAATTCAAGCAAACAGCAATGGTTTTACACTGATGCAGGTTAGGCAGACTTTATAAAGCAACTGTGCAAAGTAGCCAGTCAAGCCTTCCGTTAAGTGATTTTCACCCCACTTTAATGAAGACATGCAATTTGACCCAAATGCTAAGTTTCTGTGTTTCTTGGAACACTTACAGGTTGGCATGTTTCTACACATCTCTAGGAGGCTGCTGTGAACATCCTCCTGCTTGACTCAAGCAGAACTGCAAAGAAAGAAATCCCCAGAGGTTGTAAGTTTAAAACTTATGCTTAACTAAGAACATGCTGAAAGGAACTTTCAGCTCATTGGATTTTTTTTGTTTACTCTCTTATGGATGCAACTGCCACACTGACTTAGAGGAAGCTGCTCTCTATGCCTTCAACATTTTAGGGACAAATGGAACAGAACATCATGGAATATGAGTCAGCAGTGTGCCCTGGCAGCCAAAAGGGCCAACTGTATCCTGGAGTGCAGGGTACAGCATGAAGCAGGAAGATAAATTATAGAGATTTTATTTCATAAGGAATACATTGCATGAAAAAAGTCCCCCAAAGTCAAATATTCTGACAATGTAATTAGGGATTAAAGTGGGACACACAGTTCAAGATTTGCCAACAATCACGAAGTCCAAAATAACTACCCTTTATTTTTTTCTTAATCATGCCTCCTGAAAAGGAAAGTGATACAAAGATAGTAAGTATCCTAAAGGTACACATTTCCAGCCAATACTAGTATACTCCTTGGCTGTTTTTTTCTAAATTACTCGAGAAATTAGATGTCTTCATCATATTTCTTGCTTAGAATAGGCTGACAGAAGACATTTGAAAGAACAAAACATGAAAAGCTAAATTTTTGATCTATGAAATTTTTACTTTGAGGCAAATTTGCATACAAATTATTCACTTCCTGCAACATTTTGCCTCTTGTCCCTACCCTCAAATCAAGACATATCAAACATTTAATTTTAATCTCTATGGGCAACTATTTTTTTGTCTCACTTCTGCTAAAGTCGAAGATGTTGTCAAACAGTAAGATTACTGTCAGTTAACAAGAACAGACTGCTATCACATGTCTGAATTCCATACACTTCCTGCACAGGCTGAGGACTGACAAATCATATCCATTCCAACTGACAATGCTGGCAAGCAGGCAGGCATAAAGAAATTGGAATTCAAACCTGTATTAGCCTTACTCAGATTTGCCCAGTTCAAAAGTTACAAAGGTTTATTTAAGCTGGAGAAAAGGCTGCATTGTCTACAGAGGAAATATAAGGGATGTAGGAGTACTCATGTAAATGAGGCATGACATATTCCATACTTACATACAACAGCGCCTTCCAATGGCTCCAAAAGCAAATGCAAAATACTTATACAAAACAGTCGCAGTATGTTAGCACACACACATGCAAAACTAGAGCTGCACAAATCAGCCATGCAGCCCTTCCCTGTGGGAGCAGGACACACAAACGCTGGGGAGTGCACAGCACCACTAGGGCACCATGTACAAAAATGAGGAGTAGTATATCAGGTTTTAAATTTGTCTGCAAAATCTCTAGGCAGAGCAGGTTTAGCTATGCAAATAATGAGAGCTTCTTGTATGCTAAGTATATAAATTGGGGTGTTTTTTTTTCAAATAAATATGGGATTGACAAACAGCTTTGAAAAAAATTACAGTTAATTTCAAATTGCAAATTAATCCTCAACACCTAATCTTAATATAGTTTATCAGCGATAAACACCTGGAAATTCAGAATTGATATGTCCATTACTGCACAATAAACTAAATCTGGTAATCAAAATCTCTCCCTACTGTCAGATTAATAATCCATGAAATTTAAGATATTAGAACAAACTAAAAAAGGAAGCTCATTTAGCAAAAACTCCCAACTCAGTATTAACTAAAGGTTTTGTCTTGAATTATAACTTTTTACTTGTAGAGCTGTTGCCATAATTAAGACCTACAAATCATTCGAGTACTTGCACAAACCAAAATAAGACAAAATCCCATAATTCTACTGACAATTTATATTCTCATGAGGTCCTGTAAACAGTTATTTCATAACAAATACATACAATATGTGCTTCCATATTTACATATAAGAAAAATACCAACCTACTTCCATTAATTTAAACTTCTGGCCACTGGACTTGAGACTCTGAATTACATTCCAATATACACTGATGATAAAACACTTTCTACTTACATCTATATTCAAACCATGCAAATAACAGCACTAACCAGCAAATATTCAGTGTGCAAAGTCTGACCTTTCATACTGGGACCTCTATGAGAACACCGCTGGCACAATGAACTTGCTTTCTTTTCAATACTTTAAGGAGGCATCTAAGAAAGATGGGAACAAACCTTTTAGCAGGGCCTATTACAATAGGACAAGGGATAATAGTGTTCAACTGAAAGAGGGTAGATTCAAACTAAATATAAGGAAGATTTTTTACAATGAGGGTGGTGAAACACAGAAACAGGTTGTCCAGAGAGGTGGTAGGTGCCCCATCTCTGAAAACATTCAAGGTCAGTTGGACAGGGTTCTGAAAATGTCCCTGCTCATTGCAGGGGAAACTGGACTAGATCTCTAAGTCTCTTCCAATCCAAATTATTCTATTATTCCCTTTTAAATTCCATCAAGTTTTATTGAGTTCTTCTTTACAGATGAGATTGACTTCCCTATGCAAACATGTGCCATTGGTAGTAAGAGTTTAAAGAAATGTAGCATGTTAACTTTAAAATCTTTCAGCTTTACAGTATAAAACCTGGTCATTACAGAAGACTAAAAGCAAGAAACTTAGGTATTTCATATTAATTTATAATTTAAATATTTTTAACTGTCCATCTCCAGCTATTTACTCCTCTATACAGAAAAAACAATCCTAAGTATGTAATAGTTATCTATACTGTCAAAACAGGAATTAATCTTCATCAAGTTCAACATAAGGCAAGTCGTATTGGATTCTCTATGTTGGCTTTCAAGGTCTCCAGAAATTTTGAAGCCAGTTCATCATCCACCACTCGACCATCACTTGAAAGAGTCACTGTCATGCGCTGATGGTGCTCAAGTTTCTCATTCCCTTCTTCATCTTCCACAATCCTGAGCTCTGGTCTTGCTCGGCCCACAGCTAGGATGCAGGCTTGAGGAGGGTTTATGACTGCAGTGAAACCACTGATGCCAAACATGCCCAGATTGGAGATACTGAATGAAAGAGAAAAAACATATCAATAACATCAGAAATTGCATATTCTCTAGACCAGAAAATCTACAGTCAATGACTACTACGATGTAAATCTCTTCCAAGGCAAAACCCACTAAGTTAAATAGATCTGAACTGTTTTCAGTTGAGCACATTTAGACTCTCAAGAGTTTGGGATTGTTGCAGTTACAAATAATGCACCTTTTAAAAAGCTTTTAAAAGTCCCATTTCTTTATAGCAATATATTCTTGCACTGCACACACTAAAGGCAGAAAGTAGGCCAGCAAAGCAATGATTTTAAATACACTTCTCCTATCACTATTCCAAGCCAAATGTCTTCTAGACTGAATCTCATAACTTCAAGTTACAAGGGCTGCTGATACCCACCAAGTGATACAATCTGGGCATCTGTTAGCACTCAGGCACAGAAAAGCATCATTGTACCCTTCTCCCCTGAACATTTCTGTCTGTGCCACCAGCTGTGAAGTGGTATATTAGGAAAGGCTTGGACTCTTTTGTTACAAATTGTCAATTGAGAAAGCTGACACACCATTTCCTCATTTTGATTATAGTTATAGCAAAGAGTGGAGAAGCAATTAAACTGTGTAGAATCACAGAATAGTTTGGGTTGGAAGGGACCTTTAAAGGTCATCTAGTCCAGCTTTCCCTGCAATGAGCAGGGACATCCTCAACGAGATCAAGTTGCTCAGAGTGACCTGACTGTGAATGTTTCTAGGATGGGGCACCTACCACCTCTCTGGGCAACCTGTGTGTGTGACAAGTTGTGACCCTCATGGGTCTGTGATGGGACCAGTGCTCTTTAATGTCATCAGTGACACAGATGGCAGAATTGAGAGCACCCTCAGTAAATTTGAAGACAACACAAAGCTGAGTGGTACAGTTGACAAACCTGAGGGACGGGATGTCATTCAGAGAGACCTGGACAAGTGCAAGAATTGGGCTCCGGCAAATCTCCTAAGGTTCAAGTGCTGCACCTGAGTCAGAGTAACCGCTGATAGTAACACAGGCTGGAGTGATTGAGAGTAGCCCTGCAGAAAGGGACTTGGGAGTGCTGGTGGATGAAAAGCTGGTCATGAGGCAGTCAGTGCATGCTTGCAGCTCAGGAGCCTCATATCCTGGGCTGCATCAAAAGCAGTGTGACCAGCAGGTCAAGGGAAGTAATTCTGCCCCCCTGCTCTGGTGAGACCCCACCTGGAATACTACATCCAGTTCTGGAATCACAGAATCTGGTTGGAAAAGACTTTTAGGACCATCAAGTCCAACCATCAACTGGCACCACCACCACACGTTCATCACTAAAACATGTCCCTATGCGCATGCTTTTTGAACACTTCCAGGCATGGTGACTCAACCACTTCCATGGGCAGACTGTTTCAATGCTTGACAATCCATTCCATGAAGAATTTTTTCCTAATATCCAATATAAACTGCTTCTGGGTCATCTTGAGGCCATTTTCTCTCCTTCTGTTACTTATTACCTGGGAGAAAAGACTAACCGCCACCTCACTGAAAGCTCTTTGCAGATAGTTGTACAGTGTGATAAGCTCCCCTTGAGCCTCCTTTTCTCCAGGTTAAACAACCCCAGCTCCCCCAGCTGCTCCTCACAAGACTTGTGCTCCAGAACCTTCACCAAGGTGAGCAAGATTTTAAAAGCAGTGCTTTAAAATACAGTGGAATAGCTGAGGATAAAGCAGTTCTGCTGCATGTATTAAATGGTGCTAGAGAGTTTTACCTAAAAGATCCTCCCTGGTACTCTTCTGGTAACAGTTTTCCATCTCTAGCCTTCTTTGCCAGAGCCTAAGGAAAATGGAAGAAAAAGAGGCAAAGAAATTAGTGTATTGTAAGACGCTAACCCGTTTTACTTTGGTAAGACATTTTAAGTACCATGCAGACATTAAAGTGTCATCTGCTTTTGGATTTAGGGAAGCACCTCAGCAACATTGTTGTTGTATCTATAATAATATAGCAGAGAGACTAGCACACTTGTTTTTCCAACAGTGTTGGCTGTTCAATAAAAGCAGTTCTCTCACCTTACAAACATTGCTCCAATTTTACAATGGAACCACCATTCTCCCTGATGTTTTCAGATTATCCAGGAAAATACTGATGACACAAATTCACAGTATTCTTCTTAACAGACTTGTTTAAAGAAACTGACACATACCAACTTTTAAATTCATAATAAAGGTTCTGAGTTTTATTGTCGGCTTTTACTAATCTCTTAATTAGTGAACCAGAAGACAATAGCCATAGGAACAACATTCACACAAAAAGGTCAATATAAGCATAATGCATTTGTGCAATTGCATTATATGAACAATGAAAATATGGTGCAAAGATGCACATGACCTGGAAAGAAGTTAAAAAATGCAGCAGAAGAGGACATATAAGCAATTGAAAAAAAAAACAAAACATCTGCCAAACTACAGGGAGACTGCCAGAGAAGTAGCTGCAGTTTCAGTCTGTGCCTCCCCCATGTGCATGTCAGCTACATATTTATTTCATTAATTCAGTGAAGAAGTGAAAAGCAAAATTATATGGTATGGACACCTGCAACCCATGTGACCTAGCGTCTTTTATAGTGAGTATGTGACCTATGTTACACACATTGCATTTGAAACAGAAGGCCCTATTAAACATGATGCAAGCATGCATTTCTATCATGGGAACTGCAGGACACTAATTTATGGTAAGAGAGGCTTGCAATACTGCACAATATTGCAAGTATTGGGGATCATAGGGAAAGCATGACGTACACTTTACTTATTATAATGCTTTTATTGTCTTCATTCTATCACTAATCCCAGAACAACCTCAGCTGACCATCATGCTCCACTGGCTAATATATTAGTCAAAATTTTTACAACACATTCAACGTAAAGTAAGCAACATGGACTGGAAAAATCTTAGTAACAACCAATTATGAGTGTTTTGTGGCATGACACACCTTTTTCTGCTACAATTTTTTTGGGTGTTCCTCTCTGTCAACACAGACTACTATGATTTCTGTAGTTTTTGGTAAAAGGCAAGACTTTAAAAAGTGCAGGGGGACAGTTTTATGCCTTTGCAGCTGTTTTATGCCCACTGCATTCCTCAGATGCTGTAGGCCTTTGATCAGCACTCATTAAGTGACAGAAAAAGGCTTGTGTTGCAGCATTTCATCATTCATTGCACTTTTGCCTGCCACAAAATACTGCTCCTCTGTCTGCTAACAACAGCCACAGATCACTCTAACTGGCACCTGCTCTATGCAAAATACTGCTCATTAGTTTGAGGAGTTTAATGTTACCTATAGGGTGACTTCCTCAACTGAATTGCCTATTACAAAAATGCAGACAGAGATAAGTTCCATAATATAACTAACAAGAGTAACACAAACAGATACAAGCAAATTTCTGGGGAAGGGAAAAGCCACCAAAACCCACAAAATCTCACAAATACTGGAAATGCTACTGAAATTAACATTATCTAGCTTTAATGAGGATTAAAGAAAAACAATTATATTAAATTGCAAAAGTCTGTATAGGCTTATTTTTCAAGCAGTCTAGCCATCATTCAGCTGAGTAACATGACAAACTTACTCTTAATTAAAAATAAATGGAGTTGCAAAATTAGTAATAGCTTTGAACTGTAAGTAATGCTGATACTGCTTTAGATCCACAGCCTTACTGATCTTACTGATGCGTATCTGGGTCACGCTACATTTTCTGCTACAAAAACCAGTGTAGTTACTCTATTCCTCAGCCTACAGCACATTTAAGACCTACCTTTGCAGAGGCAGCAATTTCTTTTATTCCCTTGGCAGCAACATCTTTTATGATTGGTGTAATGAGACCTCGGTCTGTTGCCACAGCAATAGATATGTCAATGGACTGCAGCTGCCTACAGCCTTCTCCATCCCATGTTACATTCACATCTGGCATTTGCTAAAAGAGAGAGAATACAAGAAGAAACAGCTGTTAGAAGAATAACGATGCAATCAGTTATTAAAAAAAAGAATTTCCTTTGAGACACATAGCTACCTACAGGCCTTCACCAAATTAATTAGCTAGCCCTTATTTTATTTAAATTTACTTTGTTAAAAAGCATGAATATATGCTCTAGAAACTGAAAATGGCAGGACACCCAGAAGGTTTTTTGGTGTTGTTGGGAAAAAAAATAAATTAACAAAACCCTAAAAATTCCTTCATTGATACCACCCTATGGCTACCCAGCATATAAAGCTTCAAAGCAGTCCAATTACCCAAAATAAGCCACAGGATGTTGAATTAAAAAGCATGTAAATGGACATCCTACTATACTGGTGTTATTTTCAGCTTGTGTCTCAGGCATGACTCTTAACAAAATGTTTTTAACAGTGCCCAGAAAAGAGTCAATAGAACTGCCTGGAATTTAATCTTGCAAGTGTATTCAAACCACCAAATTTTAGGGTAGGGAAAGTGAAAGTGGGTTTTCTCTTTTTAAACTAGTAGCCCACATCTTTTCCTGAAACCCTGACCAAGTAGTTGAGACATGAGGCTGATCATGAACTTGCTTCCTGATATACTGAGTTAAATCTCTTGGGTTTTTAAAAAATTTATTATTTTAATAGTCAAACAGATGCTAGCATAGATTTGTAACAAAGCAGTAGGATAGAATTAATTGATTACTTCCATATCAACTTATCAATATTAAGGTCCCATAAAAACCAGTAACAACCCACTTGGAAAACAAAACAGAAAACCTAATATTGCATTCCTCTTGCTCTCTGTCTCCCAGTCCTTTCACCTGCTCTCTGGTGCAGAGATCTGTCATCCCATGCGCACACTTAGCAGTTCACAGTAAATTTTGAATGTCACCACTTTCATGTAAGGTTTCAGTGGGCCACAAAAAGAAGTTTCTTGCCATGTATACATCTAACAAAAACACAGCACACATATTTAGCTCCTGCTTCTGGTGTTGAGTAACTTGTGGAATTTTTTCTAGACTAGCTAATGCCCAGAATTTCTCTCAGCCACTTGCTTATGAAACTGCCTAGAATCCTGTATATTTTCTGTCCAGACTGCAATTATACATTAATCTATAGTTCTTACTATTATACATTACTACTGAAGACATTTGGCTAGAAATTTGTCAAGTCTATTTCAGTCCAGTACTTTCTCTTAATTCCATGCATCTATGGGAATAGGAGTAGTTCCACATAAACATAACTTCCTCCCTCAGCTTTTAAATAGTTCAAATAATCCTTGCAAATGAGAAAAACAGCTCTCACACTCTTTCCAATGTTTCTATATTGTTGTGAGGTAATCCAGCTAGTCTAGAACCTTGTTCTGCTTTACCTCCACTGTCTGCAGCTTTCAGAAACAGCTGCTCAAATGATGCAGATATCAGAACAATTTAGCTTTCTAGACACTTATCATATAGCTAGAAGGTATAGGCAACACCAATTAGATTCAAAATTCTGCATTCATTCCTTGTAACACATTAGTACATGCCTTGATGACACAGGCAAACTCCATAGGACAGTTTTAAGGATAAAGTGCGTGTCCTCCTTAATTATCTTTCTACATTCCAGCTATTAAGTGCTCCCTCTTTCCTCCCCAATCTTCCTGGCCTTTAAGTTGGTCAAAACTCACCCGCTATGACTTAATTTTAAAACAAGTGCAAATCGAATTTAAACCAAAACCCCTCCAAACACCTTTCACAGCTAAGCAAAACCATCACGGTTCTTTCATAAGTTTGGAAAAAAGATCAATTTCACACTATGTTTTTCAAGTAATTATATTTGATACACCCCAGACTACGAGGAGATAGTTCCAAAGCAATGGAGCCCTCCTAAAGAAGGATCTCTAACATTTCAAATTCAAAAAATTAAGTGGCACTGGGAGTGCTTTCCAAGCAGAGCAATAGACACAAACTGGAAAGTAACGTATCCAGTTCTACAGAGAGAACACACAAATGGCTTATGGTTACTGCAAAGCTTCTGTAGCTTGGCATGGAATAAGTAGACACTAATGAAATTTAAATTTTAATTTCAGGATTTATAACAACAATCATTTAACTTTTACATTGACAAAGGGAACAATGACAATTCTTAGCAATGAGGAAAGACTGGTTGCCTGAAGAATTTTTCTTTCAAAGCAGGTATCACTGGATATGTCATCAGAATACATCTGATGTATAAGGCTGGTAAAAGACTTAGATAAATACTTGTTTGTTACTGCAAAAGAAACAAGATGCAACAAAGAATAGAAGACTTATCTTGATAACTGCTTTAGTCTGCTGACAAAGCAACTACTGTTATCTGCAGCTGTTAACTATAGTAACTAGACCTTTACTAAGAAGTTCTCATTTTTTCAGTTCACAGCACAGTGCAGAGATTTTACCTGGAGACCTGAAAAAAAAAACCTGTCAATAAGCAATACAGAATTACCAGCTCTGCTATGATCACATTCCTATCTCCACATAGATTCACAAACTACTTTTGTCTACCTGGGAGTTGACTATTATAATATATATTTTTAAAAGCTAATTATTTGCTTACCTTCAGAGTAACTGCGGTTGCCTTGATAATAAAATCATTTACAGATACTTTAATGTCATCTGCAAAAAGAAAAGGAAAAAAAAGGCAACAATCATTGCTCCTAAGATTTATCAGCATTTGTGTGAAGACAAGATTCCAGCAATTCAGCAGATTTACTTCTTTGAAGCATTGCCAGAAAGTCATTCATCTTCAAACTGCAATCATAAAAGCAAGAAAACTTTCCTCCCCCTTGGGAAAAAAGGAGTATCTTCAAGAAAAAGTCTCAACCAGAGGCATTCTTTTTAGGTCCTACCAGGTGGTCAAAACCCCCGCAAATGAGTATCAGTACTTGTTCTTGTACGTAGCAGCCCATCTGTGTTTTATGCTTAGAAACTTACAGTAGGATCTAAATACTGGAGACTAATAATCTTTACATAATGTAATGCATTAACTGGAATAATGGCAGAGATCAGCTTTTATTCAGCTATAAATCAAAAGTATGTTACTCTTCAGTGACATCTGGAGTCTTAAAATGTAGTAATTAGCAAGGTGAAAGACACCTGCCAATCATTAAAATGAGTTAACAATATATTATAAAGCAGGCTGCAAAATCATAAGAGAGTAACAGAGTTGTTAAATGGAAAGCAAAGTTACACAACAACACCAACAAAAAAAGCATTAGCCAGAAGCAAATAAAATAACCTCAAGAAGACTGAATTTTTTTGATGTGAGCCTAAAAAGTACTGCATAACACTCACTATACATTTGCTTCCTTTCCCCACAGGCTCAGGAGAAAGGAGAGATGGAAACAACACCTATAATTGTTCTGTCTTACTTTTCGCAAGTTTTAGGAGACTGAAAGTGTTAACTAAAATGAGGAGTGGCAGCAGAAGCAAGGACAATAGATACAACACAGCTCATGCCACAGTTGCTACAAGATTACCCTGAAATGCATGGTATTTACACAATATTAAATGCACCATTCTCACATTAAAAAAAAAACAAACACAAAAAACTACTTCATTCTGCTACCATCACCACCACCATCGGCTAAACAGATCAAGCAGCAAAACTACTTAGTTTTCAAATCTGGTTTATGACATGTAACACACATACCTTTAGAAATAGTTTTTCCAAGGGGAAATTATTTAGAGACAATTATATTAATTTCTGTTATGTATTTTTAAAATCTATGACATGATATTAATTTATTTAAAATGTATATTTAATATTCTTATGTGATCACAAGTTTGGAGGAATGAACCAAGTATCCACTTACCACATAACTGACTTGCAACGTTTGCCATGATTAGCAATCTATGTGTGAGAAGAGAGACAACATTCCAACGTAACATTCTGGAATTTGCGGTTCCTATGTTGCACTGACAGAATTTCACATTAGACAAACCTGTATCTTGGTCAGCAAATATGCTTTGGCTTCAATTTGCATACTACATTCCTAACCCTTGGCAAAAATGTCACTGTCCACTAGAAGAGCAGGAATACAGTTAAGTGATGTATGTCTGATAATATTTTACCCTGAATCACTGAAGTTTATAGTAGTAGAAAACACCAAAATTTCCATCAGAGAAAATATAAAAAGCTACCAGGACAATCTCTGCAATTCAATTTCATGCAAAGCCATATGGGCTCTTTCCCACCTCTACATTTTAACAAAAATTCATCATCAAACCACAGCAGCAGGAGAGGTGTGAAAAATTACAAATGAGACAGTTTTTTGGTTCATTTCTTATGACCTGTTGCTGTTTAAAAAAAAAAAATCAGCATCAGAAAATGCCTTTGACATTAACTTGTAAACAAGATATCATTAGGAAAAAAAAAAAAAAGCAGAAGAATTACCTGGGTACTGTTGCATTAAAAACTAGTCATTCAAAACTCCAGAGAAAGGAGAAGCAGCTTCTAGAAAACCTGAATACACTTGTCAAATTTAATTTAGGACCACACAGACAAACAAGGGGTTAGTCACCAGTACAGAACAGCTGCCCTTGGTTTCTCAATCAGTACAGCAATAAAAATGGAAATTAAGACTATTCTGCTATGTTATTCTTAATGCAGAGGACACATAGCTTCATAAAGCTACCATTTCAACCTATAAGCTTTCAAACCACAAGAGCAATGATGAAGATTTAGATCAAAACTAGAAGTACCTTTGACCTACAATTATTCCCTTTTCATTCCTGTGGTAATGAGGTAATGAGGATAAACATCCCAAAGCTAAACTACGGAGAACAAACTATTTAAATACTACCAGAAAAAGGGACTAACTGAACAACACTAGAAAAGAACCCGTGTGAAACTGGGTA
Source organism: Sclerurus mexicanus (assembly GCA_013396755.1). NCBI lineage: Eukaryota > Metazoa > Chordata > Aves > Passeriformes > Furnariidae > Sclerurus > Sclerurus mexicanus. Next base: position 26,548 of record VWZF01000639.1, on the reverse strand, counting down.
CCTTTCTCTTGTAAAGACAGCTATATTCTTCCACGAATGTATTCAGTCTTTAGAACTGATATTTGAGCTTAAAAAATCCCAATAAATAGTACAGTAGGAGAAAAACCACCCCATTCTTTCCTCACTTTATAAAACAATGGGCCTTCAGACTTTTTTACCCAAGTCCCAGACTTAAAACCAGTCTTTAAGGTGAACGTCTGCATGTCTCCTTCAGCAAACAGAACTTCACCCCTTACTTATGCACTCTGAACATTGTGGAAAATGAGATTTCTTAAGTTAGACTGAATGACAAATGAAAATTAAATGTATAAAGTGGCAGAGATTAATCTGTGTGCCTGGAATAGTACCCAAACTTGGTAAGCATTGAGAAGTTCTGTAAACAAAGAAATTCTTATTTCACCAGCATAATTAGCTAAACCTATCAAAAGAAAAAGAATCAATATTTTTGCAGTTTGATCTGAAAAGAGACGTCTCGTTTAAAAGAATGACAATTAATTGAAAAAGCTATTCTTAATGAGTTTGGCTGCAACTGATAAAGTAGATATCAATTGTTCTCAACTGGTTTCCAGCGGACAAAGGGCAAGACATGTCATTTTAGACAGAGGTAAGATATTGTCAGTCCAATAAACACTATTTTTAACCACCAACACTTGAAATAAACACAATTATTTTTGAAGAATAGTTCACACAGAAGTTTAAGACCAGAAGAATCCCTTTCAGATATTGCAATCATAACACATAATCTTGACTGACTTATCAAGTTTTGCCTTAAAACCAGAAAGATTTCCTGAGAAGGGTACTCTTCCCAGACAGCTGCAGACAAGCCTCATTTCTCGATATATTAGAATTGGAGCTCCATGAAGGAGGAAATCGCAGCTGGGCATCACCCCCACCCTAAGCCACTGCTTCCTACTTTGCAGTTCTCACCTCACTTAGTCTCGTGTAACAGTTTTACAGGTCTGATGTCAAAACGTATCCCTGGATTGGGAGAGTTTAAAATAACTCAAGTTTTGGCATCAGAGGGAATGAAGATACTAAAGAGGTAAAAAGAAGCAGTGCATGTCTTCAACCGTTTAATCCAGCTTTTCTGTGAAGAAAAATTATCTCCAAAAAAAATCTGTAGCCTCTACAAGTAGTTTAGGAGATAAGTGAAGGTGCGTCATGGTTTAATCCCAGGTAGCAACTAAGCACCAGGCAGCTGCTCCCTCACTCCCCCACAGTGGAATGAGGGAGAAAAACCCAAGAGTAAAAGGGAGATCTTTCCTAAAGGGTTTCCATAAGTTTTGTTTTAGTATCTTCAAGAACCATGAAATTTGAGCCACTTTCTGTAGACCACATTAAAGTCAGTGCATTGACCAAATATTTTTAAATATAATAAAAACTAATTAGATTATTATGTAAAGTAAAAAACTTTCACTCAGAATTTTTACCCAGCTAAATACAAGCTCTAAAACAAAAAGACACTAAGCAAAAACCACTTTAGTGATATCTTGCATGAAAATGAAGGACTTGCCTGAGTGAAAAATTCTTTTATTTTTTTAAAATGAATGTCATACATACTTTGCTGAACTGAGACTTGCAAAAGAAGATTCTAGTCTGCCAAGTTCATTTTGAAATTATTAAAGCATCTATTGCATGGGACACTCAGCCAATTTAAGCAAAACCAAAAATAGCTTTAGCAAAAACAGAGTAATTTTTGATTATGAATCTAAGTCTCAAGAACTTTTTCCGAGTAAGTCAGTTCAGTGAACAGGAATTGAGATAAAGGGAAATTTAACTTCTTGATCTTATACATAAACATTTCTGTATAAATAAGACACAGCGGACATATGAAAATTGGACTTTACACACACATATTAACATTTTTATGTTTTAATCAAATTCTCAATGTATATTTTAAAATAATTCAGTTTTCTATGGGACAGATTTCTATTCTAACAGCTTAACATAACCTTTAAGAATGCATGTAAATTTCAGTGAAAGAGATAACCCTACTTCCTTCACACTAATACCATTACTTTGCCTTCTGAAGGAATTTACCAAGCATTGGCTAGAACGTACTACATTGGCTCATCATGGATAAAGCCATTCTCAGTCAAAATCTGAGCAGGTGCATTAGCTTTCCTTTTCCTGTTAGTTCCACAAGGAGGCCAGCAATACTAAATTTTAACACTGTACCTTCAAGTACAGAGCATGAGCGTATTTTAACTCAAAGGTTCCCCTATTATCTTTCACATGAATAAACTGAGATTTTAACCATTAGGAAGTAACTATTGTTGCATCTGGATGGAAGGAAACAAAAACCTACTGGACAATGCATAGTCCTGTGCCAAACTGCAGATGTCTACAGAGTGCTTTGTTAGTCAGCAAAGTAACACCGCTGTCTTCCTATAGCTTGATAAATAGTCCAATAATCCCAGGGAATTACAGCTTGAGTCCAATATACAGAACACCGAAAAGTTATCTGAATGCAGAGTCATCTGCCTACACAAAAACCTACACCTCCTGGGGAAGTTCATGTAAACAAGACAAACTATGCATTAGTAACACATGTTACAGTAAATCAGTTAAACTACTAACCTTTGGCCAATTCTTTTCTTAACTTCAAAACAGCATCAATGTTACAATCAGCAGCAGCATATGCATGAGGTATCGTAGTTTTAGACTCTGTTAATCTTTTAGCAATAACTCTTCGGATGTTGCTAGCTGGGATTTCTGTGAATGTGCCCTGAAAGAAATCATATGCTGCATATTAATATCAAGAGAGCAAACATACTTCCCCCATCTGCTGAAACAGTACTCCGGCATTTAGGTGTTAATATCAGTGACTCTTGCTCGCTCCAAACATCCCCTAAGTATGCAAAAGTGATACATTCCAGCTACTGAAATTGATGAAGACCACTGTGTCTATTCCTCTTAGCCGGAACTAGCACAACAGGTTTTAAAGAATAGTTTCATGTTACAGTATAGAATGAATCCTCTTTCAAAAAAACAACAAAACAACAAACAAAAATCCAAATATTGAGGCATTAATTTTCAGCGAGAGTATATGAGCACTGTTCCATCTGCCAGACTTGGCATATTGCTCAGCTTATGCTTTGTTCCATTTAAATTATAATAGAATATATCCTCAGTAAGCTACTGCTTTTTCAGTTCCCTGAGTGGTTCCTTAAGACAGGCTTTACTGCATCCTTTTTGTTATTCTTCTCTCTCTTTCCAGATATATTTAGTAATGTTTCAATGGCCAACTTCTTCCTAGCAGTAAGTCAACTCGAAAGAAATATCTTGAAATACCAGTGACTACAAAAAGCAAAAAAATAAGTGATTCTGTAAAACCTTATTTTGTATAACTAATCTTTAACACACATCCCTTGAACATAGAAGGATTCATAGACTCCTTAGTACATACTGAATAGTACTCAACACACAACAAACTGCAATAAATATGTTCTGGTACAACTGCAGATACGTTTTATTCTGTAATGGAAAAATATCTAAGTTGGAGCTTCTGTGTTCTTCCTACAGTGCCAAAAAAAAAAGAAAGAAAAAACAAGCATTTTCTGAATATTATGAATTGTAGCTACATGGCAAACTCCAGCCCACAAAGGTACATCAAATTCAGTTCTAGAGCCAGAATGGTTTATCACAAAATCTTTTCCATTTCTAATGTCTATTTAAGCAAGGGCATTTAGTCTCTAAAAAATAATTTCTGGTACTTCTACCACTTCAATTTAACTCAGAAACTGCATTTAGGTGCTAGAGTTTGCAAAATTACTCTTCAAAGCAACCACTAAGTCCTTTCCTTCCTCACTTCTTGACAACTCATCAATGGGCATTTACATCTTGCAGGAAAGCAAATGAACGAAATGCAGTAAAAATATACAAGTTTCTCCAAGTTTGGAAATACACACTGACATACTGTGAACCTGTAGCAATTGAGGGAAAGAGAATACTGTTGATTCCCAAAGTAACAGCATCTTGTTTGGGGACTGAAATAAAACTGCTGCCTCTCTGATCTTCCCATTTTCAAAACCTGCAGTGTAAATTTTTCCATGGCTTCAATCTGCCAGCTACACAAAGTACTATGCAGACCCTAAATTCAAGAATTTCACAGTTTGAATTACACTGCTTTAGAATCCCTTAAACATAACAACTGCAAATGACTGGGCTTTCTAAGGCCATCTGGGGGTGCCTTAGTTCCCTCCCTCTCCAGTTCCAGAAATCTCACAGAGCTACTTAAGTAGCCATTGCACTATTCAGCTGTAAGAATGCTGAAATCTTAACAGGAGTCTTACCAGAGCAGCAGGTTGTCCTGGTGTGGAAACTGGTGGAACTGCTGGCCTTGGATAAGAAGTCATAGCTGTTGCTTGCAAAGGAGAAGGCACTGCAGCAGGCTGGGGAGGAGCTGGAGAAACCATAGGTTTCAGTTCACTGGGTTTACCCTTCTGCTTCTCTTGCAGAAGTTTGAGAGCATCCCTGGTAATTAAACACAGTGAAATACTGACAACAAAGAAACTATTTAACAACTCCCTAAGTATTACTATTCCTTTATTTATTCTAATTTATTAGCCACTTCTGTACATTTAAATTGCTGTTGTCAAACTAAGCATTAAGAAGGTGATTATTAACTGATAATAATTTTGTTGTTTCTGTGATATCTTCTCAGTAAATTCTCATTAACTTCTGTGAATAAAAGGGCTCGAATATGCAATATTACAGAAAACGTTTGTCTTAGAGAAGAGTAACAATCATCATCAGTAACTAGGAGTGTACAAAGTGATTTGTGAATTGCACTAAATTTTTCTGAATAAGACAGTACACTTAGTCTATAAATTATCAAGTAAAAGCTGTTTCATTTGTTATATTTGTAGCAATATGAATTCCATGTAATTACTTAGTGCTGATTGAAAATTGAGTAATGCATTTATCATATTTCTCTGTACCTGACATAAATAGGCACAGTCAGGTATAGATGGTATACAGGTCCATACATCATAAGCCATGTAAAAGACAGCACCACACTAGAGAAACAAAGTCAAAACCTGGGTAACACCTAACAGTCCCAGGTGTGGTAGAACCTCACTCTATAAGCATTCTCCCATACTATTGTGGGCACAGTAAGACAAATGTGGGTAACTCCCATCTTTAAGCCATGATCCTACATCTACCTCAGGTCACTGTATTTATAAAGCAGCATGCTGAAGATTAGCACCTATGAGGCTGAACGGAAAAGATTGCATTTACACTATCACTGCCAACTGCAAGAGAAGTAAGTTGTAGATCTTCCCTCTTTATACTCTAGATCTAATTAGAAAAGCCTGTATCATGTACCCAAGATAAATCTCTACCACTCCATGAAGTAATCACCAGCATGTACATAAAGTTTTACTCCATAAATTGGCAGAGGAAATTAAAAATAAATTACAAATCAAACTCCTTACAACCCTACCATGGTTTTGAAAGACAAGCCATAAATACTTAAAGTTATCTAATTTCAGTAGATTACTGTTTGAGACTCTATTCTTGAGTGAGAGCCAAGAGTTTGTTATTAAATTTATTAATTAAATGTAGAACACAATCTCAGAACATTATGCATTATTTTTTCTTAAAAAGCAGTATTCCAGCATCAAGAACTGAAAACTAAAAAGCTCTACATAATGCCTTTTACCAATTGCTGACTTGCTTCAGTTTATTTTTAGCTCAACATGTACTTCAGCAAACAATATTAAAAATAAAGTGACTGAGCTCAAGATATAATTTGACATAATTAAAAGTTGTTACTTGCTTTCCCACATTAACATGCTAGCCGAAATTTGTAAAATTAACTGTTTAGTATTTAACACCACTACTATAAATCAGGGAAAAAAATTAGATTTCATAGAAGGAAAATAATTTCCTACCGTTACAACTGAAACAAAAAAAGTAACTGCATGACACAATGCAACTTCTTTAGTTAACATATTAGAAGCTACCAAAAATTACTTACAGGTTTTAATTTGGCAGTCATAAGACAGACCATCTGGTTTTGGTGGCTTTTAGTGTGTTAACTGAAAAATGTATTGCCAAAATTGAGTTTATTTTTAGATTAGAAGACTCACTCAAGACTTTTTAAAACTCATTTGTATGACATACAAATATGTACAAAACATATAAAAATCAAAATTCATATATATTTGTTATACATACATATGAATGGAGTTTCCCCCCACCAATTCTACATGATTTAATTAAGAAAAAAGGTACAGCAATGTTATGACTGTCATGGTTGCAAGTCTGAATATAAGGAGAGTTGGAGGAGGCATCAAAGCAAATAAAATTAAACAGGTTTTAGTAGAAGTCAGACAAAAAGGTATTTTATTAGAACTGGAAAAGGAAGGGTTGGTCACATCTTTCCAACAACTCTATAAACTATCAGCATAGGATAGCAACAGAGACTGATCAGAGAGCAGTGTGCTCCCCAGAAAAGATACCAGAGCTTGATAAACATTTATTAAACAAAAATATGCCTTACCAAACTTATTATTAAAAGCATGCAGATTCTGGCAACTCTGTTACACTTCAGCTTACCCCTACTACCAAAGTGTATAGTCTTTTATATAGTCACGTTAGAAAAAAAATCCCCAAAACCAGTGACAACAAATGGAGTATTTTGTGTTCAAAATATAATTTTCCTTGATATGGACAATTACACAGACATCTAAAAATCCAAGGTGCAACATGAGATGCATGGATTGACACAAGTTTCCCCTGGTGGCATTTACTGTTACTAAACTGTCCCCATCCCCTTTCATATTAACATCTGTTTCCTCAATTCAGAGATGATATCCTGGAGTAAGGAAAATGGTGAGTGGAGAATGCTACACACCACACTTTTAGGTATCAGACTTAGAGCACTATGAGGATTACAGAAGGAGCTTATTCCTCCACAGTGGCAGCTGACAAACTCCACACCGTATACCCAGCTGTACCCAATACATACCCATGACTGTGACCTCCAGAAGAACAGCACTACATGTGTGCACTGTGCTTTATGTGCAAGCTGAAAGTGTCTGAGCAGCTCAGAGATCCCAAACTACACTCACTTAATGAGAGCTGGTAGGGAGGCACTGATGGAAGGAACGTGGCCTCAAAAAACCACAGTTCTTGGTAACTAGCCTCCCCACCTTTTCATGGTTGCATTTATAAATCCCTCGATCACTAAATAGGTCAGGAAAGGACAGAAGTGGTCTGTAACAATCAATTTTAACATAGCTCTCCCAAAGACAGTGTCTGAGCTAATGAGTAGAAGCATGGTACAATCTCTGACAGAATTTGAGAATTACTTTGTACTGACACACCAGTTTTCTAGTATGTTTTTGAAGAAAGCAGAGGATATTGCTTAGCAAGGAAAAAAAAGCTGCCACTCCATATAAAAAAAAACAAACCACAAAGCAAACAGACAAAAACACCACAAAAAGACAATAAAGTATCAGCCTACTAAGGGTGTAGATTACGACTCAGAAAGCTATTTGAAAAGTCCTATTGCTGTTAAAAGTTTTACAGTGAATTGAATTTAACGATAGAAAGTTAGGGGAAGGAATCTTGCTTGCTTATGTAACTCACTGTCTTTCTTTGTTTCTTGTAATCTGGTGAGCATAACAAAGGAACTATTTCCCTGAATATCTGTAGCAGCTCTCTATAAAAATCTGCACACATTTCATTTCAAACTGAATATAACAGACGAGTCTGTAGGCATCTGAAAGATTAACCCCATTTCAAAAGAACAGTTAAAAAAAATCCAGGCATTCTGTACCTTAAAACTACATTACGAAGTCAAATCTTTTGCATAAAAGAAAGCAGTTTTGAAAAGAAATTACTTTGCTAGATAATTCTCAAAACTACTGAAAAAAATCTTTGCTAAATCTCCATGACAACTAGGAAATGCTAATTTACTAGCTCAAAGTCCTGGAGGGTTTTCACCTGCCATAGCCTTTTTACACACCATTACAGTTACATTATAAAGAAAAAATAATCTCTGATGATTTCTGTTACATAGGATATTATATCTATTCAATTCCTTATTTTGTCTCACCTCAGGCAACAATCATAAGTAAAAAAGGTTTTGAAAAACTTGTCTGCATTTCTGGATTCAGTTCCAAGTTACATTGACTTGGTCCTGGTTGTCTTTGAATGGAACTAAAATAATAGCAGTCTGAAAGGTCTGTGTAAGTGAATGTTGGCATTTGTCAAAGGACTAATTTTACTGAGAACAAAAATATTTATTTCTGTCAAAATTCTCACCTCCAATAACATACATGTTCATGTGAAGACAGTGCATCATTTCAAGGCTAAAGGCACTGGATCTACCATGTTTTTATACACAGCTTCAAAGGCTTGACTGCCCATCATTAAATCAGGCCACTCAAGAAGTATAATAAACTTCTAGGAGCCTGATCATAACAAATCACACCTTTGTTAACAAATATTTTTTAAATCATAGACAGGAGAAAAAGGAAAAATGGGAGAAAGACAGAATTCTGGAATTTTTTATCATTACATTTCATTGCTCTCTCTCCAGTCTAATAAAAATGCGAGCAAACAAAATCCTAACAGGTTTCCTCACTGACCTTCAGTGAAAATAAACAAAAGATCTGAACTCCCCAAAGAAAATGAACTGAAGAAAACAGGCCATGGGTATTGTTTTGGCTCTGTACGCATCACAGAGTAGCGAAATTCTTGAGATGCAAAACAGTAGCTCACAGTGGCACTGAGGACTCAATAGTCATCATCAGGCTGAGACACAGGAAATGTGACAGCATTACCGCACAGCTAAGATGGGACATAAAAAAAACATTAATGGGGGTGTTTTTGTATATATGTGGTTTTTTTGTTTGTTTTTTTTTTAAAGTAAGGCTTCTTAAAAGATTTCCCAATATTTTCCTAATATTCTTCCCATCTTTTTATTAGGCTTTTCATAGAAAAATAAGCCAATCCATAGGAAAAAAATGGAACAAAGACTAGGCTTTTTAAATACATTGACATTATTCTCATGGTGATTGTTCTATTTTCAGAGGAAGAAATAAGGGAATTTGGCAGCTTTACCAAAATATTTACATACTCTTTAGTGAAGATTCCTCGAGGACCAGTAGGTGTAACATTGCTTGGATCTAATCCATGCGTCTCCAGAATGTTGCGAGCTGCAGGACTTAAACGAACCCTAAAGAAATGAGGGGGAAAAATAAATTCTTTAAATAACAAGATCAACTTATTTCATGCAATGCACATCAAGAGAAACTACATTTCTATCTGGAAACAAACATGATTCACTACAAAGCAGAGTACATAACCACAGAGTGCCCAGTGCACCTCAGCATGACTTGCTTTCTGAAATGAGGGGAAAAACCATTATGTAGATAAGATATGTCAGAATTCTTAGATACAAAAGCAGTAACGTAGTCATAAAAGAATAAATACTTGGTTTCAAGTCTTTCCACAAAACTTCCCATTCATTATTTCCTAAAGTAGACTATATTTGCACTTCACTGAATTTTAAGAACTGTCTATTAAGCCCTGCCAAAAAAAGGCATGTCATAAACGATCACTTGGTTCCAAACATGTGGATTCATCTCTAATTAACAGTTGCAGTGAGACATCACCATCTGATATTCTTTGGTACTAAAATGCAAGACATAATCCTTTCAAGGATCCTTTCAGTGGATCATCCTCCTACTACAGGTGAGGCTTGGGCAATGACCTCAATTAGTTGTCTTCCACTTGCATCAGAAAAGCCTAAATGCTGCCAGCATTTAGTAAACACAGCAAACCAGACTGAAAAAGTCTTGGGGAAGAGAAAAGAAAAATCCCACAAACAAGAAAATATAAAAACCCAAACTACCAAACACAAGCTTTATATAACACATGCTACCCAAATTATTTCCTATCTTTTTTTTTAACAGGCTGTAATATTACAGCTTTTGTACTATAACAATTCATTGCAAATAAGGAGTGAAGGAATGATAGCTCCAAACAAGATTATCCTGTGAGATGAAACAGTGATGTACAGATTATTGTTACCTGACTAACACTCTGGGGCTGACACCCCTCCAGGATGTCTGCAGTGCTTAGAGCACCCTAAGAGATGAAAACAGAACAAAACTAACAAAGGCCACATAAAACCACTGTTTTGAGTTTTTCATGTTCCACTGTTACGAAAATGAGAAGAATATAAAAAATGCAAGAGCTTGGAAGGGTTTTGAAGTGTGCCATTTGTTTGGTGTTTTTTATCTCCTAAAAAAAAGAAATCAGAAATAAGTTATAGGTACAGTGAACATCTGATGCATAAGCATTAGTGTCCATCGTATATTAACACAACTTCTTCCAAACTGTAAGCTTTATTACCTCACATACTGAAACACTCAAAGTAACATCTTATTACTCAAGGTAAAAAGGGATAAAAGATTATCCTTGGTTCAGGTCTACTAATCTAATGAAGAGTTTCATTTCATAAAAAACACAGAAACCCACTGCAGTTTTCCAGGTTGAGGTTCCAGTTTAGGAGGGGCAGAAACTGAAGGACTTGCAGGAGTTGCAGGCTGCGCAGGTGCTGGTGGAGCCAGAGAAGATGGATCACTGCCTTCAGCTGGTATTTCAACCTGCTTCCAGTCCTGTCCTTCCTCTACCAATAGACCAATTAGAGAGCCCAAGCGTACATTTTTGCTTCCTTCTTGCACCTAAATTTAAGGCAACAAGAACATTAAGTTACATATTGTGCTGTCTACTCTAACACAACTAAAAATGGTAGATGTGAAAGTTTAAGGCATGTTAATGACAATTCATCAATAAAATATATCCCATTTTATTGCTATTAGTAAGATAACTCAAGACTGAAATTAATTATAATTGCTATTATAAGGTGAGGAATATTAACTTATATCTCCAAAATCCAAAGTTAGCATTCAGAAATCAAAGTAAGTTTTCAAATATACAACCTTGGCAGCTCAGAACTAAAATAGACAAAAATTTTGCTTAACTTTTGATCTCCTGAATTTTTGAGTCACTGCTTCATTTTCATTATTCACAATACCAAAAAAACCTCTGCAAACATCTCAATGAACACTAGAATGTCAGATGTAGAAAGAGCTGAGTTAAGTAGGACTTGTGAGTTTTGATTGACAAGAGGTTGGGCATGAGCCAACACTGAGCACTCACAGCCCAGAAAGCCACAGGTGACCATGACAGGGAAAAAAAAAAAAAATGGAGGAGATTAAATGCACAGAGAAATAAAGTTTCCTTGAAGCTGTTGCCACCACAACATAGTGCTTTAGTCACTAACACATGTATACTGAAGTAAATGTTTATTTCCTCCATTGGGGAGAAAAGTGGACAGAACTTACGCTGGCTCATTCTGCAGTGGAGTTTTTATACAAAGCAGTTTCAGTTCATACCAATTCTCAATTAGGTCACAAATGAGAAAATGGTCACAGATATTAATGTTAAGGAAACTTCTCTGACTATCCAGGAACCACCCTGGTAGTCACACTTGCCCCACTCCAGACTTTACTGCTGTCACAAACTCCTTTCCATCTGGCAGCTCCAGTGACCTGACAGATGCCCCCACTTGACTCCCTGCATACCCCACACTCATACAGCCAGACAAGGTCCCCTCACTGGCTCAATCCTCGGTTTCCCACAGCAGAGTCTCAAGACATCTGAATTCTTAAAGCAATTTTAATTGTGGCCCAGTAACACAAAGCAAGCTTGAGCTGATGCCTCTGGGGAGGGAGGCATCAAGAAATCCCTGGGCTTTTATACCCTCAGTCTGTGCCTCTGATAGCCTGGGGTCTTCTTGCTGAATCATCAGCTTCTATTGTGTTAATTTAAGAAGCAACTCTCCTGAAAGAATAATCACCATTCTGAAATTACCCTTCTAATATTTCATTCAGTTATTTAATCTTTTACTGCCTTTTATACTGAATCAGATGTGATCATTAAGAGGCCTATTCAGACAGAAAAGGCATATATATGCATGAGTTTCTATTTTGCTGTTAGCCTGCTCTTTTTAAACCATACATACTTAGATTATACTGTCAAGAAAAATTAAGAAGGGTTGCAGAAGTTGAATTTATTTAACCTAATGAACTTTCTATCTCTAAAGGCAAAACCCAAAACTTCATGCAGACAGTGTGCTAATTTGACTCAGTCTTCCATACTGAACTCGATCAAGATGGTTCAGAATTATAGCTGGAATCAAAAGACACAAAATCTTTTCTCTCATTTCCTTTAGGAAGCAAGTAAAATTCAGCCAGATGCTCACTCAGAGGCACAAAACATCCTTAATTTCCCATCAACTACATCATATCTGAAACTTCTAAGAGGCCCTTGGACAGTCTTTGCAATAAGAAGTATTTCCCCATCCACAAACCTGACACAGCTTTAAACTTTACACAAACATCTACTGAAAATCCAATACAGTGCAGAAATATCCATTGGATATTGCAGAAAGACTACCAAGTATCACACCTGAGCTAGAGGGGGAAAAAAAAAAATCAGAAAATTTCTGACTTTATTGCTCCTCTAGTATTTGTTTTCAAAACATTAGGTTTCTCCTGTATTTTTTAGGAGACTAGAATAAACCCCTTTCTGTTCTGTACTCTAATACTTAGGCCCACCATCTCTAGATCCCAAGGATTAAAACAATCTATTAAAGATTGGCTTTGCATAATAATCTGTTCACGTTCCTCCAATAAAGCTGTCTCTCCCCTTAATCTGAAAGACATTTTCCACCTCCTGGCATCCCCTTCTCAGACTTAGCTCTTGGCACAGAATTGCTATTGGATGATATGGATATCTTAGCTAAGGTTGAATGTCTCTACTCCATGATATCATGTATGGGCTGTAAAGTCTGGCTTTTATCTATCAGAAAACATGCCAGAACAGCAATACACACAAGAAATTAGGAATTTGGAATGCATTTGGAACACAAGACAGGAAATGGAAAAAAACCCACAGCTTCTGAAATACTAATGTTACTTGTAGTCAAGAATGAATTACTATTAAAGAAACTTAAATCAATATTGGAATTTGCTATTTTTTGTTAGCATTTTTCTAGGATTAATTCATTAATAGTTTTGACAGAGACAATCCCCATACCTCCTCCTCACATAATCTAACAAAGTAGTGTCTACAAATGCAGAATATAATGCATATAATATATATTATATACATAATATATGACTGATATGAGATTTCACCCTGGGATAGCAGAATAGATTCTCTGAAACTCATTATATGTGCTGCTCCACAGTTGAACACAAAATCTCAAAAGTTTCAAGGTGCTACAAAGAAATTGAACATCTAGGAAAAAGCACTGTTTAGCAATGGAATTAAAAGTAGTAAATTACTTACAAAAATCTTGTTTCTATAACTAGTGCTTAAATGCAAGTTACCCTGCAGAAATTAAACACTAATGACAATTTTGTGTAAATCATGATAGACTTCACTGACAACTGAGCTCTATTTTGCTTCACCTCTCCTTCCTACCTAGCCTCCCACCTATTATGATGCTTTGAGTTTTGCAAACCACGTTGCCTTTGCTTATACAAAAAAAGAAGACACTAAACAGAACATCACTTCCTAAAAGCTGCCAGACAGAAAACTACCCTCCCTCTTCTGTTTCTGCAAAGTGTAACTATGCAAATACATGTTGTTGTAAGAAAACGCAACTGTAGCAGACATAGGCAACCTAATATACCAATGCAAAAAGCTTTTGTAATAACAGCAGAAACACGTGTCTCACTGTGCATAGGGCAGAATTTCCTCATGGCTCCAGGACCTAGTTCATACCCATGCCATGCTCCTGTTTCCTAAGTAGCTGGATTGCAATTAATACCAGTATGCCTAATATATATAATTATGCAATCCACACTTCTCATGTAGATACTCTCTAGATGAGACCTCCCTGATCAAATTACATAATATTTACTATAAATACACATCTCATTTTTGTTTTATTTCAAGTTCTTCCAATTCACCCAATTGTTCAATTACTGTGGAGGGAGAGAAGAAACAGCTGCAATACACTACCAGCATAGAAATGAGACTGAAAAATTTCAAAGTGAAGAACTTGAGAGACAAAAGCATCAGAAAAGAAGACACAAAATGTTAGTCCCCCCAACTAAACTCAGGATGGAATATTGGAGGGTAAGGAACACAGACTGTAATTTACATGTGCTCTTTTGTTTCAAGTGAGGCACAGACTAGCTTAGAAACGCCAGAAATATTTGGAAAACATGTTTTGCAACAGAGACTAAATTTACTATTTAAGATCATCCATGACTATCTGCCCAATTCTGAAAGGGGGAAAAAACAAATCATTGCTCTTGTTGTAAGTGCTGCCTGCTAGTTGACAGTCTAAGCCTTCACAGGGCACATGAGAGAAGTCCACAGATTTGAATATTGTTTGGAGAAAATTTTAAAAAAAGCAGTGAATATTGAAAAGGAGACTAAATACTTACCCTGTCTTTATACACATTTAATAACTTTATCTCCCCTCCCTACTTGAAAATACTCCCATTTTACATATTTAATGCACAAGAAAAGTCTCCCTTGATTTTTAAGCATTAAATATGAGTTTTCAAGGAACTTTTACCTAGAAGCACAAAAGAACACCTCAGAATTACAGCCCCACCCTTCTTAATTCTGATGAGAATTAACATCAGGCCATTTTGAAATAAGAAACGTTTTTTTCAGAATGTTAGAAAAAGGAGAAGTAGGAGAAAGGAAAAGAGAATTTGACTTGTCTTTTTAGATCACTGTATGTAAACCACAGCATAGGGCCTGCAAGCAGACCTTAAGCAATGGAGGGTTAGAACCAAGTCCTTAATCCTGATTTCTCTTGGCCAGTTGTTGCTGCCTCCAGCTTGGTACAGAACAAGATTTAAAGCCAAACATAAAAAAGCAACCCTAACAAACTTCGCATTATCTCTGTTATATATGCACATAAACACAAATACTCCCAAATTGTTTCCAGAGAACTTCACACTCATGCCAGTTCTCATTCTTTACATTAAGCATCTCAGTGCTCATTCTTATATTAAGCTTAATCAATTTAATTTTAATACAGGAAATTATTAACTCCAAGAATTGTCCTCTGGGTCAGCCCATCTTGTATAACATCCCGCCCTGAATGACTACCACAAGATCATCCAGGATGTGTGGTCTCTATGATAGTACCATCCAAAATTCCATATTCCAACTAACTGATTGTGAAAAGCATCCAAAACAACAATAATTCGATCAGGGTAACTGAAAATCCATTACATATATACACAGAATCACATGCCACGTACCAGTAGTCTGGCATACATGTGAAACACATAGAGCAGTTAGTTCCCCCTAGGAATGCAAGCAAGTGCATTATTTTCAAAGCTGAGCAGAAATTGAGCTATCTAAACTAGTTTTTGAGGCAATATGCTAAGCAACAGTCTGAAGAGAAGTTATATCATCCTACTGAGAAATGCAGAATCCCTACCAGTATTTTAGCCAATATGCCCTCATCACTCGATTCCATGGTAACCACTGCTTTGTCCGTTTCAATTTCACACAACGCATCTCCAATATTCACTGTTTCACCTGCAAAACATAACAGAACTTAAGAATACTTATTCTAAACTTCCTTTCAGATCTATTTAACCACGAAAGATAGCGATCTAGTCACATAATATAATAATCACTTTATAATCTCTATTTTATAGCTAGTTGTTCCCCACCCTTATTTATCATATTGCATTTTTCCGTTCCAAATAAAACCTCCAAGATTCAAGAAACACAAAATGCTGTGACATGTTCCAAATCCTGATGTTTACAGTAAGTTTTCCAAGAGAAAGTACACACATAATGAAATTTATTTCCAGAACCACATACTCAGTAACACTGCCATAAATAAAATACTGACCCTTCCATATTCATTGCCAGCCACCACTCAGAGCAAGCTATTTAAAATTTTTTAAGACAATGATCACAGGCAGCAACATCTTTAAGTATCACAGTTCTGTCATTGGTATCTATGTTATTAAAGACAGTCAAATAAAAACCTCAGGAATTTTAATCTCTTTGGGAAAGCACATCTGTAAGCTAGTTTAATCTCCTATATAGCTAAAAGGGTCTTTCAGGAACATACTTTGTGAAATAAAAATATGCACAAGTGCTAGAAATTGCTTTTGCTACATTACACAAATCCATGATTAATTCTGAAGCATACTCTTCTTCGGCTTTTGAAGAATATCTGTATCTGCTAGCAGATGATAAAGGTATTATGAGTCTGTACTATTTCAATAAATCAATAGTGAGTAGATGGCCATCATTAAAACTGAAATTACATTAAAAAGTGAGCTAGTTGAACCTTCTGGCCTCCAACAAAATACAACCTTTTCCTTATAAAAACAATGCATACATGACTAAAACATGCCTACAATTTTATATGAAGTAAAATTTTAATATTTCCTCATTCCCAGGAATGCTGCAACTGTGTTACCGGTCCAAGCATTTACTTTAATCCCCGATATCACTTTATTGTACTTAAGCATCAGAATAAACCCAGTGCAGGTTACCGCCTGTATTTAGGTAAGAGCCAAACACTTTAAAAACAAATAATAATTATTTCCTGCTTCAGGACAACATGAATTAGAAGGAAAAAACAGGTGTTGTATGATCCTTGTGATCTCTGCAGTAGGAAACAATGGAAACATTCAACACTCAGTCACTTACATAGTTTTTAAGTCAGAAACATTGCTATTGCAGGAATTGGTAGAGAAATACACAAGGTAGCATCTGATCTTTTTAATGTAATAATCTAACAGTCACACTACACTTTGCAATAACTAGAGCATAAACAGTTTACAAGAGGAAGTGAGAACTCCAGGCTCTACAGGAGTGTTTTAATTTCACTGGATCATTAATTCAAGTAGCCCATATATCAGCTCATTAGGCAAGTACTTCTTAGCTGTTAAGAAATCAAATTGTTGGGCAAATTCTGTAATCTACAGAGCTGAGATCGGCAAGCAGAAAGGAGCTTAACTCTGTATCTTAATCTGCAATCGGACTGTAAGTGTTCTGCACCATTAAAAATAAATCTCTGTGCTAACGGACCTGCAGCAGTACCTCTAGCAGCATAGACAGCCAAAGGAAATACCTTAATCCATTGTTTGTCACACATGACATCTCTCAACTTGGGTACCTGAGGTAGTTCACAGAAAATTAAGGATTCCCTTGCACAGGGAACGCAAAAGGAAAAGTCTTCAGAGATTTGGATAAACCACTTTTCCACTACTTCTTTTATTTTCCTTTCATTGCTGCAGCCATAAAGCGGTCATAAATTTGGAAGGCAATTGATTAAATGTAATTTTAAGAAGACTTCATAGCAACATTCAAATCTTATGTCAATATCCAAGTGCAATAGAAAGGACCACAGTTATTTTCAGTAGAGATTGCAAAATTTGCAATAGCTCCTAATCAACGTCCACTCTGATGTCTATTACACATCAGCTTTCCCAATACCTAGGGTTGGAAAGAACACTCCTACAAAGCACATCTTTGCTGTAACACTTTTAACAGAGAGCAGTATTTGCAACAGAAGTTGCTTGAATGGCAGCTTTCTGAGATTATATCAAATACCCTTGAAAAATCTTGGGTGGGGTTTGCCTTTTCTTTTTTTTAATGAATAAATTCTTATAGCTAAGCTGAATGGTTAGGATCTCTACTGAAGCAGTTTCCTTCTAGGAGATCACATCCTCTTGGCATTCAATAACCTATGTGCTCTGTTCAGCTACTGACAGACAAGTATCCGAATCACAAGATACAAACTTCATTCCTTAATGTACTCTTTGCAAATCAAATCAGAGTTGACTGAACATGGAGACTGAAGTCCCTGGAGTTGATGTCTCAAAAGGTGGCAGAGTTACACTGCATATGGAAGCTGCTAGCACTGTTGTATATTCTGTTTCCTGCCTACAATAACAGGAGGATTTTGGTCTCCTGGGCCATCACTCTAACATCTTTCATCAACATTAAGTTCATACATAATAAATACAAGTTTTTAAAAACATAATTCTTATCTCTGTGCGAATGACTTTATTACCCACAGGAATCAATATGAAACTGCATTAACAATGAAAAGGAAAAGTAAAGCTGTCAGTTAAATTCAGTGCTTTTCCTTCTGCAGTACTGAACTCATCTGTCTATCCTGTGAAACTATAAAATGAAAACATTTGATATTTACAAAAAGAACAAGAAAAATTATCAAAATAGTATTATACTGACCTCTTCTGGTTATATAGTGGGAAAAACATTTCATATGGAAGCAGCTTTCTTCTATCAATTGTTTAAAGAAATATTTATTTTCTTGGATATTAATTATCAAATATTTATATTTAGCAATGCCACTACTTTTAGTTGGCCAGCTCTCTGGAAGATTAAGTAGTTAAGAGCATCCTTTACAGAGACGAGGAGTACAAGCATTAAATCACTTTGCTCTTTTCTTCAAAATTTATCTTGAATTTTTTTTAATGCTGTTATTATGTTTATTTTCCAGACTATTAGAAGAAAAAAGATACTGATGGGAACTATTTATGGTCACAGATGTGGCCAATTAAGACAACATGTTCTATTTTGTTTTTGGCTTTTTTCTAACTAGAAAGTAGAGCAATAAAAATACTAAAATAGCTTTCTCAAGTCCAACTGTCAATTAAGATCTAATTTTAATTTATAATAGGTGTTGAGCTTTTTTCCCTTTTGCATTAGCATAGAAGTGTAGTGAAAAGACTGAGAAAAACCACTGTATGGCTTTTGCATCCAAACACCCTTTTATGATGAAAGCTTATTCATTCATGCTGTGGAGCAAACAGGAATCCTGTTCAACTCCTACCATGCTCTCTTTGCTTTCTTCTGCTATTTTGAATGCTGTAATTATCGTCAAACAGGATACTGTTGATTCTTAAAATTATTGACAACTAAAAATAGAAAAAAAGATCACTCCTTTCTCTCTGCATAATCTTGGACTTGATTAACTGAAGCTTCAAGTTTCAAAACATTGAAACAATTTCTTTTAATAAGCATAAACTGCCATATTGTTCCTAGTAAATTCTGCAGAAATTCTTAGTAAAAGTTTCATGAGCAAAAGGCTACGTCTACTACCAGAGCAACAGGCTGCCTTTTAGCTACCTCTCAAAATGTATTCAAATGTGTTACTCTGGTAACACAATGGTGGAAGCTGCATCAACACTTAAAACAACAAGCTGAAGGAAATAGCTTATCTAGGCAGAACAGTCAAAACACATTTAGCTATTAAAATTGTGTCTTTCAAAGATAATAAGCTTTAAGAGATTTTCATTTCTCCAGATGTGTTCCTCACTTTAGCAAATCTAAAAATGTCTGTGAACCAGAAATATTCCTACAGTCAAGTAAAACTCAGCAATGTATCCTACAGAAATGGACAACTGCTACCTGGAACCCAAAGTCACTGTTGAAACTCAGTTTTAATATTAAATTGAAGAGGAGAAAGGGTAGGTGGAGACAGGAAAAAGGTCTCTTGACAGAACATGAGCTGCTCATTCTTTTACAGATCACTTTTTGTTTACATTCAACCTATGTGAAGACAAACCTGAAAGACTTTTTATCCAGTTGCTCCAATATATTTTAACAGAAGCACATAGTTGTCAGAGCACAGAGAAACAAAACAATGATCCTTAGGGCTTTTTTATTTTTTGAGGAGTAGCTTGGTTTTTTGTTTAGGTTTTTTTTAGGGAAAAATTTCCCAATTTAGCATCAGGGTTGTGAATTAGCTTTAACTGTAGACTATAATTAAGATATTAAAACATGAAACCTCAATAAGCAACTATACATGTCACAGATAATGAAATAAACCCTTTTCACAGTCCATGGCTCTCAGACTTTCAAAGTTACTAATCAGCCTGACAAAACTGGGAATTAAAAACAACACACCCACTCCCAGTGTGGAACAGCCTAATGGAAACTTAAAAAATACCATGAGTACAACCTTTTGGAAGGCAACTAAAGGAAAAACATGTCAAGAATCAACAATTTCAAAACAGGTACTGTTCAAGATGACAGCATCCATATACCAAACATTTTGCTTGAAAACACTAAACTATAACCAGAAACAATTATCTTATTCTTACAGAATAGATTTATGTAGCTGAAAAAGTATGAAAGACATAGCCATAGAAAATGCTGTCTTACCTTCCTTTTTTAACCATTTCACAATGTTTCCTTCTTCCATTGTAGGAGAAAGTGCAGGCATAAGAACTTTAATACCAGGTGTACCTGCAAAACAAGCACATGGTTATCTAAATACTTTTTCAATATAGGTATTTTCTCAATTAACTGCTTAATACAAATGAAACTAGAAGTGCATGAATCTTAAAGATAGAACAAAAGATTCACTATTGAGTTCTTTTCTTAAGGCTTACATACAAGCATGCTCTCCAAAGAGCATACAGAAAAACAAGGCATGTTACAAAAAGAAATGCAAATTCAAGAATTACAAATTCCTAGACCTGAAGTTTTGCTGATTTCAGGAAATCCACCATAAGCACTACAACCTCCTTTCTCCTGCCCTCCTCCTCCTCGACCCAGGGAATGGAATTTTTTCCAGATTAAACTGTATCTTTTAATTAATAATGCTTTCATGATGCTAGTACTCCACATCTAAATACTTTGCCTCCTTCACTGTTCCTCCTTCACATTTTCCACTGTTTATTTATACTTTTTACTAGAAAACTATATCTGCTTAGCAGAAATTGCCCAATTTCAAGTTTCAGTGCTTTCATCTTATGGATCTGTTAAAAAAAAATCTCAAAGAACCTCTCATTACAGTGTTTCTTCTCATGGGTGGGTTGCTACAGAGAGAACAGGTACATTCTCAGACTCTTCTTTCCTTTGAAAAGCCAGATGAAAAGACCTGAAGAGCCTTATGTGTTTAAGCAACACAACAGCACAAGCTCTCTGGTCCTGTAACACTCTGCACCAGACAGAGCCAGCTGGCAGGTTCCTTCAGTTGATTGAATTGCCTCCACAAACCCATGCACAGAAGCAGCACCGTGTAACAGCAACCTGCGTGCCATGCTAGTGGGATTCTTCCGAGGGCAGAGCTCAGGATACAGCACATTCCTTGGCTTCGTAGCAAATTACAACTCTCGCCATTTGATCCGCTATAGCAAAGAGGTATTCTGATGATAATACAAGGGATTCTACCTTTTTGAACTTTTAAAAATAGTCATGAGGCCAAAAGAAAATTTTGTTTTAGATACAGTATTGTAAGAGTTTTCCAGTACCTGGCTGATTTTTGAGGCTTTTTTTTTAACTATTATGTCGGAATCTGTATTCAGTTAGAGAGTAGAAATAGACACAAAGAAAGTACCTTGTATACAACGGCAAGGTTCAATTCTCTAATAGGCAGCATTAAGGTTTATTATCATTCAACAGGAAACATCACTATGTTTCTCCCAGTTGCTATATTGCTCAGAGTAAGCAGGAACAGCTGAAAAAAACCTTAGAATTATTTTTAATTTTTTTTACTCATTATCTGCTTTCTAGTTCAAAATTCTTCTGGTTTTGCCTTGACCTTTCTCTTCCAGAAGCTGTGCTAAGACACATGGAAGGCAAGGAGGTGACTCAGGACAGCCAACATGGCTTTACCAAGGGCAAGCCCTGCCTGACCAACCCAGTAACCTTGTGTGATGGAATGACTACATCAATGCACAAGGGAAAGACTGCAGATGTCATCTCTCTGGACTTCTGTAAGGCCTTTGACATGATTCCCCACAACACTGTTCTCTCTAAACCGGTGAAATAAGGATTTGATGGATGCAATAATCTGTGGATGAGGAATTGGTTAGATGGTCACATCCAGAGGATATTGGTCAACATCTCAATGCCCCAAGGGACACTAGTGACAAGTACCTCTTAGAGGTCCTGGTGGATGAAAAGCTGGTCATGTGGCAGCCTTCTGGCTCACAGCCCAGAAGAAAAACCATATCGTGATCTGCATGAAAAGCAGTGCAGCTAACAGGTCAAGGGCGGTGATTCTGCCCCTTTACTCCACTCTGGTGAGATCCCACCTGGTGTACTACATCCAGCTCTGCAATCCTCAGCACAGGAAAGACATTGATGTGTTGGAGGGGGTCCAGAGGAAGGCCATAAAAATGATGAGGGATAGAACACCTCTTCTGTGAAGAAACACCGAGAGAGTTGAGGTTGTTCAGTCTGGAGAAGAGAAGGTTCCAGGGAGACATTACTGCAGTCTTTCAACACTTAAAGGGAGCTTCTAAGAAAGATGGGGACGAACTCTTTAACAGGGCCTACAGCAATAGGACAAAGGGTAATGGTTTTAAACTGAAAAAGAGTAGATTTAGACTAGATATAGGAAAGAATATTCTTAAAATGAAGGTGATGAAACACAACAGGTTGCTTGGAGAAGTGGTAGATGCCCCAACACTGAAAATAGGCAAGGTTGGGTTGGATGGGGCCCAGAGCAACCTGATCTATTTGAAGATGCCCCTGCTCATTGCAGGGGGTTGGACTAAATGACCTTTAAAGGTCCCTTCCAACCCAAACCCTTCTGTGATTTTTTTTTTTTTAAAATGGGAAATGAAAACACTGCAGCAAACCTCTAATGACTTAAACAGCCATCAATGATCTTGAAATTTAAAATTGCACCAAGAGCAGAAAGGGAATTATTTACTCCCTAGAGCACCCAGATAGCAACACAACCAGGATCATGCTCCCCAAAACACTTGTATTTTGTGAAAGTGAGCTCAGTTGCATGGTTCATGTTCCCAGAAGATTGCATGAACAAATATACATATTTTTTTGTCTAAGTCTTTCCATGGTACTTAAATGTTTTTCAGTTTAATATTACTCACGACTGTAATGTTTAGAAATTTATTCAGACAGCATTCCTTGTAACACTGGCAAGTCCCACCTGAATTACCTCCAGGGATTTTCTTTAAAAAGTTTATTCTTGCAACCTCTCATCTAGGACTAATGCACAGAAAAATGGACTAAAGTTAAGTATGTGAATGTTTATACACATTTGTTTTCCAAACACAGTTTTGTACTATTTGAAGAATGATTGACAAATTACAGATTACAGTATGGGTTAAAAATTGTCTTTACATTATACATATTTACTCAAAAATAATACTGACAACAGTAAGTAGAAAAGAACACGTCAGAAGAGGCAAAGAAATGTTCTAAGTTTCACTGGTCTAACTTGACTAGTCTAACTTCAATAATCAAAACATTATTTCAAAGTCATAACCCACAAATATGTAGGACTATTGAGAACTAGTGAACAAACTTCTTTGGAAAAAGTGAAAATAATCCACAGTTTTAATGAGGCAAAAATTAATTTTTAAACATGGTGGTTCACATGTTTCACTTTACCATGAAGAGCCACTTGATCCACTTCCCAAAATATACTTCATACTTTGGCATAAATACAAAACTGAGCACTAAATTTGTGCAGCTGTAGCATTTTCCCTTCAGTGAGCAACTACCACAAAATATGCAATCCATTCTAGTCTTTTGATCAAGTCAGGAGGGAAGATGCAGCAGCAAGTACCCATGAAAAGATAAAATTAAAAAAACCCAACCAACCAACCCCAAAAATGAACAAAAACCACCAGGATACAAAGCAGAAGGAAGAATTCAAAAAAATCAAGGCACATGTCAAGTCTGAAAATAAGAAACTGCCACTTTCTCTACTGTTATGTCCTACTGCAGGACTGGTAACTGTAACTGAGAAGCAGAACTCAAACTGACTAGAAGGTCTCTGACTACACCTTTAATAGCCAGTACAATGCTAACACTCTTCCCAGGCACTTAACTAAAATAACTAACAGTCACACTAAAACAAAACCACACCACACAGAATAAACTTACTTAGCACTAGATAAAAACTCCAAAACCTCTACTAAATGGGAATTCAGAGAAATACTCACACTGGTAACTCAAATCCTTTCCTTCATCCTTCCTCAGCTTTCCACTTTCTCCATGAAGGGATTCAATGCATGTTTAGTTTGTAGATCAAACACAGTGAAGGGCAGGGCTTTAAGAGAAGGACAGGCCAGTGGACCTCTATAATTTCCTATATATTACAATCTAAGAATCCCAATGACAGTGAATTTTGTATTTAAACTTCTTCAGCATAACACACTTTCATTACTTCTTTTTGTCCCACTTTGATATGGAACCAGCTACAGCATTTGCAAACCAAAAAACCTGCAGTGAACTGAAGACAAATGCTTTAATGTGCCCCACAGAGAGATATTTCATAATTTCTTAAGCCATAATCTGTAATCAGTAGATAACAAAGATGTCCAACTTGAAACCAATTCTAAGATTAAGAAACACTAAAAACAAAGAAAAACTGGCAGACCTTTAACATAAAGAGGTAATTCTATTTTTTCCTTTTTTTCCTCCTTCCCTGTGACCAACAGACCAGGAATTCCACTCTGAATTGTTTTAATTATGCAAAACCAACTTTTCATCTATCACCACCACCACAGAAAAGGACAGAAATACACAGAGAAACAAAAAACTAAAGTAACACAACCAAACCAGATCCACATGAGCCAACCCTTCAAATGGTTGTGTTTTCAGAAACAAAAAAGTAGAAAAATAAAACTAATGCCAAAATAAAACTGTCAACTTTAAATTCTCAAACTAGAAACCAAGAGTGAATTTTATGTTCAAAAGAGCTGTGTTTTCCCAGTGAAAATATTACTTTTCTCTCTGTTTTCATTTTAGAGGCCACAATAAACACTTAAAGACAGTGTCACCAAGATATGCACCACCTTGAAAAGCTGTAAGGAATACTAGAAGGGTTCAGTGAGGAAAGACTGAATGAGTTCAAGGTGTGCTATATCCACCTTAATACACAAAAGTTTACTGCAAGGAAGTAAACAAGGTTTCACTCTTTTCCATATCCAAATTTAGAATTTTGACTCCAACTATATATTAAATACTGTCACCACAAAGATATAAAGTACTAAAATAGATTGCCTGGAAGAACTGTAGACGAGAGGTCTTTAAAGAGCTAAATAATACGACTAATTTAGAGGCAGGTAATCCTAAAGAAAATATTTTTATACTGCAAAGCAGCAAGGGCAACCAATGCTGGAAGGAAGGGAATACTGAGATCTAAATCATAATGATTAAAAAGCCTTTGAACAACTACTGAGTTTTATTACACAAGCTCACTTCTTTATAAGTGCATTTAAAATCCAAAGAGTTCAGGTATTTCATGCTCAGCATCACACCAGGACCTCCTAACAATGCACCTGATTATTGTTTAAACATTTTACAACTTGTAACTTACAGATCCAGTAGGGAAAGATCACATTTCATTTCAGCATCCAAAACTCTTCCCACATCTCTTAGACAGAGAGTAAAATATGGAAGGCGAATAGATGATCTGTCTGATGATTCTGTAACAAACTTCTGAAAAATGCATCTTGAAAGATGCAAAACCTCAGACCTTTACTCCTATGTAGAAACGTATGTTAGCAATGCCTTGAGATTAATAAATTCAAACTCTATTTCTCCATTAAAATGTAAAATATACATTCCATGTCCTTCTTCAGTTAGTTGAAATGTACCTGGAGAGTAAGATGACAGAAGTGTTGTGGAATCTCCAAACACAGCCCAAAAGAAACAAATAAAACCCTTTCCTTTTCAGTGCTTAGCTATACTTACACCAAGAAAACACTCTCCTGTTTTTAATAGTAAGAACTTTCTTCCTTATTCACAACACAGTATTTTCATATTTGAAGGTCTAATCTCCCCTCAACTCGTTTTCCTCTCTAACTCCTTCAGCTTTTTTCTCAGCGATATCATTTTCTAGGCCTTTAATAATTCTCACCTCTCCGAATTTTCTCCTATCGGCCCATAGGCATCCTCCTGTACTTCCAGCGGCTGCAGAGACCAAACCACGCAGCGTCCTGCCAAACCACCCCATCTCCCGCACGGTCCTTGCTGCTCAGTGTGCCCAGCACCAGCCCGGCCTCGCCACCCCCACCGGGCACTGGCAGCTCCCGCCCCTCGCCCCGGGCAGGAGGAGCTGCAGGCCGTGGGAAGGACTCACGGTGGCGAAGTTCGTGGAGAATTGTGTCCCGTGGGAGGGACCCCGCGCCGGGGCAGGGACAGGGCTCTGTGCTGTCCCTGAGCAGCGCCAGGACAGCCTGATGGACGGGCCGTGCCCCTAATTCCCGTGTCCCTGCGCCGCTGGGGGGAGGGAGGCAGTGGTGGGGGGAAGGCGTTACTAAGATTTTACTTCCCATTATTACCCGTCGAAATCAGAGTAGGGTAAATTCAATTAATATGTCCAGGTGGAGTCTGTTCTGTCCACGACAGCGCCCGGTGAGTGACCTCTCCCTGCCCTTATCCCAACACACGGACGTTCTGTGACCCCCTCTCCCGTGCTGGGCGGCGGAGGGCAGTGACAGCGAGGCTTCGGAGGGTGCCCGACACCCAGCCAAGGTCAACCCACCCC